>CM046430.1:15688738-16288738 GCA_025506505.1 Flaveria sonorensis | reverse complement strand
CATTTTATGGGAGTAGAATGGCAATCTGAATATTTTCTTGGAAGGCAGATATTATTAGATGTATGAGTTTACAGTCAATTCGTTTCTGAAGTTTATTTGTGCTACTGATTTGTGTTATCTTTCTCTCTCTATCTTGCTTTGTAGCCATGGGATACTTATGAATCCAACGTGTCAATCGATCTCAGTAAACACCATGTTCCAAAGACCTTTGTAGATAAACTTGCTTACAGGACAGTGAAACTGCTGAGAATTCCAACTGATTTATTTTTCCGGGTATCTTCTCTTACTTATGCTATTATGCTTATGTTTACTAATTACTATTTGTTATTAATATGTTTACTGAAGTCCTAACTATATGCACATAAAGTTGAGGTATGGTTAGTAATACCAGAGGTTGATTTATGGTCCTGTAGGGTGATAATATTGCAATATGCCAATATTTATTTAGGCATTTTCAGCAGATGTGGGCATGGATTTGGAAGTTTTTTTTGTAAAATAATTTATTAAATTAAGGAATATATGGGTAAAAGTTGTAGGTGAGTGTGTTTAACAAGTAAATTGATCCAACATTTTTGGGATCGGAGTGCTGAAATTGGAAAAAAACTGCAATGGTGAGCAACTTAAATGGTTAGGCTTCAACACAATCTCTCATTCCTCTGTTTGTTGAGGGCTATGATTTCTGGATCATACGACTGAAAACTTCGTTCAAGTCATGGATTTGTGAGAGTTAGTCGAAACTGGAGATATTTGAAGCCAATGAGATGCTAGTTTCAAACTCCCATGAGAAGACTAGTTTAGATGGAAGAAAAACTTTTTCTTGCTCCTATTTCTTCTTCCGTTTAGAAAAACTCACTTGAAAGAAGTATATTTTTGTGTAGGATGCTGAGATATTTGTGGTTTTATTCTTCTTGCAAGTAAAAAGTATGGTTACACAAGAAACTGGCACATGCGTCCCCGATCACCTCTCTTTTGCACATTCATTTTCGAGTTTGTCATATACAATGTGAATGTGAACTATGTTGCACCACACGTTGAATTATGGTCTTGGAAGATCGTAAATGATTTTTCAAAAGATGGGGGCCTAATTTGAAGAAAAGGGGGGTCTATGAGTAGATGTCAGCTGAAAACTGTGCGAGAGATTAGGCTAACTTATTGTCCAAGCGATTCAATCAACAATGGGGATGAGTTGGGCTCAAATTTCTCTCTTGCTTATAAAAAATTGTATACCATTCCAGTTTTAACTGAACTGTTCTTCGCCTATCACATTGGTCGACTTGAACTTCCCTCTAGTCTTAGAACTGCTACCTCACTAAACGTCCGATGAGAAAGTCGTAGGTGAAAGCTGGCCTTTCACCGATACTCATTCAGAGGAGGAAGGTGGTTCCTACATTGCAACCTCATATATGCTCTAGCC
This sequence comes from Flaveria sonorensis, assembly GCA_025506505.1. Classification (NCBI taxonomy): domain Eukaryota; kingdom Viridiplantae; phylum Streptophyta; class Magnoliopsida; order Asterales; family Asteraceae; genus Flaveria; species Flaveria sonorensis. The sequence continues at coordinate 16,287,324 of CM046430.1, read as the reverse complement.
GTGGAGTTCATCTTAAAAAATACTTGCAATACATTTAGACTGCCATCAACCAAAGGCGTTTTAAATCAAACGTCCGAAAAAGCCACATGTATTAAACCTTCTGTAAGTTATGTATTAAACCTTCTGTAAGTTATCTCAAAGTATTTGGTCTATTTCTTATTGATTAATTAATCTTCAAAATGAACAATAAATTAAAAAAATTCTGAAAAACGTATTTTAAGTGTGTACTTTAGGGAATTTAAAGCATACAAACTCTTACCCTAAAACTGAAAAGATATAGATAAGGAGAGGTATAATGGTTGATGGGGAGTAACCTGGAACAATTTAGAAAGTAAAGTAACCGGACATGTTTGTGTTGAAGTAACTCTACTATAGCAGGGCACCAAACTCACCTGATATTTCTCCTACTCATTGTTTCAAAAAGCGGTTGAGGCTCGAGGCGCGCCTCGAGGCGAGGCGCCCAGAAAACGAATATGAGGCGGCGTCTCAGGGGGTTACTTTGTACGTGCGCCTCATAGGGCTGAGGCTGTAAGAAAAACTGCGCCTCAGGTGCGCCTCAGATGCGCCTCAGGGGGTTTTACTGTTTGTTTTCGATGTTTTAGACTCTGTGTCAGTTTCAAACATTCCATGTCTTTTAATTTGTGTTTTTGATTTTTTGATGAATCTGATGATGAAATTAGTCCGTATTTTATTTTTTATAAGATATATAATTTTTATATTTATTTTGTAATTCAGCCTCGGGCTTACGCCTCATGAGGCGAAGGGAAAACGCCTCGAGGCTCGATTTCGTACTTTTAAACCTTGCTCCTACTCTCTACCATAGAGTTTAGGAGAACACAGCTCAAGTGCTGCATCATCCAAGACTTGTCTCCGAATCAGAAACTTGATGATATCTATTAAAGCTGTCAATTTTCATTAACTGTGTCTGATCCTCCCACTCATGAGGAAGCCACAACTAAAGAGTGATGGAAGGGCTGAACACAATTCTGAAAAATTCAAGATGGTAGTTATTATAGCTACCAATATGAAGGACCTCTATCATTATTAGATGGATTTCCAAGACAAAGTTCAGGCTTGATGGAAGCAGTTTGAAGCACTGTTAGTTAGTAAATGATATGCTCATCAACAGGGGTTGACTTCCAAGAAACCTTTGCACCAGTTGCAAAGTTTGAAACTATAAGGTTAGTGCTTGTTTTTACCGCACACAAAGGATGGAAGGTATATTAGCTCGATCTCAAGTCTATATTATACAATGGTGAATCGCAAGAAGTGTGCATGGAACCTCCCTTGGGATTTGAAAAGGTTATAGAAGAAGGAAAAGTTTTTAATAAAAGAAGGCTTTGTGTGGGTTAAACCAAGCTGTTAGAGCTTGGTACTCTAGGATCACAAGTTATTTCCAAACCCATGGTTATGTTAGAAGCGAGAAATAGCCCATACTTCATGTCAAAAGAACACATTACACATGCCATGGTTATCTTAATTGTTTGCATGTATGTAGACATCATTATATATCACAGCTCTTTGGAATGGCTACCGACTGAGTTCATGAAAGGTAAGAGAGTTTGAGCTGTCTGATGTGGTTTTCTGAGAGTTTAAGATGTCTGATAGGTGAACTGTTGAAAATTGCCATATAACCTCTTAGTAGTTTTATTCAGAGATTTGTATTCTTGTTTTAATATTATTGTTTCCATTATTATAATTAACACAATTACTATTTATTATAAAAATTAAGAGAATGGATAGAAAGTTCAACCTATACTTAAACAGTGTTTATGTTTCTTCAGAGGCGATACGGGTGCCGTGCAATGATGCTTGAAACTGTAGCAGCAGTCCCGGGGATGGTGGGTGGAATGCTACTGCACCTGAGATCTCTACGAAAGTTTGAGCAAAGTGGGGGTTGGATCAAAGCATTACTTGAAGAAGCTGAGAATGAACGGATGCACCTGATGACAATGGTGGAGCTTGTGAAACCCAAATGGTATGAACGGCTTCTGGTTCTCACCGTCCAGGGGGTTTTCTTCAACGCCTTCTTTGTTATATACGTATTATCCCCGAAACTAGCGCACAGGATTGTTGGTTATCTTGAAGAAGAGGCCATACACTCATACACTGAGTTTCTCAAGGACATCGAAAGTGGTGCAATTGAAAACGTTCCAGCGCCTGCTATTGCTATCGACTATTGGAGATTGCCAAAAGATTCAACCTTGAAAGATGTCATAACTGTCATCCGAGCTGATGAAGCTCATCATCGTGATGTCAACCATTTCGCTTCTGTAAGTCCACGACCACCAAATAGACTAGAGCCGGCAAACAGGTCGGGTCTGGTTGACCCAAAACAAACTTTGTTTAATAAAAAGGATTTAGGTGGTTTTACGGATCAAAAGTATACTTTTGTTTCCATTTCCTTTTTAACTACCATTTTTTATTTTACAAGTTAGAAATAAAACGCAACCAAATTGACCCATTGATAACTAAGGGGGCCACCTTCAATTATATGATCTTTTGTTGATTGTTTCTTATTGTTGCAGGATATCCATTTCCAGGGTAAGGAACTGAGGGAGGCTCCAGCACCTGTCGGTTACCATTAAACCATTCGCTTTTAGACATATAGCGCGTTATGGGTGTTTCCATCAAACAAATAAGCATTGGTATAGTGATTTGAACTTGCATTCAGGTACGATTAAGTAAGGTCGTGGTCATGTTACCTTCGTTAGATTGATGTGGATTCAACGCTCGTTTGCATAAAAGAAGTTGCATTTGCGTGTGCCTAATGCTTTACTTGTTGCGCAAGTCACTAAAACTAAATAAAAGCAAGTATGACTATCTATTTATTAAATAGTAAGGAATACCATCATCTTTCAAGTTTTCATTAAGAAGATTCACATAAATTAATAGCCGGTCGTTACGGCCTACTAGGGTTGAGATCGGTCTAGAAAATGCTAATACAGTAAACAAGTGGAATTATCAACTGAATTCTGCATCGATTTGTTAATTGGACTTTTAACATACTTAAAATTACAGTATCCAAAAAGTACAACATAAAAAATAAATACTGGGATACCTGTAGGGTACACACTGGTACGGCCTACGAAGATTTTGTTCACAAGTCTAACTTATTCTATTTTGGGTTGATAATGGATTAAAATGAGTTTTGGTCGGAATAGTTATTTGCTAGTGTGGCTCAAACGTAAGAAGGTTCTATTTGGGTTGATCCGCCAACATTGTGTACGTGACAAATTTATTGATAGTAAAAGAAAACTATGTTGTTAAAATAATAATATTATTTTACAAATAAACCAAATAAAAATGAGCATATAATTTTTAAAGTTGGATTAAAAAGCTCGCTTGACATAAGCTATAAACACAATTGTAGTTGTAATGTATTATTCATTTCTTACCGGTGGATACACACTTTCTATTCTATGATTACCATACTTCTAAAATCAACATATGTGATGCGAATTCACAATCATATGATTATGGAGTATGTTACTTTACCACTAGGATGTCGCCTTGAAGACTATAACTTTCTATTTAGATTTAAGTTTAACTATTAGCCTAGTATTTAACCAATTGTCTGGGTGGTTCATTCTACACCTATATGACTATTTTGAGATTTTCTAACAAGAAAAATAAATATAAAATGTTTCAAAAAAGCTTATGAATTATGAACTCTTTTTTTATTTGTAGAGTATATGATACAAATAGTAAAAATCAATTAAAAAATATTGTTGCTTTGCTTTTACATATATCAATATGTTAAAAAAATTACAAATTTAAAAAAAAATTAATGAAATGCCTCGTTTTGGCTTGATTTTTACAAACTGAGCTCGAGTTTTATATTTCAGTTTGTTAAAATAAACAAGCTAGTTTGGATTGATAGTAAACAAGCATCCTGGCTTACTTGGAACTTGGCCCATTTAAAGTCCTAATATGGATAATAGCTTTAGTAGACTAGGCTTTTAATGTTGTTGGACAACTTTTGTATTTTTCTCCTTCGAAAAGCCATTTTTTCTCTTTGCACCATGAAAAAAAACGATAACAAGCTACTCTACCATTGCTGTCGCCACCGCCACACGATCACAGCCGTCTGGAAGAACTACTTACCACACATCGTCACTGGAACCACCACAGGCCGGTACACCAAGCCCATTAGTGCCGCCAACCTTGAAACCCACCTTTGCAGCCCGCGGAGCTTGCCACCATCACCAACACCACAAACTTTGTAACCTCCAACATCGTATACCAACCTCCAACTCCAACCAACCATTCTCCATCATTGTTTGGTGACAAGTTGATGGTCCGAAGGAGTTGTTGTCCTTAGATATGGAGCAGTACGACTAATTTTAGGCAATAATAATCCTACAATGGTGTTGCAGGTCCAAAAACTACTACCTGCCGCTTGCCGATGACAAACGCGCCATAAACGCGCAGCCACTGTGTATCAACGTGTTGCTGACGTGTCTCCATGAGCCACCGCCCTAAAACACGCGTCACACTGTTTTTTTTTCCAGCCAACAACCTCATTTCGGATACGATCTCTCTGGGGCTCGTGAAGCACCCATGTGCACTCCATCCTTGTTACGCCTCTAATATTACATAATATAACCTAGGGTTCTTTTTTAGAAAAGAATTTACATTATATAACAAATACAAACTCAAAAAGAAAAAGTAAAAAATAAAACTAATACATAACATTCAATTTCTTGTACTCATTCTTGGGTGTTACGTGCATTACTTTTGGCATATCATCACTATAGGCCTCCAGACACGTATGTTATGATTCTTAGGTTGATTGTGCTTTATAGTTTAGTGTAGGTTACTGATTGTATATGATCATTGGATGCATTCTACTTTGTGTATGCTCCTTGTTGTGCATTTTGTGTTACATGTGCATCTTGTTGATCGTTGTAACTCCCCCGTGTTACTAACTATGTGCTCCTTGCTTCCCATTATTACCGTATATTGTTGTTCATTGTATGCTTTGTGTTGACCCTGGTATAGTGCTGCTCATTGTGTGCCCGTTGTTTCCCATTATCATCGTATATTGTTGTTTATTATATGCTTTGTGTTGATCCTTGTATAGTGGTGCTCATAGTATGTGTCTGGGTTTTAAGTGAGATTGATTGCTCATTGCCATTGTGTACTACTTGATTATGTATTAATCTGTGCCCTGTATTGAGCATCGTATATGGTTATACAGGTTATGCCCTATATGGTCTATTATATATTGATTGATTACCGATCATTACGTGCTTTACATATTAGGTGCTTCGGTGTTGTGGTGTTAATTAGATTTTTCGAGGGATTTGAGGCAGCCATTGGTGATAGGGAGCATGGCAATTCCTTGAGATTATGTCCAGGGATGAGGGGTGCAGGAAAAAGAAAGAAAGGAAGAATAGGTTGAGAGCTGCTTCTTGGAATGTAGGAACGCCAAGTAGTAAATTGCTAGAGGTGGTAGATGTAATGAAAAGACATAGGGTAGGGATTGCATGCCTACAAGAGACTAGGTGTAAAGGGCATAGAGCGGATGAGTGCATTGTTTACAAGTTGTTATATTTAGGGTTCGATAGGGCTATGAATGGAGTAGGGTTTTCAATGGATACCTGACTACATAAGAATGTAATTGAGGTGACATGACATAGTGATAGTATTATGGCGATTAGGGATGAGATCAACGTACCGGTTCTGAATCGGTACCACACCGGAAAATACCAATACCGAAAATAGATAAAAGTGTGAACCGAATACCGTACTTGATTTGGTAGGTTTGGTACCGATCGATACCGTCACCATTGAACATACCGAAACTGAAGGTACTAAATACCGAAAACCTAAAATAATGAACACAAGTATCGGTACCGATTATGTTCGGTTGTGGGTATTCGGTAAATTTTGCTCATCCTAATGGTAATGAGGCTAGTAATAGCTTAAGTAGTATGACCGTGATTAGAGCCTATGCACGGCATGTAGGATTAGGAGATCAGGAGATGATAGAGTTTTGGGATTCTTTAGACATAGTTGTTCGGGCTATACTTAGAGAAGAGACAATTATTATAGGAGGAGATTTTAATGATCGCATTGGTAAGAATACCAATGAATTTCAGTAAGTTCATTGGAGGTTTTGGCGTTGGAGATCGGAATGAACTTGGTATGCACCTTTTGGACTTTGCGGTGGCATATTACTTAGGCATTGTGAACTCTTTCTTTAAGAAAAGGGAATCACATCTGATTACTTTTAGCAGTGAAGGACATAAAACACAAATTACCTACCTATTGATGAGACGGGTAGATAGACAAACTTAGAAGGCTGGCAAGATTATACCCGGTGAAGTAGTAGTGACTCAACACCGATTATTGGTAACAGATAAAGTCATGAACAAAATCTGACCAATAGAGACATAAGGAGGAAGAGGAGACCCATGATAGATGGGAAAACTTGAAAGGTAACAACATCATAGTGTTTAGAAATAAAGTGATTCTTGCAACATCATATAGTGTCACGGGGATACAAACTAGATGTGGGAGGCTATCGTGAGCACCATACTCCATGTGGCCAAGGAGACTCTTGGTGTCATAATAGGTAACACAAGTGACCATAAGGAGTCGTGGTGGTGGAGCTAGCTGGTGCATAAGAAAATAAAGGATAAGAAAATGTGTTTTAGAGAGTATTTAATGTGCATAATGGAAGAGGACTGGGTAAGTTTGAAAGGGAAATACAAACATGCTTAGAGGGAAGCGAAGAAAGTAGTGATGGAGGAAAACAACACAACTTATAGACAAATGTACATGCACCTAGAAACAAAAAAAGAAAAAAGGGAAGCATGGTACGTTCAAGATTGCCAAAGCTAGGAATCACAGAAGGCAAGACTTGGGGTATATAAAGGGTAAGGATGGACATGTGTTAGTGAGTGAGAAGGACATCAAGTTTAGATGGTAGACCTACTTCTAAGACCATTTTAATGGATAAGTGATGAAAACACTTTGGAAGATGGTAAGGGATAAAGCAGTAGGACCGGACAACATACCGATAAAGGTGTGGAGATGTGAAGAAGGAGTACAATGGCTAACCACCCTGTTCAACCTTATTTTCAAAGTCAGTAGAATGCCAGACCAGCGGAGGAAAATTATAGTTGTCCCGCTCTATAAGAACAAAGGAGATGCTCAATATTACGGGAACTACAAAGGGATTAAGCTACTGGGACATGCTATGAAACATTGGAAGAGAGTTATTGAGACTAAAATAAGAAGGGAGACTAAGGTGACAACAAATCAGTTTGGCTTCATGCCTAGCCGATCAGCTATGGAAGCAATACACATCCTTAGGAGGTCAATGGAAACATACATAGAGAAGAAAAAAAGATCTACATATGGTATCCATTGACTTGGAAAAGGCTTATGATAGTGTGTTTTGTAGATTGATTTGGGATACTTTACGAGCTAGAAGGCTTCACAAGAAATATATAGACATACTAGAGGATATGTATGAAGGGTCTTAAGCTACGGTTCATGTCCCGCTGGGAGATACTAAGTCATTTTCTGTCAAGGTGGGACTCTACCAAGAATCTACTTTGTGTTCATTTTTGTTTGTGGTAGTCCTAGATGAGTTGTAAAGAGTGATGTAGGGTACGGTAATAAGGCGCATGCTTTTTGCAGATATGTTGTCTTGGTGGATGACAGTAAAAGGATGTTGAATGCGAGGTTAAAGGAATGGTGAGTAGCTTTAGAGAGCGAATGGATGAAGATCAGTCGCTCAAAGATAGAGCACCTTCATTATAACTTTAGTGTAGAAGACGATCATGACGAGCCCAACATCACCATTAAAGATCAAGCGGTATCGCAAGCATCTAAGTTTAAGTATTTAGGATCGTATGTTTGCAGAGATGGAAAGATCAATACTAATGTTACACACATGATTCAAGTAGACTGGTGTAGGTGGAGGGTAGCCTCTAGCGTACTTTGTGACAGAAAGTTCCGAATTAGGTTAAAGTGTAAATTATTTAGAGTTGAAGTTCGTCCAGCTATACTATGTGGAACTGAGCGTTGAGTAAACAAGAACCGGGCGTGCAAGATGGTAGTAGTGAAATTTAGGATGCTAAGGTGGATATGCGGGTATATGAGGCTAGATCAAATAAGGAATGATGGTTTTAGACGTATGTTAGGAGTAGCTAGTATAGCGGATAAGATTAGGCAAGGGAAATTAAGATGGTTTGGGCATGTGAAAAGGAGACATATGACATTATTGGTTAGAGTAGTGGAGAACCTAAATGTAGAGGGCCGGAGGAGTAGAGGGAGACACAAAATAAGTTGGGTGGACAACATTAAGAAGGACCTACTAGAGTTGCACCTCTTTGAGGAAATGATCCAGGATAGGAGTATATAGAGTCATAGAATTTAGTTCAACGACGCCCAGGAAAGGGTTTAGATACATCTTCAATGAGATTTAGCCGATATCCCTACATGTTAGTGTCTGTTTTGTTTATTGTTACTTGCTACATGCTATTATTTGCCTCTTCTATGTCATAGTGTATTGTCATTCATGGTTTGCCCTTTAGTATCGACTATATAGTGATTGTTTATTGTATGTGTTATAAGATAGAGTTCTACTAGTGCATGCTTCGTATGTCTTATGTGTATTGATTGTTTTGCGAAGCAGTCTGTTCTAGCCAAATAGGTGTTTGGATCATACCCCTAGAGTCGGGGGGTCTCATAGGAAGAAACCTCTATATCCTCTAGGATAAAGGTAATGTTTCCTACATCTTGTCATTCCTAGACCCTGTCAATAACTTTGCTATAGATGGGATACACCGAGTATGCTTATGATTATGACTATGGATTTGATGCTAAACTGAGGGCATTTGGTTCATGAAATGTAATTTAAAAGAACAAAATAGAATTTGAATTGAAATTTAAAAAGAACCCTTTGCATGCACCGAAAGCTTTACATGTTACACAAGTCATAAAAAAATAATGAAAAGCATATGACTATGTAAGTATGTATTTAAGATACCATTACTTTCATCGAGCAATTACATATAAATTAAGTGTTGGTCATTACGGCCTACAAAGATTTTAACCATAAGTTTGACTTTTTCTATTTAGGGTTGATAACGGATTAAAGTGTGCTTGGTTTAAAATAAGTATTTAAGTGTGGTTTGAATATAAGTGGGGAGGTCAATTTGTTTTTTAATTGTGTACACATTTATATTTATATTAATAACAAATTTGATGAATAGTATGAGTAAAGTAGTATTATTCTACATATAAAATTTAACATAGAAGGCTATAATTTATGTAGTTGGATCAAGATTTTTTAGATACCTCGAATCTTACTCGAAAAAATTTAGTTGACAAATGAGTCTCAGCTCATGTCAAGGCAAGCTCAGTTTGTTGGCTTGCTTGTTAATTGGCTTCTTGGTCCACTCGTTTGACTCATTTAAATTAAAGTGTAAATTATAATCTATATCAGTTATAAACATAATTTTAACATATTAACCTTTTCTACTGACACAAACATATATACCGTCTCTTTTTCAAATCTACTCCATTTTTATAAAACCATACATGCACGGATGGAACTCATGACCATTTGGTTGAGGAGTAGATCATTTTACCACTATAATATCCTGTTGAGGACTATAATATATTATCTAAGCTTAAATTTCACTATTAACCTAATATCAAATAAACTAAACCCATATGACCATTTGAAGCTTTTTAACCAGAGCAACATATGAACTATCTTTCTTATTTGTAGAGCATTATTGATTCAACTGTTTAATATGAAAAATTAAAAACCAAAATTTTTTTGTCTTTACATATATTAATATGTTTGAAAATAACATATTTAAAACTTCAAAACTAAACAAGATTGTTCACTTTGACTTGGTTTTTATGAGCTGAGATAAATGATCTTGCTCAGCTTGAAATAAATGAGCCAAGCCCGGGTCCATTGTGGATCCACTTGGCTTGTTTAAACTACTAATATGGATTGTAGCTTTTATAGACTAGGCATTATTCTATTTTGATTTTATTCTAGATTGAGTGTTTCAAGAAATATACTTTGAAGAAAAAAAATGAAATTTGAATTAAATTATTTGAAAATTAGAGTATGCCTTCACATCCCACAATACTTGGACGGATTCTAGAATCTGTACCTCCACATCCGACCTATAGAATCCGTAACTTATTATCACCTCCGTAGTAGAGAACACTTAATAAATCCACACGTATATTCCTTCACATCTAATCTATAACCTCCATAACTGTAACATTACCTCAGGAAGTAAAAAAGGCTTGATTAACATTAACATGCATAATGTTCATATCTGTCAAAACCTCCGCATGTGAGGCAAAACCTCCATTCCTCAATACACGTCCGCATCTAACCCCATACTAAAATTACACTTGTGTAATCTAAAGATGTAGTAGATGGCAATTGTATAGTACAATGTAACAGTATGATAATGTAAAGAAGTAAAATTATAGCCAAGTCTTATATACATGCAAAAAAAGATAAGCGATGAATAATTGATGTACTAAGTCTTACTATCTGTGAAAAAAGGTTATGTGATGTTGACGATTATATCTATAAAATATATTAATTTAATTAATATATAATGCTATGTTAAGTCTTGTTGTGTTTGCAAGAAAAGGGCCCTTAAATACTATGAATAAAGATTAATGTATGATAAGTCTTTTTTAAGGACAAGAAAGGTATGTGTTTTGTATTACATATGACAGTGATTTAAGTCATACTAGAATGACAAGAAAGAGATGACAAGTCTTGCAAGAAAGGGATGATGAAAAATCTTGCATAGTTTTGAAAGATAGGGAAGTTAAGTATTGCTATATGCAAGAAGGGGTTATTGGATCCTATACCAAAATTAACATGATAACAACTATTGTTAGCATGTAGTTTTTACGTATAGTAAATTTATAAGACCTAAATTGACTATGATATGTTATATTATGATCATATTATGTCATGATATCCTATGACTATGTATACGTTAAACGTTATGATCTAAATATTACTGCCATTATGAAATATCAATCTATGTATTAAAGGTATAAAAAGGTAAGGTAATGATGGCAATGTAAAGTTGACTTGTCATATTAACTTTCAAGGTCAGCTAACATAACCCTTGCTAAGTTAATGGAGGTTGGCTAGCTACTAATGTCATCAGCCCCTAGTCAGGTGTAAGCGTAATTCTAAGCATGGATGTGCCTAACTGAATCCATATTTTTCATCCTCACTTTTCTCTAACTACTCATGATTCTTGTTGTAGAAATTATTCTATAATAATCGTGCATTATTTTGTGTCACTTTTTAAAGTAAAAGATTTGTTGTCTTAGCTGATTTACCCTAAATATTTATGATTGTTTTTGATACATAAGCGTATGGTCGGTTGAGATTCCGGGTAGATAATTAATTGAATTTTTCTAACTTCTTGTCAAGTAAAACCTTCTAACCTATGGTAAAGTTCTTATGGCATGCGACAAAGGAAGATTCTTATTATATAATATTATGTTTGATGGTTGGGTGAGACAAAGTCTAGTATTTTGGATGTTTATAGCTCCTCATGCTAGTTATCAAGAGATTTGATTGATTATTTATATTTTATTTTAAGGGGATTTAGAGAGCTCATATTTTATGTTAATTTTCTTAGGGTAAGGGAATGGTGATTATCATAGGGAAACGTTAAACATAACTTCCTAGAACAAGGTTGATCCCTTCTTTCCTAAAGAGTAATGGTGTTACCATAACACTACAACTACCAAAGATATGATTTCTTGTATGTTTTGTGAAGTTCTTGTAACCAATAGCATTACACATTCTTGGTATGCCACAATGTGAAAGATCAATGGCTGTAACATGCCATTAATCCTGTTGGGTTCAATAATAGATAAACTAAAGCTTTTCAAAACACAATCAAAGTCAACTGAAGATCTCATTATACAAGTTCAGAGACCAAGGTGATCACAACAAAAACAACAATACAAGACAATTCAACATGACAAAGTCAACATCAAGACAATTAGAAAGTCAAAATTAGGTCATGTTGTAATAATAATATAAATAGACCCACTAGTGTATTTTTGCAAGTGTGGTTCTTTTGTGTGTGTTTCTCATGGTGTAAATCACCACCCAAGGAGAAATCCTCTCCTTTGGGTGGGTTTGATTTCATCAGCCATCTATGATTCTCATTGTAACTTGTTTATCAACATCAATGAAATCATAACATTATTATTATCCATCTCTTTGTTCTTTGATTCACACACATCCACCCATCTTAATCTTGATTTCTAGATCTGAACATGATGAATCCTAAGATCCAAGCTCAACGAATCTAAAATTTTTGATTTAGCAAAATGGTATCAGAGCTGTTGGTTGCTGGATTTATCTAGTTTTCAGATCTGATTTCATCTTTAATAATGTCAAGAACAATGAAGAAAAGAAGAAAAATGAAGAACAAAGTCCCTGTTCATCAAAAACCTATCTGTTCATACCCAAAATCAAAAGAAAAACCAACAATTCTGTTCAATTATGGTACGATTTGAAGAATCGTGAACATGTTCATGGTTATTCCTTCAAAATTTGATGCAAATTGAACAAGATTATCATCAAAAAAAAAAAAAAAAAAGAAGAAGAAAACCCATCTGTTCATCTCAAAATCAAGAAGTAAAATCATTAGATCTGTTCTAATATGGTACGATTTGAAGAAATATAATCATTCCCTGGATTATTCCTTCAAAATTTGATGCAATTGAACATGATTATCATTAAAAATGAAGAAAAGATGAAGAAATAAAAGCTACTGCTGATTTCTCGACCTGCACTGCAGTGTGAAATAGAATTTTGTTCAAGTCTCAAAACAAATGCGGATGAACAAAAACAAATGCGGATGAAGCTTGATCAAATGTGGATGAATTAACCATAAATGCGGATGTGTTATACACAAATGCGGATGTGTTATCCACAAATGCGGATGTGTTAACTACACAAATGCGGATGAAAGTTCAAATCTAATGCTGATGAACAAAAAGAAATGCGGCTGTTGAACATACTAATGCGGATGTGATGTCAACAAATGCTGTTGAAGAACAAACAAATGCTGATGTTAACAAAGGCGGCTATGTAAACAAATGCGGATGTTTAACATACTAATGCGGATGTTTAACATACTAATGCGGATGTTTAACATGCTAATGCGGATGTTTAACATACTAATGCGGATGTTTAACATGCCAATGCGGATATTTCATGTGCAACTCTACAAGTGCGGATGTTTCATGTGCAACTCTACAAATGCGGATGTTTTGGCACTAATGCGGGTGTTGTGCTGACATGCTGATGTTATCAAATGCTGATGTGTTATCAAACAAATGCGGATGTTGATAACTAATTCAGATGCTTATCACACCAAATGCGGATGATCAACAGAACTACTGCAGAAAATGGGCAAAACCTGGGCTACGAGCCTCCGTTTCCGACGTGCTACCAATCAAAAAGACCGTGGATACAAGGGCTACATCATGGTAACCAGCCGTAGGCGGGTTATCCCGTTATTTTTTCAAAATAAGGCCTTTAAATGGGTTTTTGGCCCACTTTTGTGTTTTTGAGCTTTGATTTCCTTCCGTGCACTGCATCACAAATGCTAATGTTTTGAGTAACCAACGAAAATGTTAGCTTACTTCAAACAAATGCACATTCAACAACATCAACATCAACAACAACAACATCAACATCAACAACATCATCAGCATCATCAACATAACATCAACATCAACAACAACATCATCAACAACATCAACAACAACAACAACAACATCATCAACAACAACAATATCAATGAACAGATGATGAACAGATGACTAAAACAAACAAGAAAACAAGACACATGATGAATACGGATGATTGCAACCAACAGGCACATCCATTTTCACATTCAACAGAAATGAAGAAATCAACCTTGGTCACATAATCACTGATCCAATCAAGGATTTGTACAACTGTTAGAAACTCTTTCTGAAGTACTTGGAACCATCCATTATCAAGTTAATTTAGAGATTCAAAGAGTTGAAGTGTCTTCAAGACTGACTTATGTTCCTGATGCTGTTTATTGAAGTTCAAAGCCTCGTCATATGCCTAATACATTCTAATCCTTTGAGTGTGATATGAACAAACAGTAATCCAAAAGTGATACACCTCATATCCAATATGTTAAGTATTCTCAAAGAGATTCTATCCTTTATCAGAAGTACATTAGGAGAAGCTTAATCTGAGGGGGAGAACTACAGTGAACAGTGTCAGAACATCAGTTGATTAAGAAGACATATGACAGAGAAGATCTTCAAGTCAAAGTTTGGCAAGCATCAGTTTAGGGGGAGTATTGTTGGGTTCAATAATAGATAAACTGAAGCTTTCTAAAACACAATCAAAGCCAACTGAATATCTCATTGTACAAGTTCAGAGACCAAGGTGATCACAACAAAAACAACAATACAAGACAATTCAACATGACAAAGTCAACATCAAGACAATTAAAAAGTCAAAATTAGGTCATGTTGTAATAATAATATAAATAGACCCACTAGTGTATTTTTGCAAGTGTGGTTCTTTTGTGTGTGTTTCTCATGGTGTAAATCACCACCCAAGGAGAAATCCTCTCCTTTGGGTGGGTTTGATTTCATCAGCCATCTATGATTCTCATTGTAACTTGTTTATCAACATCAATGAAATCATAACATTATTATTATCCATCTCTTTGTTCTTCGATTCACATACATACACCCATCTTAATTTTGATTTCTAGATCTGAACGTGATGAATCCTAAGATCCAAGCTCAACGAATCTGAAATTTTTGATTTAGCAAATCCTAAACCTATAATAGATGTTCAAGATATGTTATAGTATTTAGCATTTATAGTATAAATACCTCACACTTGTATAGTTTTCAAGTTAGCTGTTTTTGACACTTGTTTTGCTATTAAAACTTTTTGTAATTATGATCAAGTGATACTTTGAAAGAACTTTAATTATGTTATTTACATTTAAGTAGTTAATAGAAATTCTGCATCTGTTATATGCTAATCTAATAGGTATCAATGCTTTAATTCTTGATTTGTTTGAAGCTTCTTTCAACAAATCACTTATTTTTTGTAAAGCAATCCTCTCAAACACTCACAAAATGATTGTCGTGGCCATGTCAACCAAGCATGACTTGGAAAATGGTTCTCAAGCCAAATCTCCCATGTTCACTCCTAATGATTATGATACTTGAAAGATCTTGATGGAAGATTTCTTGAGAAACCAATATCAGAAACGTTAGCTATTCTTTTTGAATGGTCCATATGTGCCTATGGTCCATGTAGCTAGTGAAGGAGGTGGGATGATGCCAAAAAACCTCAAAAAGTATTCTGATGAAGATCTGAAGAAGATAGAGGTGGATTCCAAGGTTCTATGGCTAATTAGAATGAGCATTCCAAACAACATCATTCATGGCTTCAAGAAGTTCAATACTGCCAAGTAGCTATGGAAAGCTTTGCCAAGTAGCTATGGAAAGCTTTAAAGGCAAGATATTAGGGTATTGAAGACATGAAGGAAAAAAAGAGAGATGTGTTGAAACAAAAGTTTGAAAACTTTGGTTTCTTTAGAGTAGAAACATTGATAGTAACATACCCAGATATGTTAAACTTCAAGGCTCTCTAAATGAAGCTAGTGTGAAGATGGAAGATAGTGCATTCTCAGAAGGTTTCTAAGGTCTCAGCCAAAACCATGAACAGTCTACACTACGTCCATAAAAAGAACTACAAATCTAAAGACTATAAGCCTAAAAGAATTGTATGGTATCCTGAGTGCTTACCAAATAAAGATGATGCTGATGAATAATCTCTTGGCAGATCAAGTGAAAGACCAAGCAGTACAAGGTCTTCAACACTTATAGGTCCTATTTATGAATCCTATCATTACCATTAATCTTATCAAATCCCTATGGTAAGTCATTAAGTGCTGATGGTTAACTATCCTGAATCACAAACAGTTGAAACACCCCTACTTTACCCTTTGGCAGTTGGAATCAATTTTCAATGTTCCAAATCTCATTTCAAATTTCTCCAACTTAAAATTTCTTTCCATACAAGCACACTTCTTCTAACTCTCAGAAAAAGATCTAGAGTGTGTTCATCCAGATGATTTTAAAGAACTTGATATCAGCTACTAGATAGCCATGATTTCTTTCAAGGCTAAATAGTTTTAACAAAGAACTAGTAGAAATTTCCAAAGGTAGAAGAGATCAGGTTTTAGGATAGACAAAACCAAAGTCAAGTGTTACATAACCAAATAGGTCACTTTTCTAGAGAATGAAAAGAATCTAAGTCTAATTTATCACAACCAATCACCTCAAACTTCAAATCTTAGTCAACCTACAAGTCCCCATCATCTCTTGCTGCACCAAGACACAAAGCTATTATGGTAATTGATGATAACACCATTGATTGGAGCTTTAAGATTAAGGATATTTCACCAATCAAGAGCACATTAATTCTAACATCCATAACTTTTTTACCAATAATTCTTGTTTATATCAATAAGATTTCTTATAACGTCTAACATTGTCATAACATGATTACTTATTCCACTACGCAACATGAAAGTTCACATGTGAATATTGTCACATGCTTTTATTATTTCAAGTTATACTTTATATATTATGTGCTTATTATATCATATGACTTATTTATTTTTATTTGAAGCTTAGTTAATTTATTTCATGGCCTAAAAATATTATATTAATTTACACATCACACAATATGTCACATGAACCATCCTAACCTACTTTCATTTTGTAACACATTAAAAATGTGTGTGACACATTTAAAAAGTTGTCACAAGTTTTCCCCTCAAACCATACTAAAAATTCTCTTTCATTCCTACTTACCATGTTTAAGGCCTCCAAATCTCAATATAAATACAAGGACTCCTATCCCTTATTCCTTGCACCTTTCCTCTACACCTTTCAAGAGAAAAATACTTTTCCTCCCTCTCTATAATCATCCTCCTCATGCCTTTTAAGAGATTTTAAGATTTTAAAAGCTTTAAGGTTCTCAGAAGTTAGGTTTTAAGTTTTATATTTTAATATTTGTTTTCTTTTTGTATCTTGTTGATATGATCATTTGATCATTATAACCCTAACAATCATTCTACATGATCAATCCACTCATGTTTATGACTCCAAAAAACCATACACCTTGGTGTGTTGGTGGACGAGATAAAGAACACAAGTGAGAGGATTAAGTTTATAAACTATGGTCACCCTTAATGTTCTTCTATATAATTTTGTTTTAAAAAGTACTAAACCTTTAAATATATCTAAAACACATCAAACACCCAAACATCACTTATGTGAATATTTCTGTTATGGACAACAAACTAAGATGAATTTATTGAATCATAACTCTTTCATAAAAAAATAAATAATGTAAACTCTGGTTCCACGACATAGTTCGTTGAATTAACTTTCCAACGGAGTACTAAATGCTTTAAAATCACTTCGTTTGACCACTCAAACAGCCCAAACAAATCATGTGTGCAATTCTGGACACTCTGATTTAGATGACTATTTCTATTTCTGGGGTCCAATTGAAAAACTTTTCTAAATGAAAGTTTTCTGGAATACATTAAACTATTATTCTGTAAAATTTTGTAATTTTTGATGTCATTTTCTATATTTAGCATATGAAGTTTATCACAGGTTGCTGAAAATTTTGATTGCAGGACAGCCTGTAAAGATTCATGATTTTGACATATTTTCCGGTTCCAAATTGAAAATTTTCCTTAATGAAAATTAATTACAACACATTAGTTTAGTTGACTCGAAAATTTTATACCCTTTCACAAATTTTTACTATTTTTCAAACATGTCCAAAATTTAACACAGATTGCTGTCAAACCTGAGTTTTTCAAAAAAGAAAGTATGTTGGTTTTTTACATGTAAAAAATTGTACAGGGACTTTAGTGAGAAAATACTGAAAGTATGTTGGTTTTTTATGGTATTTTTCCTTTCAAAACTAACAAGATATTCAATTTCTTCTGTTATGCTTTGACGAACTTGATGAACTAACAATACCATTTCTTCATATAATCCTAAACTACTATTCTCTATCACCTTAGGTCGTCATACTTAACCGTTGACCACACACCAAGAACAAAAAAAACTCATCAAGATCATGATGTGAAATTCATAGCCCCCTTTTCAACTTTTACAATTTTGGGAATGGAACATGTACATGTTTGTCATATCACATAAACATTTTCATAAAACAAATTCTTAAGCAAGTAATATCAACTATGTGCTTAGTATTTGAATACTATATGATAGTTTTGCAATCATTAACCTGGGTACAAGCCTAAGGAAGTACTATACGGGCCATATGTAGAAAACCGGTATAACATATAACATAACACAATCTTGGGGATTACAATGATAACAATGGCACAATCTTTGAGGATTGTGGATAGAATATAACAATGACAAATTAGGTTCGATTCATAGATCTTTGTGTTAATATTTTTGCACATATGATGAACTTGTTTGAATTTGTAACCTTTTATGCCAACATGCTTTTATATCATTTATAAACTTAAGTTTCTCACCAACAAATTTTGTTGACCTTTTTTACTTTACATTCTTTAGGTGATAATAACAAGGAACTTGAAAATTCTTTTAGAAATACTTGATGGACCTAGAAAAAAAATAATATTAAATTTGTTATGTTTTGGTTGTTTATTTCTTTTGAACAAGTATTGGTAAAATTATAAAATTTAATATAATTGTGTTGTCTAGCATTTCCTTATACCATAATCTATGTACTATATGTGTGACAACTCGTGGTTCCGCTTTGGCTGGGCTTGACATTAATGGTAGGAAGCTCATTTCAGGTAACTTTTGAGCCTTATTGTACTTCTGAATGTATTGCTAAGGTAAATATGTACAGAAATCACAATCTGGATTTGATGAATGATGTTGAATCAATTAATATTTATTAAAACTGATCTTAAGAAAACTGATCAAGCTCAAAAACAAAAGATAAAAGAGCAAGAGAAAGTTATTTCGTCATTAAAAGATGAGCAAACAAACTTAAAAACCTAAATTGATGATCATTTAGTAAGTTAGAAGTTTACACAGATTGATCTAGCAATAGCAAAATCCTATGCAGACAAATATAATATTTGAAAGGTCATGTTCCCAGGACGCCTACAGTTGGTCAATCATAGCATAAATTATTTAAAACACATCATTTTGCAGCGAAATATATCTTTTCATTAATAATTAAAATCGTGTCAAAACATCATGTCGTTTCGTTTACATCTCAAAAATTGTATCAATAAAATAACTATCCTAAAAACTATGGATGCATGACTTGAACTTTCCCCAGTAGCTTATGCATCCATGCCTGCCCTCCTCAGTATCAACCATTACCTGCCAACTATTATGCATATAAAAAGTCAGCGACACTGAGTGAGTTCTAGTTTTATAATAAAATACTTTACTTTTCGTTAAAAGATTTCATTTACTTTCGTACGTGATCATACATCATACATACATTTTGATAATAATTATTATTATCTTTCATCATCGTTCATCATCATTTGTTTTTGTATATTCATTCATTAACATCTTTCACTTTCATATAGGTCCTGTCATATGCTAAACCCCCAACATTATGCAAGAAGCTGGTACTGTGCCGAGGCTTATAAATAAACCCCCAAACATTGAGCACGAAGCTGACACAGTTCGGGGTAAAGCGACAATGACCCCATCGCATTTGGTCAATCTCAAGGATTGGACCCCTGAAGAGCATCCTCATGGGTTAGCTAAGCCGCACCTTAGTTGAGCTAACGACAACATGGCCGTGCACCTTTATTCATTTTACTTGCAAGACTTTCATTCATTCATTACGTTCCACTTTTCATCATCATTGTCTTTCACTTTCATTACGTAATACTTTACTTACGTGTACATAACATCCCAAGTAAAGTCATATCATAAAATCATAAGAGAAAATAGTTTAAGGCATCATAATACACCGTAAACCTCATAAAGCATCATAAGTAGGCACCTTCGTATCACTTAGCTTGTCGAGCACTAGCTTAACTATTCATCCTACTTCTAGTACAGTAATCATACATCTTACAGCTAACACCCTAAAAATCATATAGTTAAGCATTTAACATCACAAAGGTATGTATAACGGCCTTAAAAACCGTTAAAAACTTGTAAAAGAGGGGCTAGAACTCACCTGGTCTCCGCAAATAATTTCACCTAAAGTATGCTCATGGTACACAGTCTGCATATAAGTTGACATGCAAACAGGTCATTTTTATATAGTTTCGACAGTAGTTTCGCACACAGTTTCACTGCGAGTTTCATTGCCAGTTTCGCTGCCAGTTTCTCTGCCAGTTTCGCTATCAGTTTCTCTGCCAGTTTCATTTACAGTTTCGCCCAACTTTCATTGGAATTCCATGGCTGTGAAATTACCAGCGAAACTATAGTTTCACAGGAAGAATCTACAGTTTCGCTGGAAGAACTGGCAGTTTCTCTGGACGAACTCACAGTTTCTCTAGACATATAAAAATGACGATCCAGCCCGTTTTAACTCAAAACTTCAACTTTTTACATCCAAATCCTTAGTTTTTCATCCATGAACTTATATATAAGCTTTTTACATGATTTCATGCATAAAAATGTGAGTTTTGTATGATTCTTTACCACTTTTTCAAAACCCCAAAACCCTAGAATCCAGGTATGATCTAAAGAGGCGTTTGGATGATGATTCTCACATGGATTCTTGCTTTTTGCTTGTTGTTTGATGCCCAAAAACGTAGATCTTTAATTTTTTGATCAATAAAGCCTCCAATCTTCACTTTCTCTCTATTTTCTCTCTTTACTTTCTCTCTCTAGAAAGTTGGTGAGTTGGTTGCAAATGAGAAGTAAATGGCTTATTTGTGTTTGTATACCGGGTGTTCGCGGGATCTTAAACTCGTCTAACACATAACCCTTAAGGTTAATTTGGTCCATAATCCATCTTTCATCTTATTTATATTAGTCAACCCCTAACTAAGCCTACTATTATTAATTGGCTTGTTTCGACTTTTCTCGAGCATTACAAGTCCACCCCCTTATTTAGGTTTCATCCTCGAAACTTGTCAGTCGCTAAATAATTGAGGATAATGCTGCCTCATCTCTTCCTTGGTTTCTAAGTGGACTCTGACCCCTTCCTGTGCTTCCACTGTACTTGCATAAGTGGAAACACTTTATTCCTTAGCCTCCTCTCCTTTTTATCAATGATGGCCACTGACTGCTCCACATAATTGAGCCTTTCATCCACCTCGACGTCCTCGAGTGGCACAATCATTTCCTCATCGGCTAAGCGCTTTCTCAAATGAGATACATGGAACGTCAGATGAATTCCACTTAACTCATCGGGTAGCTCTAACTTGTAAGCCACCTCCCCTACCCTTGCGACAATCCTAAATGGTCCAATATACCTCGGGCTCGGCTTCCCTCGCTTCCTGAATCCGATGATCCCTTTCCAAGGCGAGACCTTCAACATAACTCTATCGTCCACTTTGAATTCGATCGGTCTGCGTCTCTTGTCGGCATACGAATTTTGCCTATCCTTTGCTGTTTCATAAAGGCCTTGATCTTCTCCAACTTTTCGGTCATAGCCTCGATTGCCTGAATGCTTCCCAACTCCTTCTGCCTGATGTCACCCCAACATACGGGCGTTCTACACTTTCACCGTATAAAATCTCATAAAGAGGCATACCAATGCTGGCATGATAACTGTTGTTATATGAGAACTCGGCTAACGGAAAGTGTTCGTCCCAACTTCCTTCGAAATCAATGATGCATGCCCGGAGCATATCCTCAAGCGTCTGAATGGTTCTCTCCGATTGACCATTTGTCTGGGGATGATAAGCCGTACTGATATGTAACCTCGTCCCCATCACATCACGAAATTTCTTCCAAAACATAGATGTAAACCGAGTGTCACGGTCCGACATGATAGACACCGGTACACCATGACGAGCTACAATCTCCTTGATGAATAGATCCGCTAACCTCTCAGATGAATACATCTCACGGATCGGTAGAAAGTGAGCACTCTTCATCAGACAATCTACTATCACCCATATGGCATCGCATCCCTTTGACGAACGCGGCAACTTCGTAATGAAGTCTATGGTGATGTGCTCCGATTTCCACTCGGGTACGTCTAAAGGTTGGATCTTCCCATATGGTTTCTGATTCTCTGCCTTTACTTGTAGACAATAAGGAACTTACTCACATACTCTGCTATGCTGCGCTTCATTCCCGGCCACCAATAATCCTTCTTCATATCCTAATACATTTTCGTAGCACCAAGATGAATTGAGTATCGAGTCTTATGAGCCTCATCCATGATCTTCCCACGTAGATCTCCATAACGAGAAATCCACATCCGCCCTGATTAGGTCCTAACTCCAAGAGTTTTCTCCCCAAATTCGAAACCTAGACCTTTCATCCTTTCAAAGTTAATTTGATATTCTTTCAGCGCTTCATCCTGAACTTCTTTGACCTACTTCATCACATTGGACGTCATGACCAACTGATAAGCCTTTACTCGGATCGGTTCAGGTCTCTTATTTCGGCTAAAGGCATCCGCCACCATGTTAGCCTTGCCCGGTTGGTAGTGGATCTCACAATCATAATCCTTGATCAACTCTAACCACCTTCTTTGCCTCATATTGAGATCCTTTTGCTCGAAGAAGTACTTCAAGCTCTTGTGATCAGTGAAGATAGTGCACTTCGTCCCCCACAAGTAGTGCCTCCAAATCTTCAATACAAAGACCACAACCGCCAATTCTAAGTCGTGAGTAGGGTAGTTAGCCTCATGGATTTTCAACTGTCGAGACGCATAGGCTATTACTCTCCCTAGTTGCATCAACACGAAACCCCATCCTGAAAAAGAAGCATCCGAATAGACCACCAAGTCTTCGCTCCCTTCGGGCAATGTCAAGACAGGAGCTTGAGTCAATCTCGTCTTTAGTTCTTAGAAAGCATTCTCCTGCTCTACACCCCATATAAACTTCACATCCTTACGGGTCAACTTAGTCAATGGTGAAGCTATCTTGGAGAAGTCTTGAATGAACCTTCTGCAGTAGCCCGCCAAACCCAAGAAACTACGAATCTCGGATGGCGTCTTTGGAGACTTCCATTGCATCACCACCTCAACCTTTGACGGGTCTACCATGATCCCTTCCAGGTTGACCACATGAACCAAAAACTGAACCTCCCGCAACCAGAACGCGCATTTGGAGAACTTGGCATACAGCTTCTCCCTTCTAAGCATCTCCAGCACCTCCCGAATATGACCGGCATGTTCCTTCTCGCCCTTCGAATAAATCAGGATATCATTAATGAACACAATCACTGATTTATCCAACATCGGCCGACACACCTGATTCATCTGATCCATAAAAGCAGCTGGCGCATTGGTTAAACCAAAGGACATCATGAGAAATTCATAGTGTCCATAGCGCGTACGAAAAGCTGTCTTAGGAATATCCTGCTCCTTCACTATTAGCTGATGGTAGCCAGATAGAAGGTCTATCCTCGAGAACCAACTAGCACCTTGGAGCTGATCGAACAAGTCATCAATCTAGGTAACGGATACCAGTTCTTCATAGTCAACTTGTTTAGCTCACGGTAGTCGATGCATATCCTCATGCTACCATCCTTCTTCTTCACAAACAAGATCAGAGCACCCCATGGAGAGATACTCGGTCGAATGAACCCCTTATCCAACAACTCTTAAAGCTGAGTCATCAATTCCTTCATGTCGGAGGAGCTAGGTGATATGGGGCCTTAGCAACAGGTTGGGCACCAGGTATCAGATCAATCTAGAACTCGACCTCATGGTCAGGTGGCACACCTGATAGATCCTCCGGGAACACGTCTGGGAAGTCACACATGACCGGTAAGTTCGTTAATCATGGTACTGACGCATCCACATCCTTCACGTAGCCTAGATAGGCACCACATCCACGCCTCATACACTTCTCCGCCACAACCACTAAAATTACTTTCTGGACGGTACTAACTCTATTGCCATAAATCGTCACCAAACTCCCATCGGGCGTGATCAATCGAATCATCTTCTTGTGACACACGATGTTTGCCTTATAGGCTGCCAGCCAATCCATTCCTAGGACTACATCAAATCCGGCTAAGGGCATCACGAACAACCTAGCAGAGAACCTATGGCCTTCCAACTCTATGTGTCGATCCTCTATCAGATATCCTGGTGGACTTACCAACAACAATTTCTAAATCAAATGGCTCATCAATCTTTCTACTCCTAGCGGGTAACTTATCACAGAATGCAGAAGAGATAAAGCTCCTACTAGCACCAGAATCAAATAATATTGAAGCACCAACATCATTAACTAGAAATGTACCTGATACGACATCGGGGTCCACTCTGGCTTCCTCTCAGGTCATGGTGAAGGCCCTCACCCTATCCTTCTGCACTTCCTTCCCTTTCTCAGCCTCTTTTCCCGCTCCCGAGCTCTCAACCCTCAGCTTCTTGCACTCCCGACTCATATGACCTGTGTCTCCATAATTATAGCACCTCATCACCCTACAATCCTTTTCCATATGCCCTGCCTTCCCACACTTGAAACAGATGTTTGACCCCCACCTACATTCCCCCGCATGCTCCTTCCCACACTTAGTACACATTCTCGTCCTTGTACCTGCCGTCACCACCTTCCGGTCATCCACCCTTGCCTTTTTGTTCTTTGGAGTGAAACCACCATTGCCAAATCATTTCCTGTTCCAGTTTCTATCACCACCACCTTTCTTACTCAGCTAACCACTGCCACCTCTTCCCTCTCATCATACAGTCTCCTCGCTAGATCTACTACCGACCTATACGTACCTGGCCGGGCAGCGATCAGATGTCTGTGAATATCCGCTGGCAGACCTTGGATGTACCTCTTGATCTTTCGTGAAATGGGTGTCACCTACTCCGCCTCACCATCTCATTGAACGTGGTCGTATACTGCTGGTGTGTCATAGTTCCCGCCTCTAACTGTAAGAACTCTCTCTCGATCTTGTCGAGTTCTCTGTGAGGACAAAACTCCTCGATTACCAGCTTCTTCAGTTCACTCCACCTCATCCTTCCAATCGCCTTGCTACCCTCGGCCTGGACAATGTTGTCCCACCACCATAAGGCCGAATCCATGAACTAGTGGGTAGCAAAGTTCACCTTCTGGTCCTCCCTGCACTCGCTGACATCCAACACAACCTCCATATCGATTACCTATCGGTGAGCAGCAACATCATTCCCATTCCTATGTAAAGTTGGGGGCTTGCATCTCTGGAATGCCCCATAGTTACACCCCTTTGTAGTTTCCTGCACAGCTTCCTCCTTCTCATCATCACTAGAAACAACCATCTCAGTCTCTGGATGCTCTTGTTCCCCTGAACCTCCCTCTTCGCCCCCTCTCCTAGTAGTACTCTTCTTCTCCTTTTTCTCCTTCCTTTCATCCTCCCTTACTATCACACCCTCAAAATCCATGTGTGGGGTTTTACCGCGAGGCAAGTGAACAAACCAGGATCTCAGTCATTAGTTACTAAGAATGACACTATATGCAACATTTAAAACAATTCAAAGTTTGAAACTTTAAAACATTTGCGGAAGAGATTTGTAACCAAATCAAACACAAATGACTAAATATAAACTGTGCAAAACACGAGCGCAAACCAAAGTAAGTAAGTATGCAATAAGTTAAAGATAGATAAGTGTTTGTTCAAAGTATGAATGACTCGTGCGTGCTCTACGATAGCTGCTAGTAACGACCTGAGAAAAACATACTAAAGTGTCAACATGACGGTTGGTGAGTTCACGAGTTTGATATTATCATAAACAGTAGCGTTAGTAAAAATATAAACAAGTGCATTGAAATAGATAGATAGTCTAATTTCATTAGTAATAAACAATAGTGATTTCGCGTCATAGCTGACTATGTTTGTCTGTTTGCCTCCCGCCACTACATACCAAGTCATGAGCTATTAGTCGTTTAGGACAATATTGCACCCGCTTGACCTCCAGTAGTACGGGTGGGGCTTGTCAGACCCAGTAGTACTACCCAAGATTTCCCGCTAGATTCCTTAATTAACGATCCGAAAGTGTGAGGGCTTTCAATGGTATATCACACTATGTCTTACTAAACACATGTTATAAAAGTAAAGCATTTTAAAATTGAGTATGCTTTCTCCCCAAAAAAGAGAGTAAATATAAGTGGGGCATTGAACTCACCTGATGCGCAAATGAACGATAATAAAAGCTAACGATGAGTGGCAAGACAACCCTTCAAAGGTTACCTAGAACACACAAGTACATAAGTACGTGTACACAGAAAGCTTACCAACCCTAAGTGCTCAATAAACATGTTAACCCAAGGTTTTGGAAAACAAGACTCATTTTACCTAGTTGACCCGTTTGGCCCGTTGGTGACATGTTAATTGAAATCTTGTTTGATCAAGTATAGAAACTCATAAATCATCATACCATCACAGATTACTATGCAAGTTATTCCCATAAGCCACATTGCAACACTTAAGTCTTATCATGCTTTTCATGCTAACTTATGTTATCATACAACGCACGCAAACCAATTCATCATACAAAATAGGTTCACAATTAAATCCTCTACAATACACATTGGGTTTAGTCACTCATAACGTGCCATGTGAAGCCACTCACGGCTACACACCCTTAACCCTGCCAATCCTACAAAGTATGGGCCTCAGATTTGCAAGCGTATATGATACCCATCATCACATACTCAAATGCAATTCATACAAGCCAATAGCAAACATAATGAAATCCAATTACTATATTGCATCACAACCCATAAACTTGTACATACTACCATACTTGCACATTTTTCAAGAACACCTATATCTTCCCATAGATTCATTAACTAACCATATGACCCAATTATCATAATCCAACACATTGGATATCATCCATGATCACTCTAGCATTCTCCTAACATCCTACTCATGATCAAATCACAAAATCACACGTTTCATATAAATAAAGTTTCCCCTTTGGGAAAGTGACATCCAAAATCTATGTATTCATCAATTTCAATCCCAAATTCATCAATAACATCCCTAATCTAGTTCATAGCCATCATAACAACTCATCTAACATACACTAATCATCAAAACATGAATTCCCAAGAAGAAAAGTTTCTAATTTTGGCAATATATGAACTAGATGACAAAATCATGGATTTCTTGCATAATCTACATAGATTAACATTCATATAACATAATTAACATCATATCATGATCAAACAATCATCAATTTCAACTTTTCTTCACCAATTTCGAATTAGGGTTCAACATGGATCAAAACTATGAAAAATCAATCAAAATCTAACCTTTAATCGCGTAGGAATCAAGAATTGGACTTGCTAACACCTTGCAACGCTTGAAACTAAAGCCAAAATCGATGCTTGTGCTTGTTCTTGGTCAAATTCGCAAGGGAGAGGGGGTGGGGGGAAAGGTTATGGCCGAATGGGGGGGGGGGGTTTGGGGGCTAGGGTTGGGTTTTAACAAAATTAGGTTTTGTTGTTTTACACTTTAACCCCTCTTTGATCACTTTTTGTAAAAATTAAATCTTTTAACACCTTTTTAAATGGTTTTAACTTCCAAACTCATATATTATTATTCAATAATAATAATTATATATTTCAACTAATAACAAAACATATGAATCAAATAGATATTACACGTTGGCACGTTATCAAGTAAAATTTGCAAATAATATTTAAAACACATGAATCACATAACCACAAACTAATAATCAACATTATTAATTAAATTATATCTAATAACCATTGTTAATTATTATTAGGTCACCAACATTCAACGATAACTAGTGTGTGCTCATGACACGTGTATGCAAGACCTAACGGAACTAATGGAGTTTGGTAACGGAAAATTACCAGATGTCATATTATCCCCATGTTGAAAGAATTTTGTCCCAAAAATTACATTACATGGTTATGTTACATCACTGGTTTACTGCATTGGCACAACGAAATCAAGTGAGTTGTCACATCATCCCCATGTTGAAAGAAATTTCATCCTAAAATTTAATCAATACCTTCACCGGCTGCCGTCATCGTTTCGAAAAGATGAGGATACTTAAGCTTCATCTGATCCTCATATTCCCAGGTGAACTCCGGTCCACGTCTTGAGTTCTAACGAACTTTGACTACGGGTATCTTGCTTTGCTTAAGAGTTTTGACTTCATGATCCATTACCTCAACCGGTTCTTCAACAAAGCGTAATTGCTCATCTACTTGCACTTCCTCAAGTGGTACAACCAACGTCTTGTTTTCAGATTAGAGACATGAAATACATTGTGAACTCCACTCAACGAATCCGGCAGGTCTAATTGATACGCCACTGGACCTATTCTTTCCAGAATCTCAATTGGTCCAACGTATCTCATATTAAGCTTGCCTCTTTTGCCGAATCGAATCACAACTTTCCATGGTGAGACTTTCAGTAAAACTTTGTCCCTGACCTAAAACTCCAAGGGTTTTCATCACTTGTCAACATAGCTCTTTTTTCAGTCTCATGCTGCATCCATACGGTTTCATATCTGCACGATCTTTTAAGTTGTCTCATGCACTAATTCGGGGCCAGTCAACTGACTATCACCAGCTTCTGCCCAACAAACTGGTGATCTACACTTTTGCCCATGCAATGCCTCAAATGGGCTGCTTTAATGCTGGTGTGATAACTATTGTTGTAAGAAAATTCCACCAATGGTAGGTGAACTTCCTAGTTATTCTCGAAATCAATCACACAAGCGCATAACATGTCCTCCAATGTTTGAATAGTACGTTCGCTTTGCCCATCTATCTATCCAGATGCGTACCCGAAGATTTCTATAACGATTGCCAGAAATGTGATGTGAAACGAGCATCACGGTCAGAAATAATCGAGATCTGTACACTATGTCTCGAAACTACCTCCTTTAAATAAATTTGAGTTAACTTATCCATCTTATCTGTTTCCTTGATTGCCAAGAAGTGAGCAGACTTAGTCAATCAGTCTACGATCACCCATATCGTGTCACAACCAGTAGGGGTCCGGGGTAATTTAGTAATGAAATCCATAGAAATCTGTTCCCACTTACACAAAGGAATCTCAGGTTGCTGTAGTAACCTAGATGGCTTTTGATATTCAACTTTAACCTTAGAATAGATTAAGCACTTGCTCACATACGTAGCTACGTCTGACTTCATATTAAGCCACCTATAGTGTGCTTTCAGGTCATTATACAACTTGTTAGATCCAGGATGTATAGAGTACTTAGACTTGTGTGCCTCACACATAACCAAGTCCCTTAGGTTTCCATACAAGTCTAAGTACTCTATACATCCTAGATCTAACAATAATAGTAACTTTATTTGTTAGATCCAGGAAACCTTGGGTAGTACTACTGGGTCTGAGGAGCCCCACCTGTGCGACTCGAGATCAAACGGGTGCAATATTGTCCTAGACACAAATATCTTCACGACCTGGTAAGTCATGACAGGAGGCAACAAATGCAACGCAGTCAGCTTCAATAGCGAAATCACTATGGTTATTACTTGTGAATATAGACTAGCTATCTATTTCAATGCACTTCTTATGTTGTGCAAATGTTATTGTTTATGATAAATGCAAACTCTTGAACTCACCAACCATTGTGTTGACATTTTAGTATGCTATTCTCAGGTCGTTAACTCTTCTTGCCATTAGGAGCACCACACGGGTCCAGCATGCATCCTAAGACTCTATTTTAAAGACATATTTGTTGGTTTTTATTTATGAGCGTTTAAATATTTGGGTTGGCGCATGTTTTGCCAAATGTGCATTTTTATATTTTGGGCTTGTCTTATTTACAGAACGCTTTCGCATGGTTTTAAAGTTTGAACTTTGGTTGGTTTATTCTAAATGTGGCATATAGTGTCGTTCTGAGTAACTATTGACTGTGATCCTGGTTTGTTCATACACCTCGCAGTAAAACTCCGTACGTGGATTTTAAGGGTGTGACAGATTGGTATCAGAGCCATTGGTTATAGGGAACTTGGTTGCATACACACACTAGACTATAACCGCACCGTTGTTAGTTACTTATCGCTTACTCTCCTCACTGTATACTCATTGGCATACGCAACACGTACTTCGCAGCATGGCATCGTCGTCCAGAAATTTAGGCAAGAGACCTGCACGATCTGAGTCACCTCCTACGTCTCCCGTACTTGATAGGGGATTTAACTGGCCCCGACATCATTATCCTCCTGGCGAGATAGACTGGGATCAGCCTATCATACCTCCTGAGCTCGATCCTCTGCGGAACTGGTAGCCACTAGGTCATCGACCTCCTCTGCATTGCCTACACTTCCTACCTTGAGCATCCCTCTCGAGCAGGCGTTTGCAGCTTTGGTAGCCACTCTAGACACGAAGCGACAGCGGATTAGAGGACTCACTGATGAGAACTCTGCCTTACGATCTGAGATGCGTCAGTAGCGTTTCCAGGTAGAGACACTTTAGGAGCGACTCTCGATGGCCATTGGTGGACATCATACCCTGTCCAGTAACGTTGTAGCACTTAGTGGGCGCATGGACACACAGGATCACCATAACATAGTGATCGATGATAGGTTTGCTGATCTAGAGGCACAGGTAGCAGCGCTTCAGGTTGTTGAATCCCCTGCACCTTTGGTGGACCCTGATGAGGAAGACCCGGAAGAGGAACCCAAGGAAGCCC
Source organism: Flaveria sonorensis (assembly GCA_025506505.1). Lineage (NCBI taxonomy): Eukaryota > Viridiplantae > Streptophyta > Magnoliopsida > Asterales > Asteraceae > Flaveria > Flaveria sonorensis. The sequence continues at coordinate 16,256,423 of CM046430.1, read as the reverse complement.
CCGAAGAAGAACCAGCAGAGATGGATGAGGATAGTGACGGATCTGACGTACTGGACTGATTCTACTTTTAAATGACTTAGACTATGTAGTGTTTCTTTTCTTTGAAACCTATGTGGGAAGGGTTGTTTCCCACCCAACTGACAAACTTAAATTTTGACATTGATGGAATATTTTGTGACTCAATTGCAATTTATTTATCTTTGGTTATTATTTCTGTTATAAATGTTGTGGTTGTGGTGAATGCATTATTTCTTATTGTTTACTGTACCATGATGAGATTAATGTGTTTGATGTTACTAATTACTGTAATTGTGAATTGTAAAGTGAAATATGGACGCACATGGAAGAGGACGTGGACGTGGTCGTGGACGTGGCGCCGGAGGCCGTGGTGCCGGAGCCATAAACATGACGCCTGCGGAATTGGCGGCATTAATTAACGAACATGTTCAGGCGGCAGTGGCTGCTGCCCAGCCGGGACAACCAGCAGGTAAATGATAACAAGAGGTTAAACTAATTATCCTAGTTAATTGTCTAGGATATCTGACTAATGTTTGGGATGTCAAAACAGGACCACCACCATGTACCTACAAGTCCTTGATGGACTGTAAACCCCATACCTATAGCGGGACGGAAGGGGCTGTAGGGCTTGTAAGGTGGTTTGAGAAGACAGAGTCTGTCTTCGCAAACTGCAACTGCCCGCCTGCTGATCAGGTGAAGTATGCCACCGGGACATTGGAAGGCGTAGCACTTTCCTGGTGGAATACCCAGGTGCAAATGCTGGGTCAATCCATGGCCAATGAACTACCTTGGGATGAGTTTAAGGGGATTATGACCGAAGAATACTTCCCCCGAAATGAAGTGCAGAAACTGGAGATTGAGTTCTGGCAACTCAAAATGCAAGGCTCAGAAATTGAAGCCTACATGACCCGTACTCATGAGTTGGCCACACTATGCCCTGGAATGGTCAATGAAATGCATAAGAGAGTTGAGCACTACATACATGGAATGGTGCTCGAAATTCAGAGTATGGTAACTGCTTCCAACCCCACTACCATACAGCAGGCTATCCGGACAGCCCACAGGCTGACTGACCAGGAAGTTGAGCAAGGACGGTTACCCAAACAGGGCGCGGTTGCTAGTGTGTCCGACAAAAAACGAAAGCGGGAGAACATTAGTAACAAAGGTTCATCCTCCAGCAACCAGTCACAACAACAGCAGCAACAGGTACAGCAGCAGCAACAACCTCCCCAGCAACAAAGGAAGTTTGATAACAACCGAGATTTCAATCAGTCATCCTCGGCATCGCAGGGACAAGGAAGCTATGTAGGGAAAAGTCCTAAGTGCAATCGATGCAACTACCATCACACCGGAAGGTGTGACAACTTCTAATGCCAACGCTGTGGTAAAGTTGGGCATGCGGCCAAAGACTGTCGGGGTGAACTGATGAGGAAGCCTCAACAATCACAAGAAACTCCGAAAGGGTGTTTTGAATGCTGAAAAGAAGGCCATTACAAACGCAACTGTCCCCAGCTTTAGAGGAATGGAAATGGCAACAACAATAATGGAAACAACAGAAACAACAACAATGGCAACAACAATAACAACAATAATGGTAATGGTAACAACAATGGTGGAAACAACAATGGAGCCAAAGGAAGAGCCTTCGTCATTGGCTCAGGTGAGGCTCTAAACGACCCTGCAACTGTAACTGGTAAATTTTCGGTTAATGGTCGTTTTGCAACCGTATTATTCGATACCGGAGCCGATAGAAGTTTTGTGTCTACTAAGTTTTGTAGTCTTTTAAGTGATATGCCCTCAGCCTTAGAATCTAAATACACCGTAGAGTTAGCCGATGGTACACAGATTCACATAACGCATATTCTTAGAGACTGCAAGATAGAGCTTGCTGGTCATACATTCACCATAGATCTCATGCCTGTTACATTAGGAAGCTTTGATGTGGTGGTAGGCATGGATTGGCTTTCCGATAAACAAGCGGAAGTCATATGCCATGAGAAGATCTTACGGATTCCCATTGGTGAAGAAGTCCTTATGGTCAGAGGTGATAGGAGTGGTGCAGTGATAGGCATCATCTCATTTATAAAGGCACAGAAGTTGTTACGAAAGGGTCGACTGGCCATATTGGCACTCGTCACAGATAAACAGACCGAGGAAAAGAAGATAGAGGATATTCCCGTAGTTCGCAAGTTTCCCGAGGTGTTTCCGTAAGACCTGCCTGGATTACCGCCTCATCGTCAAGTTGAATTCCAAATTGAGTTGACTCCAGGAGCCGCTCCAATTACGAGAGCACAATACCTGTTAGCTCCGAACGAACTGCAGGAATTATCCGCCCAACTACGAGAGTTATTGGATAAAGGGTTTATCCGACCGAGTTCGTCGCCCTGGGAGCGCCAGTTCTATTTGTGAAGAAGAAGGATGGTACATTTCGAATGTGCATTGACTATAAGGAATTGAACATGGTTACTGTCAAAAATAGATATCCCTTACCTCGTATTGATGACTTGTTTGATCAACTGCAAGGATCAAGCTATTACTCTAAGATTGATCTGAGGTCTGGGTATCATCAACTGAGAGTTCGAGAAGAGGATATCTTGAAGACTGCTTTTCGTACACGATATGGTCACTATGAATTTTTGGTCATGCCATTTGGGTTGACGAATGCACCAGCAGTATTCATGGATCTTATGAACCACGTGTGCAAACCCTATCTTGATCAGTTTGTTATCGTCTTTATTCATGACATACTGATATACTCAAGGAATGAGGAAGAACATGGAGAGCACTTACGTTTAATCTTGGAATTACTTAGAAAGGAACAACTGTACGCAAAGTTTTCTAAGTGTGATTTCTGGATACGTGAGGTGCAATTCTTAAATCATATTGTCAATGAGAAGGGAATACATGTTGATCCTGCAAAGGTTGAAGCGATAAAGAATTGGTCTGTTCCTAAGACACCAAGTGAGATACGACAATTCCTTGGATTAGCGGGATATTATCGACGATTCATCGAAGGATTCTCTAAGATTGCACAACCTCTCACAGCCTTGACTCATAAGGGAACAGCATACAAATGGGGTGTGAGTCAGGAATCTGCTTTCCAGTTGCTGAAACAGAAACTGTGTAGCGCACCAATATTAGCGTTACCGGATGGTAGTGATGACTTCGTAGTCTACTGCGATGCGTCTATTCAAGGACTTGGATGCGTCTTGATGTAGCAGGATAAGGTGATAGCTTACGCCTCTAGACAGTTGAAGATTCATGAGAAGAACTATACCACCCATGACTTGGAACTGGGTGCGGTAGTTTTGCCTTAAAGATCTGGAGACATTACTTGTACGGTACCAAATGCACTATTTACACCGATCACAAGAGTCTATAACACATCTTTGAGCAAAAAGAATTGAACATGAGGCAAAGGCGCTAGGTAGAACTACTGAATGACTATGACTGTGCTATTAAGTACCACCCGGGGAAAGCAAATGTAGTTGCTGACGCACTGAGTAGGAAAGAAACTGCTAAGCCTTGACGTTTACGAGCTTTACAGCTTACCATTAGCACACAGTTATCGAAACAAATCCGAGAGGCTCAGACAGAAGCTTTGAAAACAGAAAACATTGGGTCCGAATCGTTAAGGGGAATGGAAAAACAATTGGAAGTAAAAGCGAATGGAATTCGTTACTTCATAGATAGACTTTGGGTACCTCTACACGAAAATCTGAGAGACTTGGTCATGAGTGAGGCACACAAGTCTAAGTACTCTATACATCCTGGATCTGACAAGATGTATCATGATCTGAAGGAGCACTATTGGTGGCCTAATATGAAAGCGGATATAGCTACATATGTGAGCAAGTGTCTGACCTGCTCAAAGGTAAAAGTGGAGTACCAAAAACCATCTGGACTATTACAACAACCTGAGATCCCTACGTGGAAGTGGGATCAGATATCAATGGATTTTATTACTAAGTTACCTCGTACTTCTACTAGTTGTGATACAATATGGGTTATCGTGGATAGATTAACAAAGTCTGCTTATTTCCTAGCGATAAAGGAAACAGATAAGATGGAGAAATTAACCCGACTCTATTTGAAGGAGATCGTTTCGAGGCATGGAGTACCGATCTCAATTATTTCTGACCGCGATTCTCGTTTCACATCACACTTCTGGCAGTCGTTGTAGAAAGCTTTAGGTACGCGATTGGATATGAGTACTACTTATCATCCACAGACTGATGGTCAAAGCGAGTGTACTATACAAACTTTGGAGGACATGCTACGGGCTTTTGTGATTGACTTCGGGAATAACTTGAAAGTTCACCTACCATTGGTGGAATTTTCTTACAACAACAGTTATCACACTAGCATAAATGCGGCACCTTTCAAAGCATTGTATAGGAGAAAATGTAGATCACCAGTTTGTTGGGCTGAAATTGGTGACAGTCAGCTAACGGGTCCTGAGTTAGTACACGAGACCACTGAAAAGATTATGCAAATAAGGAACCGCATGGCTGCAACGCACGACAGACAGAAAAGTTATGCTGACAAGCGACGAAAACCTCTAGAATTTCAAGTTGGTGACAAAGTCTTATTGAAAGTCTCCCCATGGAAAGGCGTGATTCGGTTTGGTAAGCGAGGAAAGCTAAATCCGAGATACGTTGGACCATTTGAGATCTTGGAAAGAATAGGTCCAGTGGCTTATCGATTAGCCTTACCTGATTCGCTAAGTGGAATCCATGATGTATTCCATGTTTCAAATCTGAAGAAGTGCCTAACGGATGAAACTATGGTCGTACCGCTGGAAGAAGTTCAAGTAGACGAACAGTTACGCTTCATTGAGGAACCGGTCGAGGTGATGGATCGAGAGGTAATGACACTTAAGCAAAGCAAGATACCTATTGTCAAAGTTCATTGGAACTTGAGACGTGGACCAGAATTCACGTGGGAACATGAGGACCAAATGAAGCTTAAGTATCCTCAGCTGTTTGAAAAGACGATGCCAGCCGGCGAAGGTACTGATTAAATTTCGGGACGAAATTTCTTTCAACACGGGGATGATGTGACAACTCACCCAAAACTCACTCGATTTCAATTATGTTATGCTAATGCAGTAGACTAGTGATGGAACACTCATCATGTAACGCAATTTTCGGGACGAAAATTCTTTCAACATGGGGATAATGTGACATCCGGTAATTTTCCGTTACCAAACTCCGTTAGTTCCGTTAAGTCTTGCATACACGTGTCGGGAGCACACACTAATTGTCGTTGAACGTTGGTGACTTAATAATAATTAATAATGTGAAACAAGTAATTTCTATGTTGATTATTAAGTTGTGCTTATGTGTTTACGTGATTTAAATATTAATTGTGAATTTTATCGCGTAACGTGGAAACGTGTGTATTTAACTCGTGTATTTTTGTGACTAGTGAAAATAATACATATGATTATTATTGTTGATTAATAATTTTATATAAGTAAGTTAAAACCTTTTAGAAAGTGTTTAAAAGCTTAGTTTTTATAAAATATAAACAAAGGGGGTTAAGTGTAATTTCCTAAAACTAAAACTTAACAAAAATAAAAACAAAACCCAAACCCTAATCCCCCACACCCTTGATCGGCCGCGACTTCACCTTCAAACACACACACACTTCGAATTCAGCCAAGAACAAGCAGGGAACCCTCGATTTTGGCCGATTGCAAGTGCTACAACGCGTTAGAATCATCAATTGCAAGCCATTACACGTTTAAGGTTAGATTTTTACATGTTTTTGATGGTTTCTCATGTTGGCCGAAACCCTAGTCAAATTGGATGAATTGGAGGTCGATTCTTGATTGTTTGATGATGTTATGATGTTAGTTAGGTTAGATTGATGCTAGTTTACGTCGATTATGCAAGAAAGTTACGTTTTTGATGCGTTGTTCATAGGTTACCAATAATAGTAACTTTATTTGCATGGATATGGTGATTTGATGATGAATTGATGTTGTTGATGTGTTTGTGATGATAATTGGATGTTAGATTGTTGATTTGGATGTTAGATTGTTGATAATTGATGTTGTAGTTCATGCCTTACTAAAGATAGTAACTTTTGGCTAGGAAGGTTGATGAATTGTGATAATTAGATGTTGTTGATCATGTCTAGATGTTATCATGAGCTTGAATTGGTATATTATTGATGAATTCATGAATGTCTTGGATGTTTGATAGATTCTGGGATGTGCTTTCCTGAAAGGGAAACTTTATTTGCACAAATCCTTAAATATGATGATTTGAGCATGTTTGGAACATTAGGATCATGTTAGCATGTTCATGGATGATTTCTAAGATGATTAAATGTGTTGTTTAGGTTGTATGAATGTTGATTTGGTTTGTTACCTATTTGGCCTGTTTGTGGAAAATCATGGTATGAGTCATATAGGTAAGCTAGGACTTTTGTTGATTGATGGTTGATTAAGAATGAACATTTTGGATGATAGGAGCTATGGAAATTGGTATGTTGATGGTTGATCCTTGTATGATGCATTGGTTGTGTTATAGTTTTAATGAGCATGATAATTGTTGAGATTTGCATGACTTGTATGATACTTGGTGGTATGATGATCTAAGTAGTATTTATGGGTAATGAAGTATCATATGTGATCAGTCTGTATGTTAATCATGTATGAAGTACTGTTATGCTTATTTGAATGAATTATCACCTATAATGTCACCAACGGGTCAACTGGGTCAAATGTGTCTTGTCTTTCTAAAACCTTGAGTTCTTTGGTTTGTAGAGCACTTAGGGTTTCATATTGATTCTGTGTACACGTACTTATGTACTCATGTGTTCTAGGTAACCATTGAAGGGTTGTCTTTGCACCTATCACCAGTTCTCTTTAGTCATTATCTTTACACACCAGGTGAGTTCATGCCCCTCTAGTTTTATAAACCTTCTTCTTGGGGGAGGTAGCATACTTGTACTCAACACTATTTTATTATTATAAGTTGTGTATGTTTTAACATACTGCTTAATACCTTGAAAGTCCTCACACTTTCGGATCGTTAATAATGGTAACTAGCGGGAAATCTTGGGTAGTACTACTGGGTCTGACGAGCCCCACCTGTGCGACTCGAGGTCAAACGGGTGCAACATTGTCCTAGACACAAATATCTTCACGACCTGGTAAGTGGTGACGGGAGGCAACAAACGCAACACAGTCAGCTTCGATAGCGAAATCACTATGGTTATTACTTGTGAATATAGACTAGCTATCTATTTCAATGCACTTCTTATGTTATGCAAATGTTACTGTTTATGATAAACGCAAACTCTTGAACTCACCAACCATTGTGTTGACATTTTAGTATGCTATTCTCAGGTCGTTAACTCTGGTTGCCATTAGGAGCACCACACGGGTCCAGCATGCATCCTAAGACTCTATTTTAAAGACATATTTGTTGGTTTTTATTTATGAGTGTTTAAATATTTGGGTTGGCGCATGTTTTGCCAAATGTGAATTTTTATATTTTGGGCTTGTCTTATTTACAGAACGCTTCTGCATGGTTTTAAAGTTTGAACTTTGGTTGGTTTTATTCTAAATGTGGCATATAGTATCGTTCTGAGTAACTATTGACTGTGATCCTGGTTTGTTCATACGTCTCGCGGTAAAACTCCGTACGTGGATTTTGAGGGTGTGACATTCAGCTCCTTCTGCTCAAGGATATGCTGATGACCCTTGTGACCGTTGTAACTTGTGCATTTGGTACTGTACAAGTAATGTCTCCAGATCTTCAAAGCAAAACTACTGCATAGTTCCAAGTCATGGGTGGTGTAGTTCTTCTCGTGCACCTTCAGTTGTCTCGAAGCATAGGCTATCACCTTGTCATGTTGCATCAAGACACAACCAAGCCCTTGGATAGAAACATCACAGTAGACTACAAAGTCATCACTTCCCTCTAGTAATGCCAATGTTGGTGCGATACAAAGTTTCCGTTTCAATAACTGGAAAGCGGTTTCTTGACTCTCATCCTATTTATATGTTGTTCCCTTATGTGTCAAAGCAGTGAGAGGATGAGCGATCTTTGAAAATCCCTCAATGAAATACCGCTAGTACCCGACCAATCCAAGGAATTACCGTATCTCACTAGGCATTTTCGGAACTGACCAATTCTTTATTGCTTCAATTTTTGCAGGATCCACATGTATTCCTTTTTCGTTAACAATGTGACCCAGAAATTGCACTTAGCGAATCGAGAAAGCACACTTGGAAAACTTGGCGTATAGTTGTTCCTTTCTAAGTAATTCTAAGATTAGACGTAGGTACTCCTCATGTTCCTCCTTGGTCCTAGAATAGATCAATATGTCATCGATAAACACAATAACAAACTAGTCGAGATAGGGTTTGCGCACAAGATTCATGTGATCCATGAATACTACTGGTGCATTTGTCAACCCAAATGGAATAACCAAGAACTCTTAATGACCATAAAGTGTTCGAAATCCGGTCTTTGAGATGTCTTCCTCTCGAACTCTCAGTTGATGATAACCAGACCTCAAATCAATCTTAGAGTAATAGCTTGATCCTTGAAGTTGATCAAACAAATCATCTATACGAGGCAAAGGGTATCGATTCTTGACTGTAACTTTGTTCAATTCTCTATAATCAATACACATTTGAAATGTGCCATCCTTCTTCTTAACAAAGAGAACAGGTGCTCCCCATGGTGATGAGCTTGGTCGAATAAACCCTTTATCCAACAGCTCTTGAAGTTGTGGAGATAGTTCCTGCAGTTTGTTCGGGGCTAATCGGTAAGGTGCTCTCATAATCGGAGCTGCTCCGGGAGTCAAATCAATTTGAAACTCAACTTGATGATGAGGTGGTAGTCTAGGCAGATCCTCTGGAAACACCTCGGGAAACTCATGTGTTGGAACGGTCTGCCCAAGACACATATTAAATTGATGTGGCTAGTACGTTATGATCCAAGTCGGGTCATACCCAATAACAAGCTAGACAAACACCTACAATATTTATTTTATGATATGATCATGTAAATAAATATTGACGCTTGAAGTATTTAGAAATTGGCTTTCTAAATATTTGCACTAGTGTTAGGAATAAATTATATGGATAATTTATTCTAAAGAGAGAGTACTTTGTATTGTTATTCAAATGGTTGAACAGACAATACAAGTGTTTTGTCCGCATTTCTTTTACTCATCCGCATTTACCAATGCGGATGTGTTACTGAGCAAATACGGATGTGCATTTTGGGAAATGCTAAAGTGTAAGGCCCCGTTCTCGGAGACCTCACAGTTGGACAATCACAACATTTTTCATATAAGATAAATACATTTCATAAAAACATCGCAGCGGATTAAATAATCAAAAACCATTCATGCGTTAATATTTGATGTTGCTAAATAATACATCATTGAATTTTAACAGTTACAAAAAGAATCATTCATTTGTATTACAAAACAACAAATCATCATGCATGAATGGATGCCAGTCTTTTCCCGCCAAGTAGCCTCAACCGCGTGCCATCCTCAGCAACATCCTTACCTGCCAACTGATATGCATATAAAAAGTCAGCGTTGCTGAGTAAGTTCTAGTTTAATAATATAGAAAAATACACTTTGTAAATTTCATATGGTGATCATTCATCAATATACATAATCAATCATAAAGTGATTCATTATCTTTCTTCTTTCATTATCTTTCTCTTTCATTAACTAGGATTGCACAAAGCAAGGCATACATTGTTGGTTGGCAGCAGATGCCGAACCCCTGTCGGCAAAGTTATCTGGTAGCTAACCATCAACAGTGATACAAACTGCTAGGCATTGAAGCCTGCTCATAAACTAGGATCCCATCATTCATTGGTCAATCCCCAGGATTAGACCCAGATGTGACCTCATGGGCTATACAGCCGCACATCAGTTGAGCTAAGACAAAACAAGGTCGTGCACCTCCATTCATTTTGCTTGCAAGGCTTTTCATTCATGTAAGGTCCCGGGGTAACATTCATTAAGTTTCACTGTGCTTCTTTATTCTTTCGTGTCCACTTATATGGATAATACTTATTAAGAGCACATACATAATCAATAACATGAAAATATTATTACGTAGTAAAGTAGCATATAAGAAATAACCAAGCATAATAATCCTTGAAACACGCAGTAATCTTTCAGTATCCAGAAGTATCCATACTTAAATTCTATTCAAAATTTACAGAAAATCCAAGTATTTTAGAAATGGATGAGCTTAGACAAACTGCAGATGAACACTTGACTGCCTAAAGGCAATGCGGATGAAAAATGTGGATGAACATTCTTAGAAATTTTCTAAGAAATGTCGTGATCAGGGTCACACCTCCCTCCGCGAGCGGGGTTTTACCGCGAGGCGCGTGACATACCAGGATCTCAGTCATTAGTTACCAAGAACGACTCTATATGATATATAAACAAAACCAGAGTTAACGTTTAAAATACTGCGGAAGCGTTTTTAAAACTGGAAAACCCAAAACAAGTAATATGTAACGAGAATGCGCAAAACAAACGCGCCCCAAACACAAATGTATAAAATGCAAATAATCCCAATTTGTAAACAATGCAAATGTAGACAACTCAACAATGCTGACGTGCGTGCTCCTAGGCAACTGGCAACCTTAACCTGAGAATAGCATACTAAACAAGTCAACACATGGTTGGTGAGTTCAAGAGTTTGCGTTAAAATATAAACCAATCAATAGTTTTCAGAGCATAAGTAGTGTATTGCAATAGATAGCTAGTCTATTAACATAAAAATATTAATCATAGTGATCTCGCGATTGAAGCTGACTGTGATACGTTTGTTGCCTCCCGTCACGACTTACCAGGTCGTGACGAATATGTGATAGGACAAAATTGCACCCGTTTGACCTCGAGTCGCACAGGTGGGGCTCGTCAGACCCAGTAGTACTACCCAAAATTTCCCCGCTATTCAATATTAACAATCCGAAAGTGTGAGGACTTTCCATGGTAAACACACTATATCAATATTATACACACTCATATATAAAAGCGTTTGTGATCAACAGTATGCTATCTCCCCCAAAAGTATGCAAGAACTCACCTGGTATGCGCAAGAATTAACTTAGAGTTTAACTTGAAAGAAAGAAGGAAAGACAACCTTCAAAGGTCACCTAGAATACAAGAGTACATAAGTACGTGTGCACAAAAACAACACGAAACCCTAAGTGCTCTACAAACCAAGGAACTCAAGGTTTAAGAATACAAGACACATTTGACCCAGTTGACCGTTGACCCGTTGGTGACATTATAGGTGATAATTCATTAAACTAACACAACAGCATATCATACATGATCAACATACCACTTGATTACATATAGCACATCACCACCACACGTACTACCTAGATCATCATATAACTAGATATCATACAAATCATGCAAATCACAACAGGCCAAAACAGATAACAACCCAAATCAACATTCATACAACATAAACAACACATTTAGTCACCTTAGAAACCCATCCATGAACACACTAGCATGATCCTAATATCCCAAACATGCTCAAATCATCCAATTCAAGGATTTGCACAATTAAAGTTTCCCTTTTGGGCAAGTTCATCCCAATTCATCAAACTCACACAACATTCATGAATTCATCAATTATATACTATTTCAAGTCCATGACAACATCTAAACATGATCAACGACACCTAATCATCATGATTCATCAACTTTCATACCCAAAAGTTACTATCTTTAGTAAGGTATGAACTACAACATGCATTCTTGAATTCCTAACATTCATATCAACCATCTAGCATCTAATCATCATCACAAACACATCCATAACATTCACACATCATCCAATCACCAATTCATGCAAAATAAAGTTACTATTATTAGTAACCTATGAACAATGCACCCAAATCATGGTTTTCTTGTAAAATTGACGTTAACTAATATATATACAATACAACTAACATAATCACAACATCAAACAACCATTATTCAACATCCAATTTGATCCAAAATTGCCTCAAACTCACGGCCAAGATAACCCTATGAACAAACAACCAAAATCCAAACTTTCTTGCATAATCAACGTTAACTAGCATCAACACAACCTAACTAACATCATAACATCACCAAACGAACAAGAATTAACATCCAATTGCAGATTTCGAACTAGGGTTTCGGCCAACACCAATAATGCATGAAAACACCAAAACTAACCTTTAATTCGCGAAAGAAAAAAGAATCGATGTTCCAAGTGTTGTGGAGCTTGAAATCGATCCAAAACCGATGCTTTGTGGGTGTTCTTGGCCGAAATCGCAAAGGGAGAGGGAGAGGGAGTGAGGTCGCGGCCGATGGGGTGGGATTAGGGTTGGGTTTTGTGTTTTAAAAATATAATTTTTGCATAATACCCTTTAAACCCTTGCATTTTGTATTTTATAAAAATTAAGCTTTTTGAATAGATTTAAATAGTTTTTAACTACTAAACACAATTATTATTAATCACAAATAACAATCATGCATAATTCCCATTTATCACAAAACACACGAATAAATATGCACGTTTTCACGTTACGCGATAAAATTGCAGTTAACATCTAAATCACATAAGCATAACTTAATAATCACATTGTTAACTTAGTTATCATCAATTTAACATTACTGATTACTGTTAAGTCACCAACGTTCAACGACAACTAGTGTGTGCTCCCGACACGTGTATGCAAGACTTAACGGAACAAACGGAGTTTGGTAACGGAAAATTACCGGATGTCACATTATCCCCATGTTGAAAGAATTTTCGTCCCGAAAATTGCGTTACATGGTGAGTGTTCCATCACTGGTCTACTGCATTGGCACAAGGAAATCGAAATCGTGTGAGTTTTGGATGAGTTGTCACATCATCCCCATGTTGAAAGAAATTTCGTCCCGAAATTTAATCAATACCTTCGCCGGCTGGCATCGTCCTTTCAAATAGCTGAGGATACTTAAGCTTCATTTGATCTTCACGTTCCCACGTGAATTCTGGTCCACGTCTCGAGTTCCAACGAACTTTGACGATGGGTATCTTGCTTTGCTTAAGCGTTTTCACCTCACGATCCATCACTTCGACAGTTCCTCAATGAAACGTAATTGTTTGTCTACTTGAACTTCTTCCAGCGGTACGACCATCGTTTCATCCGTTAAACATTTCTTTAGATTTGAAACATGGAATACATCATGGATTCCACTCAATGAATCAGGTAAGGCTAGTCGATAAGCCACTGGACCAATTCTTTCCACTATCTCAAATGGTCCAACGTATCTCGGATTTAGCTTTCCTCGCTTACCAAACCGAACTACGCCTTTCCACGGTGAGACTTTTAATAAAACTTTGTCACCAACTTGAAATTCCAAGGGTTTTCGTCGCTTGTCAGCATAGCTTTTCTGTCTGTCTCGCGCTGCTGCCATGCGGTTTCTTATCTGAACAATCTTCTCAGTTGTCTCGTGTACTAACTCAGGACCCGTTAATTGACTATCACCAATTTCAGCCCAGCAAACTGGTGATCTACACTTTCTCCCATACAAAGCTTCAAAAGGTGCTGCCTTTATACTAGTGTGATAACTGTTGTTGTAAGAAAATTCCACCAACGGTAGGTGAACTTCCCAGTTATTCCCGAAATCAATCACACAAGCACGTAACATGTCCTCCAAAGTCTGTATAGTACGCTCGCTTTGACCATCAGTCTGTGGATGATAAGCAGTACTCATATCCAATCGTGTACCTAAAGCTTTCTGCAATGACTGCCAGAAGTGTGATGTGAAACGAGAATCGCGATCAGAAATAATTGAGATTGGTACTCCATGCCTCGAAACGATCTCCTTCAGATAAAGTCGGGTTAACTTCTCCATCTTATCTGTTTCCTTTATCGCTAGGAAATGAGCAGATTTTGTCAATCGATCCACGATAACCCATATTGTATCGCAACCCGTAGAAGTACGAGGTAACTTAGTAATAAAATCCATTGATATTTGATCCCACTTCCACATAGGGATCTCGGGTTGTTGTAAAATCCAGATGGTTTCTGATACTCCACTTTAACCTTCGAGCAGGTCAGACACTTGCTCACATAAGTAGCTACATCTGCTTTCATGTTAGGCCACCAATAGTGCGCCTTCAAATCGTGGTACATCTTGTCAGATCCAGGATGTATAGAATACTTGGACTTATGAGCCTCACTCATGACCAAATCTCTCAGATTTCCATGTAGAGGTACCCATAGCCTATCCATGAAGTAACGAATCCCATCCGGCTTTACTTCTAATTGCTTTTCCATTCCTCGTAACCCTTCTAAACTCATATTTTCTTCTTTCAGAGCTTCAGTTTGAGCATCACGGATTTGTTCGGGTAATTGCGTACTAATCGTTAGTTGCAGAGCTCGCACACGTCGAGGTTTAGCAGTCTCTTTTCTACTCAGCGCATCAGCAACTACATTTGCTTTCCCTGGGTGGTACTTAATAGCACAATCATAGTCGTTTAACAATTCCACCCAGCGTCTTTGTCTCATGTCAACTCCTTTTGCTCAAAGATGTGCTGAAGACTCTTGTGATCGGTGTAGATGGTGCATTTGGTACCGTACAAGTAATGTCTCCAGATCTTTAAGGCAAACACTACCGCACCCAGTTCCAAATCATGGGTGGTATAGTTCTTCTCATGAATCTTCAACTGTCTAGAGGCGTATGCTATCACTTTATCCCGCTGCATCAGGACGCATCCAAGTCCTTGAATAGAAGCGTCACAATAGACTACGAAATCATCACTACCATCCGGTAACGCTAATATTGGTGCGCTACACAATTTATGTTTCAGCAACTGAAAAGCAGATTCCTGACTCTCACCCCATTTGTACGTCGTTCCTTTGTGAGTCAAGCTGTGAGAGGTTGTGCAATCTTAGAGAATCCTTCAATGAATCGTCGATAATATCCCGCTAATCCAAGGAATTGTCGTATCTCACTCGGTGTCTTAGGAACAGACCAATTCTTTATCGCTTCAATCTTAGCAGGATCAACATGTATTCCCTTCTCGTTGACAATATGACCCAAGAATTGTACCTCACGTATCCAGAAATCACACTTAGAAAACTTTGCATACAGTTGTTCCTTTCTAAGTAATTCCAAGATTAAACGTAAGTGCTTCTCATGTTCTTCCTCGGTCCTTGAGTATATCAGTATGTCATCAATAAAGACGATAACAAACTGATCAAGATAGGGTTTGCACACGCGATTCATGAGGTCCATGAATACTGCTGGTGCATTCGTCAACCCAAATGGCATGACCAAAAATTCATAGTGACCATATCGTGTACGGAAAGCAGTCTTCGAGATGTCCTCTTCTCGAACTCTCAGCTGATGATACCCAGACCTCAGATCAATCTTGGAGTAATAGCTTGATCCTTGCAGTTGATCAAACAAATCATCGATACGAGGTAAGGGATATCTATTCTTGATAGTAACCTTGTTCAGTTCCCTATAGTCGATACACATTCTAAATGTACCATCCTTCTTCTTCACAAATAGAACTGGCGCTCCCCAGGGCGACGAACTCGGTCGGATAAACCCTTTATCCAACAGTTCTTGGAGTTGGGCGGATAATTCTTGCAGTTCGTTCGGAGCTAACCGGTATGGTGCTCTCGCAATTGGAGCGGCTCCTGGAGTCAACTCAATCTGGAATTCAACTTGACGATGAGGTGGTAATCCAGGAAGGTCTTCCGGAAACACCTCGAGAAACTCACGAACTACGGGGATATCCTCTATCTTCTTTTCCTCGATCTGTTTATCTGTGACGAGTGCTAATATGGCCAGTCGACCCTTTCGTAACAACTTTTGTGCTTTCATAAACGAGATGATGCCTATCACCGCACCACTCCTATCACCTCTGACCGTAAGGACTTCTTCACCAAGGGGAATCCGTATGATCTTCTCGTGGCATATGACTTCCGCTTGCTTATCGGAAAGCCAATCCATGCCTACTACCACATCAAAGCTTCCTAACGTAACAGGCATGAGATCTATGGTGAATATATGACCAGCAAGCTCTATCTTGCAGTCTCTAAGAATATGCGTTACGTGAATCTGTGTACCGTCAGCTAACTCTACGGTGTATTTAGATTCTAAGGTTGAGGGCATATCACTTAAAAGACTACAGAACCTAGTGGACACGAAACTTCTATCGGCTCCGGTATCGAATAATAGTAGCAAAACAACCATTAACCGAAAATTTACCAGTTACTGTTGTAGGATCGTTTAGAGCCTCACCTGAGCCAATGACGAAGGCTCTTCCTTTGGCTCCATTGTTGTTATTGCCTCCATTGTTGTTGCCATTACCATTGTTGTTGTTATTGTTATTGCCGTTGTTATTATTGTTGTTGTTCCCATTGTTGTTGTTACCATTACCATTCCTCTTAAGTTGGGGACAGTTGCGTTTGTAATGGCCTTCTTTCCCGCATTCAAAACAACCCTTCGGAGTTTCTTGTGATTGTTGCGACTTTCTCATCAGTTCACCCCGACAGTCTTTGGCTGCGTGACCAATCTTCCCACAACGTTGACACTTGAAGTTATCACATCGACCCACATGGTGGTAGTTACACCGGTTGCACTTCGGCAGTCTTCCACCATACCCGCCGGGTCCTTGATTTGAGTGCGCCTGGTTGAAGCTTCGGTTGTTATCAAACTTCCGTTGCTGTTGCTGACTTGGTTGCTGTTGTTGAGGTTGAGATTGGCTACTGGATGACGATCCCTTGTTGCTTGAACCATCCCACTTGCGTTTCTGGTCGGGCACGCTTGCCACCGCACCCCGTTTGGGTAACCGACCTTGCTCAACTGCCTGGTCAGTCAGCCTGTGGGCTGTTCGGATAGCTTGTTGTATGGTAGTGGGGTTAGAAGCAGTTACCATACTTTGAATTTCAGGCACCAATCCCCGTATATAATGCTCCACCCTCTTGTGCATTTCATTCACCATCCCTGGACATAAAGTGGCTAACTCATGAGTACGAGTCGTGTAGGCTTCAATTTCTGAGCCTTGCATTTTGAGTTGCCAGAACTCAATCTCCAGTTTCTGCACTTCATTCCGGGGGCAATATTCTTCAGTCATGATTTCTTTGAATTCATCCCATGGTAGTTCATTGGCCATGGCTTGACCCAACATTTGTACCTGGGCATTCCACCAAGAGAGTGCTGCGCCTTCCAACGTCCCTGTGGCATACTTCACCTGATCAGCAGGCGGGCAGTTGCATTTCGCAAAAACCGACTCTGTCTTCTCAAACCACCTTACAAGCCCTACAGCCCCTTCCGTCCCGCTGTAGGTATGAGGTTTACAGTCCATGAAGGACTTGTAGGTACATGGTGGTGGTCCTGTTTTGACAATCCCAACATTAGTCAGATATCCTAGACAAATAACTAGGATAATCAGTTTAACCTCTTGCTATCATTTACCTGCTGGTTGTCCAGGTTGGGCAGCAGCCACTGCCGCCTGAACGTGTTCATTAATCAATGCTGCCAATTCCGCAGGCGTCATGTTTATGGCTCCGGCTCCACGGCCTCCGGCGCCACGTCCACGACCACGCCCACGTCCTCTTCCACGTGCGTCCATATTTCACTTTAAAATTCACAATTACAATAATGAGTAACATCCAACACATTAATCTCATCAAAGTACAGTAAACAATAAGAAATAACGAATTTACCACAACCACAACGTTTATAACAGAAATAATAATCAAAGATAAATAAATTGTAATTGAGTCACAAAATATTCCATCAATGTCAAAATTTAAGTTTGTCAGTTGGGTGGGAAACAACCCTTCCCACATAGGTTTCAAAGAAAAGAAACACTACATAGTCTAAGTCATTTAAAAGTAGGATCAGTCCAGTATATCAGATCCATCACTGTCCTCATCCATCTCTACTGGTTCTTCTTCGGGGCTTCCTCGGGTTCTTCTTCTGGGTCTTCCTCATCAGGGTCCACCAAAGGTGTAGGAGCTTCAGCAATCTGAAGTGCTGCTAGTTGTGCCTCTAAACCAACGAACCTATTATCAATCTCCATGTTATGGTGATCCTGTGCATCCATGCGCTCACCAAGTGCTACCACGTTACCTGCCAGAGTATGATGTCCACCAATGGCCATCGAAAGTCGCTCCTGAAGCGTATCTACTTGGTAACGCAGCTGACGCATCTCAGATCGTATCGCAGAGTTCTCGTCAGTGAGTCCTCTAATCCGCTGTCGCTCTGTGTCCAGTGTGGCTACTAGGGCTGCAAATGCCTGCTCCAGAGGGATGCTCAAGGTAGGAAGTGTAGGCAAAGTAGAGGCGGTTGATGACCTAGTCCTAGGTCGTGTAGGTGCTACAGGTGGTACGCGCTCTCTATAAGCCATACGGTTAACGTAAGTGGGGTAGAAATCCCAGTTACGCGGAGGATCGAGCTCAGGAGGTACGAAAGGCTGATCCCAGTCTATCTCGCCGTGAGGATAAGGATGTCGTGGCCAGTTAGATCCCCTATCAGGTACGGGAGATGTAGGAGGTGATTCAGATCGTGCAGGTCTCTTGCCTAAATTCCTGGACGACGATGCCATGCTGCGAAGTACGTGTTGCGTATGCCAATGAGTATACAGTAAGGAGAGTAAACGATAAGTAACTAACAACTGTGCGGTTATAGTCTAGTGTGTGTATGCAACCTAGTTCCCTATAACCAATGGCTCTGATACCAATCTGTCACACCCTCAAAATCCGCGAGCGGGGTTTTACCGCGAGGCGCGTGACATACCAGGATCTCAGTCATTAGTTACCAAGAACGACTCTATATGATATATAAACAAAACCAGAGTTAACGTTTAAAATACTGCGGAAGCGTTTTTAAAACTGGAAAACCCAAAACAAGTAATATGTAACGAGAATGCGCAAAACAAACGCGCCCCAAACACAAATGTATAAAATGCAAATAATCCCAATTTGTAAACAATGCAAATGTAGACAACTCAACAATGCTGACGTGCGTGCTCCTAGGCAACTGGCAACCTTAACCTGAGAATAGCATACTAAACAAGTCAACACATGGTTGGTGAGTTCAAGAGTTTGCGTTAAAATATAAACCAATCAATAGTTTTCAGAGCATAAGTAGTGTATTGCAATAGATAGCTAGTCTATTAACAAAAATATTAATCATAGTGATCTCGCGATTGAAGCTGACTGTGATACGTTTGTTGCCTCCCGTCACGACTTACCAGGTCGTGACGAATATGTGATAGGACAAACTTGCACCCGTTTGACCTCGAGTCGCACAGGTGGGGCTCGTCAGACCCAGTAGTACTACCCAAAATTTCCCCGCTATTCAATATTAACAATCCGAAAGTGTGAGGACTTTTCCATGGTAAACAGCACTATATCAATATTATACACACTCATATATAAAAGCGTTTGTGATCAACAGTATGCTATCTCCCCCAACAGTATGCAAGAACTCACCTGGTATGCGCAAGAATTAACTTAGAGTTTAACTTGAAAGAAAGAAGGAAAGACAACCTTCAAAGGTCACCTAGAATACAAGAGTACATAAGTACGTGTGCACAAAAACAACACGAAACCCTAAGTGCTCTACAAACCAAGGAACTCAAGGTTTAAGAATACAAGACACATTTGACCCAGTTGACTCGTTGGACCCGTTGGTGACATTATAGGTGATAATTCATTAAACTAACACAACAGCATATCATACATGATCAACAT
Organism: Flaveria sonorensis; assembly: GCA_025506505.1. NCBI lineage: Eukaryota > Viridiplantae > Streptophyta > Magnoliopsida > Asterales > Asteraceae > Flaveria > Flaveria sonorensis. The sequence continues at coordinate 16,236,636 of CM046430.1, read as the reverse complement.
ACCACTTGATTACATATAGCACATCACCACCACACGTACTACCTAGATCATCATATAACTAGATATCATACAAATCATGCAAATCACAACAGGCCAAAACAGATAACAACCCAAATCAACATTCATACAACATAAACAACACATTTAGTCACCTTAGAACCCATCCATGAACACACTAGCATGATCCTAATATCCCAAACATGCTCAAATCGTCCAATTCAAGGATTTGCACAATTAAAGTTTCCCTTTTGGGCAAGTTCATCCCAAATTCATCAAACTCACACAACATTCATGAATTCATCAATTATATACTATTTCAAGTCCATGACAACATCTAAACATGATCAACGACACCTAATCATCATGATTCATCAACTTTCATACCCAAAAGTTACTATCTTTAGTAAGGTATGAACTACAACATGCATTCTTGAATTCCTAACATTCATATCAACCATCTAGCATCTAATCATCATCACAAACACATCCATAACATTCACACATCATCCAATCACCAATTCATGCAAAATAAAGTTACTATTATTAGTAACCTATGAACAATGCACCCAAATCATGGTTTTCTTGTAAATCGACGTTAACTAATATATATACAATACAACTAACATAATCACAACATCAAACAACCATTATTCAACATCCAATTTGATCCAAAATTGCCTCAAACTCACGGCCAAGATAACCCTATGAACAAACAACCAAAATCCAAACTTTCTTGCATAATCAACGTTAACTAGCATCAACACAACCTAACTAACATCATAACATCACCAAACGAACAAGAATTAACATCCAATTTGCAGATTTCGAACTAGGGTTTCGGCCAACACCAATAATGCATGAAAACACCAAAACTAACCTTTAATTCGCGAAAGAAAACAAGAATCGATGTTCCAATGTGTTGTGGAGCTTGAAATCGATCCAAAACCGATGCTTTGTGGGTGTTCTTGGCCGAAATCGCAAAGGGAGAGGGAGAGGGAGTGAGGTCGCGGCCGATGGGGTGGGATTAGGGTTGGGTTTTGTGTTTTAAAAATATAATTTTTGCATAATACCCTTTAAACCCTTGCATTTTGTATTTTATAAAAATTAAGCTTTTTGAATAGATTTTAAATAGTTTTTAACTACTAAACACAATTATTATTAATCACAAATAACAATCATGCATAATTCCCATTTATCACAAAACACACGAATAAATATGCACGTTTTCACGTTACGCGATAAAATTGCAGTTAACATCTAAATCACATAAGCATAACTTAATAATCACATTGTTAACTTAGTTATCATCAATTTAACATTACTGATTACTGTTAAGTCACCAACGTTCAACGACAACTAGTGTGTGCTCCCGACACGTGTATGCAAGACTTAACGGAACAAACGGAGTTTGGTAACGGAAAATTACCGGATGTCACACAGGAAATGCGCATGAACCGAATGCGGATGACTAAAGCAATACACATGGACACTGTAGCAAATGCGCATGGGCAAAACAAATGCGGATGAACACTTACCAAATACGCATGAAGACTTAGCAAATGCGCATGAAGACTTAGCAAATGAACATGAAGACTTAACAAATGAGCATGAACAAAAGACAACAAATGCGCATGAGGACTTAACAAATGCGCATGAAGGATTAACAAATGCGCATGAACAAAAGACTTTAACTGTTAAATGCTGATGAGCATAAAAACTAACCTGTAATTTAACTTATGCCATTATCAGTTCCCAAACATCATTCTAACATGAACACAGCTTAGATCTATCAGTCTAACACTTAGAACATCATATACTTAAACGATCAACAAGAGAATCACACAAAATAACCATATCATCATAACCGTCCGCACCATATATGAAAAATCATAACTTGTTTCGAAAACATCAGTCAAATATGCAAACCAGCCCCTAAATAAGCAGAAAACATTTAAAGAGGGGATCTAGAACTCACCTCTACTGCTTTCGAGTAAAACTCCTCCAAACCCGAGAGCAACTTGGAGTTCAAACGCCTAAACACACCAAAACACCAAAACCGAACACAAAAGATCACATAAGAATTGGTCCCGAACCTGAAAACTCAGCTGAAACCGAACAAAACACAAGAAAACTCACATTCAAGCCGAATCTTCTTCTTCTTCTCTCTAGAACCAATGGAAATTCTGCTTTTCTTCTTTCTAGTAGTTGAAGCAGTTGGTGTAGCAGTGTAGTGGGCGCCTTGCCTACTTTAAAGATAAAATAAAATTGTTTGTCCTTTTGTACACTTTAGCCCCTCTACTTTTGCAACTTCTCCTTTTGTCTTTATTCTTTTCTTAATAAATTTTCGTGTGTTACAAGAAGTAATTACTTCATCCTCATTTACTTATGCAGATAGTAAATGGGGATGAGCATTTAAGGAAATGCTGTTGAAACTGATCATCCGTATTTGCAAATGCGGATGTACATTTGGGAATTGCTGATGAAGTTCCTTCTTCTGCATTTACAAATGTGGTTAGAGTTTGTTCATCCGCATTTACTAATGCTGATGAATATTAGAGAAATGCGGATGGGTTAAAGGGATGGGTCCCGCCCATTTTTCTCTCACTCTGAAATTTAGTTTCATAGGACGTACAATTTATGATTGCATTCAACCACTCTCTTTGATAACTTACAACACACACAAAGGTGCAGATCGGTGTTCCTGTAGCTTTTCTTTCGATTGGTCGAGGAAAACCAAGAACAGAACCCGATTCAAGTGAAGAAAATCCTAGCAACCTGGTGTTTTGTTGGAAGCTTAGGGTAGACAAGCTTGAGGTTTCCTACTTTGGAAGCTACCGATCAAATATCTTCTTCCTCTGTCCCATTTGAGAGGTAGATTTTAAACACCCTATGGTTGTTCGTAAGCATGATTTTTCATATAACGATCCATTACGGGTTTTAATAGATATATAAATTGGTTTATATATATTAACTGTAACAAGTTTTTCATTCCATTTCCGCTGCATTTTCATTTTATAATGATAAAATGACTCTGATAAACTTGTAAAAACCCAACAGTGGTATCAGAGCCGGTTAGATGGATACATGCTTCATCTGGAATGAATTCTCGGTTTCTTGCTGTTATTCACCAACAGACCGAAAATTCGGGTCTATGTTTCCCCTGTTTTTCAAGATTTTACTTTACATACATACTATAATCTTGAAAAATTTAATCTTTGGTTGATTTAGTTGTTTGGAAAAGAATCATGATATTCGGTTTGTTTATACATTAACCGAAAATCAGTGATTCAAGGGGAAAACTCTCGGATTTTGCTTACATACTTGGATATGTATCTTGATGATCATAACCTAGCCGAGACCTTGTGTTTGGTTGTGTTGTGATTTGTATTTGATTATTCAAAGGGTTGTAATAATTGAATTTATTTGTTCTTCCTATTGGCTATGTAATTCACTTAATTTCATTTGGTATGTAAAATAAATAGATTAGTTGCATTTCACTTTTACTAGAAAATGTATATAGGATATATATTTTTGTAAAAGAAGATGCAACAAGAATGCTTTTTGGTTTGGGCCAATTTTGTGCCCAAAGGGCTTTATAGCTCTTAATGGGATTTAAGCCCAATAACCAAAAACATATTTTGAAGGCCTAAAGGGGTTTGGTGTAGAATTTAAGTCCATTTGGAAGCTCAAATCTAATGGGAGAATCACAACACATAGTGGACACTTGCAGCATTTGGATGCGGGATCAAATGGGAGTTCACCGACACAAGTGTTACCCTTAGGAAGGACCTAATAACTCACTTGTTTACGTCAACAAGTGATGTTAAATTAGTTGGCTATGGTTATGAACTTGTTGTTGTATGTGTTGCTTGTATGGTTGATTTAATTTATTGTTCCTGTGATATTTGGATATGCACTATTAAACAATTTCAAATCAACAACAAGCTACAAACGGTTCTTTTGGAAACATTAACATGGGTAATAAAATGGTTTAATTAAAGGTTAATGTTTTCACAATAAAATTGGGTTTTATTAAAAGAATCTTGGAAATTGGTTTCACTAGTGTACCACACATTTGAATGCATGCGAATGTAAGGTACAAAATGTTTTCATAACTAGAATTAATGGAAACAAAATCCATTTTAAATAAGTTTAACACCATCCTTTTATACAACACTTAAATCACTTGAGAACTTTTTATGGGATAAAGGTCACCTAACCACATTTAGGGAACTTGTGTGTTTGAGGTGGGTTTAACATATTTGTGGGATAAAGGTCACCTAACCACCTATATGTGTAAACTCACACGTGTGTGTAAGTAGGACGACTTGAGTTGGAAACCATGTGAATAGGGTCACCGAAGCATGGCGTACAATGGTGTTGATGGGATTAAACATGCCGACTAAACATAAAGATGTTTAACCGATCCCATAAACTAGAAGTTGCAAAGGGTTGTAATTGTCAAAAGTTGACTACCTTGTTAATTTAAATAATGGGATAAAGGTCACCTAACCATTATTTGAATGTAAAGTTGGATTCTAGATTTTAATTATTAATTTTCTGTGAGACATGAAAGGGTATTAATAGTTAAAATGTTATTTTATAAATGCTAATATTGAACTTTGTTTATATTGTAGTAATGGCCGCTAACAATAACAACGCTACCTCCCCTACCGTCCATAACCTATCACTAAGAACTATTCTTGAAAAGGATCCTCTAAACCATAATAATTACATGGATTGGTTTCAAAACTTGAGAATTGTTCTCAAGCAAGAGAAGAAATCATACGTGTTGGACGATCCTATTCCCGATGAACCCAACATTAATGATGTTGATGCCTATGAGGATTGGGTTAAGCACACTGAGGATTCTGTGAAAGTTTCTTGCCTCATGTTAGGAACCATGTACCCAGCTAAAGGAAATGATTCTTCAACAAGCGAGGGTGGAGCGCTTCGAAACGGTTCGAGCGCTTCATGCATGTCGAATGGAAGAAACCCAATCTGTATCTCTTATGTGATGAAGATGAAAAGCCACATTGATCGCCTCGAAAGGCTAAATTGTCCCGTCTCAAAAGAGTTGGCCATGGATTTGATCCTCCATGGTCTAACCAAGAAGTTTGAGACTTTTATCATGAATTATAACATGAATGGATGGGACAAGAGCATTGGGGAACTTCATGTAACACTCAAAAACAGCAGAGGCAGGGATGGGTAAAAGGGTTTTACCAGTTCTCACGATCAATAAGGGTGGCAACAAGAAGAGGCATGACCCCGAACCCAAGGCAAATGTTGCCAAAGGCAAGGGGTACATCAAAGGAAAGGGTAAGGGAAACACTAAAGCGGGACCACCAAAACCAAGGCTTAAGAAGCCAAAGGTTACGAAGAATGATCCATGCTTTGAGTGTGGTGAGATAGGACATTGGAAGAGGAATTGTCCAATCTATCTCAAGGAGCTGAGAAACAAGAGGGATGCTGGGCAGACCTCAGGTATAGCTTTCATGATCCATATTAAACTTAATGTTATTTCTTCAAACACATGGGTATTAGATACCAGATGTGGAACTCATATTTGCAATTTGTTGCAGGGGTTCAAAAGAAATAAGCATTTTAAGGAGGATACTAGTCTCTATATGGGCAACGGAGCAAAGGTTGATGTCGAAGCCCAAGGAGACTATATCTTGAAGCTTCCAAGTGGTTTGGAAGTCATTTTGAAGAATGTTTTGTATGCTCCTAGTTTGACTAGGAACATAATTTCTATTTCCCTTCAAAAACAATTTGGTTATGTATTAAAGTTTGTAAACGATGGTATTTGTGTTTTTATGGATGATATATTTTATTTTAAGGCTATGCCTTTTAATGGTATTTATGAATTGGTTCATGATGACTCATCCTTTAATAACTCGTTATACCAGTCCAGCACCAAGAAACTTAAAATGAATTTAAGTGAATTATATCTTTGGCATTGTCGTCTTGGTCACATAAACAAGAATCGTATTCAAATATTTCAAAAGAATGGTCTTTTGGAAGCAAATGAAGAGGGTTCATTTGATAAGTGTGAATCTTGTTTACAAGGAAAGATGACCAAGGAACCCTTTAGTGGTACTAACCAAAAGGCAAAATATTTATTAGGAATCATACATTCAGATGTATGTGGTCCTTTTAAAGCAATGACAAGGAATGGTGAAAGATACTTCATTACCTTTATCGACGATTATAGTCGCTATGGTTATGTGTACTTGTTGAGACACAAAGATGAAGCTTTTGAAACGTTCAAAATCTTCAAGAATGAAGTACAAAATCAACTTAACAAAACCATCAAGGTTCTTTGTTCGGATAGAGGAGGTGAATACCTTAGTAATGCTTTTCAAGATTATCTTAGGGGTTGTGGGATTGTCTCACAGCTTGCTCCACCCAGAACACCACAGCATAATGGTGTGTCTGAGAGGAGAAACCGAACCCTATTGGATATGGTTCAATCTATGATGGCTAGAAGCACACTACCACTGTCATTTTGGGGTTTCGCATTGCTCTCCGCGGCCCGTATTCTGAATATGGCCCTAACCAAGAAAGTGGATAAGACACCTTTTGCAATATGGCATGGACGGGTTCCATCATTATCATATTTAAAGGTATGGGGTTGTGAAGCTTATGTTAAGCAAAACACCCCAAACAAGTTAGAAAGCCGATCTACTAAGTGTATCTTTGTAGGATATCCCAAAGACTTGATGGGATATTACTTCTACAATCCAACAGAGCAAAAGGTATTTATTGCTTGAAAGGCTGAGTTCTTAGAAACTAAATTCCTTATGGAAGGAACTACAGATAGAACAGTGGAACTTGATAAGGATCGAGAACCACAAGCCGATACAAGTTTGGTTGATACTAGCAATCAACAAGAGGTTGTTGATAATGATCAAGTGGTTGATCAATACACATAAAATGTTCGCAGATCTGGTAGAACTAGCTATCCACCCGAAAGATATGGATTTTTTATGAATGGATGCTATGTAGTTGACTCGAATGAACCAACTACGTACCATGATGCAATGTCCAATTCGAATTGTGACAAGTGGCTTGAAGCCATGAACGTAGAGATGCAATCCATGTACGACAACCAAGTGTGGGAATTGGTTGTGCCACCGCTTAACTCCAAACCGGTTGGATGTAAGTGGGTTTTCAAGAAGAAAGCCGATATGCATGGAAACTTGGATACTTATAAAGCAAGACTTGTAGCAAAAGGTTTCACTTAAACTCAAGGGGTTGATTATGATGAAACCTTCTCGCCTATGGCAATGTTAAAGTCAATTAGGATATTATTTGCCATAACTGCATATTATGACTATGAGATTTGGAAAATGGATGTCAAAACTGCTTTCCTTAATGGACATCTTAAAGAGAATGTCTATATGGTTCAGCCCAAAGGTTTTGTCGATCCACAATATCCTAATAAAGTATGCAAGTTAAAGAAATCAATCTATGGATTGAAACAAGCATCAAGAAGTTGGAATCAATGTTTTGATGAAGAGATCAAAAGGTTTGGATTCATCAAGAAAGCTGATGAAGCTTGTGTGTATAAGAAAGCTAGTGGGAGCATCACCACATTCTTAGTATGTATGTTGATGATTTATTACTGTTTGGAAATGACTTTCCAATCATGGAAGGTGTTAAAACCTGGTTTGGAAGTTGTTTTTCCATCAAAGATCTTGGTGAAGCCGCCTATATTTTGGGAATAAAGATCTATAGGGATAGATCAAGGCCGTTGATAGGTTTAAACCAAAGTGCATATATTGATAAAATCTTGAAAAGGTTCAAGATGGAGAACTCTAAGAAAGGTTTGGTACCTATTCAAAGAGGGACAATATTGAGTGCATCTCAATGTCCAAGCTCAAAGGATGAGCAAGAAAAAATCCCATATGCATTTACTATAGGATCCATCATGTATGCAATGATATGCACTATACCGGACGTGTCATGCACCTTAAGCATGACAAGCAGATATCAGCAGAATCTGGGAAATAGTCATTAGATGGCTGTTAAGAGTATATTGAAATACCTTAGGAGGACTAAGGAAATGTTTCTAATATATGGATCTGGTGAAGAGGAACTCGTTGTAAAGGGTTACACGGATGCGAGTTTCCAAACTGATCGAGATGATTCTCGATCACAATCGGGGTATGTCTTTATTATGAATGAAGGGGCAGTGTCCTGGAAAAGTTCAAAGCAAGATGTGGTAGCATTGTCCACTACAGAATCAAAATACATTGCCGCTTCATTGGCAGCACAGGAAGCTGCATGGTTGAAGAAATTCATTGCCAATCTAGGGGTTGTCTTTACCATTCAAGATCCCCTAGAGATCTTTTGTGACAACGAGGGCGCGATTGCTCAAATCAAGGAACCCCGTGCACATCAAAAGACAAGGCACATTGAGTCAAGATTCAACTACATAAGGGATGAAGTTGAAAAGGGAAAGATATGTATTCGCGAAGTTCACACCGATCAAAATATTACGGATCCACTCACGAAGCTCCTTGAAAGGCCAAAGCATGAGAGTCATACTTGTGCCTTAGGACTTTGATATTCTAGTGATTGGATTTGATCGATTTAGTATTTAAATATCGGAACAATTATTATTTTGACTCATATATATATGATTATGATACTATGAGTTATGTTCCATTTTCGCATGTTTAAATCCATGAATATGTTTATTATTCTAAATGTCTATAGTCGGTCATATTTGTGGGAACAAATATGAAGTAAGACTATTATGAACTTGGATTGGTGGATATTCATAAGGTATGAATATAGAGCAAGAGGTTGCTACCAAGGTTCATAAATATTTGTGGGATACAAATATTGGACAGACCCACTCTCAAATTTTGCTGCATGGAATTATGTAATTGATCATAAGTAAATTTGAGGAAAGGCGAATATCGTTGTACCCTCCGACCTGATATACATATTGGGTTTCGATATCCACAAAATATTATACTTTGATCTAGTTCTTTGTTGTTCTGAAATAATGGACAGTACATGAGGCTAGTTTCAAGTGTGATACAAGGTGATTGTGAGAAACGTATGTATTCAAGATGGGATTTGTTCCTCTTATTCATTGAGAGTATGATGTCTAAGGCCTGATTAAGTTAAATCAACAGAGAATGATCATTCTGTGTCTCTGGATTTAACATGACATTTGTAACAAAATGATAAATGATAGATTCACCTAATTCATTTCAAGTAAGAGACTTGAGGAAGATGATGTTATTGAATGGCACTTCGTCATGCGTATTAGGGGTTGTAAACCGTTGTTAGGCGGTATTTACTGCTTGCATCAATTTTCTATGTATCTTGTGCTAGTGGGAGATTGTTGGGAACGGTCTGCCCAAGAAACATAATAAATTGATGTGGCTAGTATGTTATGATCCAAGTAGGGTCATACCTAATAACAAGCTAGACAAACACCTATAATATTTATTTTATGATATGATCATGTAAATAAATATTAACACTTGAAGTATTTAAAAATTGGGTTTCTAAATATTTGCACTAGTGTTATGAATAAATTATATGATAATTTATTCTAAAGAGAGAGTACTTTGTATTGTTATTCAAATGGTTGAACAAACAATACAAGTGTTTTGTCCGCATTTCTTTTACTCGTCTACATTTACCGATGCGGATGTGTTACTGAGCAAATGCGGATGTGCATTTTGGGAAATGCTAAAGGAATTACTTCATCCTCATTTACTTATGCGGATAGTAAATGCGGATGCGCATTTAAGGAAACGCTGATGAAACTGATCATCCACATTTTCAAATGCGGATGTACATTTGGGAATTGCTGATGAAGTTCCTTCTTCAGCATTTACAAATGCGTTTAGAGTTTTTTCATCCACATTTACTAATGCGGAAGAATATTAGAGAAATGCGGATGGGTTAAAGGGATGGGTCCCGCCTACTTTTCTCTCACTCTGAAATTCAGTTTCATAGGACGTGCAATATATGATTGCATTCAACCAGTTTCTTTGATAACTTAGAATACACACAAAGGTGTAGATCGGTCTTCCTGTAGCTTTTCTCTCGATCTGTCGAGGAAAACCAAGAACAAAACCAGATTCAAGTAAAGAAAATCCTAGCAACCTGGTATTTTGTTGGAAGCTTGGGGTAGATAAGCTTGAGGTTCCCTACTTTGGAAGCTGCCGATCAAATATCTTCTTCCTCTGTCCCATTCGAGAGGTAGATTTTAAACACCCTATGGTTGTTCGTAAGCATGATTTTTCATATAACTATCCATTACGGGTTTTAACAAATATATAAATTAGTTTATATATATTAACTGTAACAAGTTTTTCATTCCATTTCCGCTGCGTTTTCATTATATAAGGATAAAATGACTCTGATAAACTTGTGAAAACCCAATATCATGAGGTCGATATCAAAAGTATGATTAGCAAGTTCTATCTTGCAACCCTTAAGGATGTGTGTAACGTAGATTTGCTTACCATCAGCTAACTCTACGGTATATTTAGATTCCAATGTAGAAGGTATATCACTTAAGAGACTACTAAACTTAGTAGAGATAAAACATCTATCGGCTCGAGTGCCAAACAATACAGAAGCAAAACGACCATTAACAGGAAATTTACTAGTAACAGTAGTGGGTTCGGTTTAAGCCTCACCTGAACCCATGACAAAGGCTCTCCCTTTAGCTCCTCCATGGTTGACACCATTATTGTCACCATTACCGTTGTTGTTGTTGTTTCCACCGTTACTAGTACCATTCCCGTTTTTCTTCAACTGAGGACAATTCCTCTTGTAGTGTCCTTCCTTTTCACATTCAAAGCAACCTTTTGGTGTTTCTTCGGGTTGCTAAGGCTTCTTCATCAACTCACCACGGCAATCCTTTGCCGCGTGTCCAGCCTTCCCACAACGCTGACATCGAAAATTGTCACACCTTCCAGTGTGGTGGTAGTTGCATTAGTTACATTTAGAATACTTCCCAACGTATTCTCCTTGTCCTGGTGCTGATGAAGATCCCTGATTGAAACTGTGACTGTTATCAAATTTCCTCTGCTATAGCTGGTGAGGCTGACTGTTTGATGAGGGACCTTTATTGCTAGTGCTTTCCCACTTGCGTTTGTTATCAGGTACGCTAGCCACCGCGCCCCGTTTGGGTATCTTCCCTTGTTCAATAGCCTGGTCGGTCAGCTTATGGGCTAGCCGCTGTCACCATACTCTGAATCTCAGGAACCAAGCCATGTAAATAAAGCTCAATCCTCTTATTCATCTCATTCACCATTTCTAGGCACAAAGTTGCCAAATCATGAGACCTGATGGTATAGGCCTCAATCTCAAAACCTTGCATATTCAGTTGCCAGAACTTAACTTCCAGCTTTTGCACCTCATCATGAGGGCAATACTCCACAGTCATCATCGTCTTGAATTCTTTCCAAGGTAGGTCATTAGCCATCGCCTGACCCAGCATTTGCACCTGGGCATTCCACCAGGAGAGTGCTGCGCCTTCGAGGGTTCTAGTAGTGTACTTCATTAATCAGCTGGCGGGCATGTGCATTTAGTAAAAACTGATTTAGTCTTCTCAAACCACCGGACCAATCCCACAGCCCCTTCAACTCCACTATAGGTATGGGGCTTGCAATCCATAAAGGATTTGTAAGTACAGGGTGGGGGTCCTATGCCAACCAACCAAAACATTAGTTGAACAGCTTAAACAAGCACTAGAGTATTTGTCAAGCCACTTGTATTATTTACCTGCTGGTTGTGCGGCTTGTACAGCAGCCACTGCCTCCTGCACATGTTCATTAATCAGGGAAGCCAATTCAGCGGGGGTCATATTCACTGCACCCGCGCCACGCCCGCGCCCTGTGCCACGTCCGTGTCCTACGCCACATCCTCTGCCTTCGCCTTCCATTTTCACTTCATATTCACAAACATAATAATATGCAACATCTAACATATTTATCTCATTGAAGCATAGTAAATAGTAAGAAAATAATAAAGTTCATCACCCATAACATTTATAACCAAAATAATAACCAAAGATAAATAGATTGTAGGTAATTCACAAAATATTCCATCGATGTCAAAAATTTTAGTTTTTCAGTTGGGTGGGAAACAAGCCTTCCTACATAGGTTTAAAAAAAATGCTACATAGTCCAAGTCAGATGAATGGGAAGATCAATCTAATACATCAGATCCATCACTATCTTCCTCCATCTCTATAGGTTCTACTTCTTCTAGGGCTTCCTCTGGCTCTTCCTCGGGTTCCTCTTCGGGTTCTTCCTCGTGTTGCTCTTAAGGTTCTCCCCCGGGTTCTGAAGTAATATGCATCGCGGCGAACTGGGCTTCTAGATCACCAAGTCTTACCCCATAGTCATGGATAGTGTTATCCCTAGCATCCGAGCGATGAATCGCCTGAGCCATTCTATCAGCTAAGGAGCACTGATAGTCATAGCACCTCGATTGCAGTTCCTTAACTTCTACCACCATCATCTTAATCTCACATAGCTCATGTCATAGAGCGCCGACCACCTCGTTCAGCTCATTAGTGCGTCGTCTCTCTTTGTCTAGAGCAACAACTAAAGCCGCAATCACCAGCTCGCTAGAATGAGGTATCGAAGGAAGGGTAGGTGCAGATAACTCAGAAGTAGACCTAGTCCTTGGTCTAGTAGGCCGGGGGCTTAGGAACATGCTCCCTATAAAGCATGCGGTTTACGTAGGTAGGATAGTGACTCCAATCCCGTGGAGGATTGTGTTCAAGCAGTGCAAATGGTTGATCCCAGTCTATCTCCTCAGGAGGATAAAGAAGTCAGGGCCACTCAGGTCCTTTATCAGGTACATAAGGAGGAGGAGATGATTCAGAACATGCAAGTCTCTTACCTGGATCCCGTGAAGATGATGCCACGCTGCAGGGTACGTGATATGTATGCCAATGAGTATATAGTAAGGGATAAGAAACGAGTAACTAACAAACTGTGCGGTTATAGACTAGTGTGTATGCAACCTAATTCCATATAACCAATGGCTCTGATACCAATCTCTTGCACCCTCAAAATCCATGTGTGGGGTTTTAAGGAAAAAACAAAAGATTTAAATAACGGGTTTAAAGATGTTAAACTAATTGATTATTACATGATTAACTAGGTTATACTAAGTTGAATACTCAAATTGACTGTGATTGTGGGAATAAAAATCTAGAAAAATTATATAATGATCTTTATAATATATTGAAGTTACAGAATAAAATTTGTGAATTAATTCCTTAATATGATTAAGTTTTATATTTTAGAACAATTAATAAGAAGAAAAATAAAAATAACAGTAAAACAGTAGATAAATTATGAAAATTTTACATAAAATGTAACATATTATGTAGAACATTTTGTGTGATTTTTAGAATTTTTAAAGATAAATAGCTATTTCTACTATTAATTCAAAATATTGTAAAAATTGCAGAAAAATACCAATAAGGATATATGAACTAAAAATTTTATATGATAATCTTTGTATGAAGTTACTAAATTTGGATATTTTTAACTACTATTTTCAAAAATTAAGTCTAAATTAAGGATATCTTTGATTATTAGAATAAGAAATTGTTCTAACAGATAATTATTTTCTAGGAAATATCTGATCAGTTGCTGAAACTAAGGTGAGTAACATAGCCCCTTTTTATTTAAAAGTTTTTAAGGATAAAACATAATATGTATTTTACTGTTGATGCTAACGTGAATAAGAATTTTGATAAGATACTGTCATTAATTGCCGTAAGTCACAACTATTAATTTCAACTTTTCTTCACCAATTTCGAATTAGGGTTCAACATGTATCAAAGCTATGAAAAATCAATCAAAATCTATCCTTTACGTAACGCCCGAAATTTTGCCACATGAAAGAAAGAAAAGAAAAGTATTTTGAAGAAAACTAAAAGAAGCCAAAGTTGAGGGGTGCTTTGTGTAAATAGTACAAAAAGTTAAATAGGTGAGCTTTATATGGGCATGGCCGCCCATATCTTCCCTGATGTTGCTGTTGTTCGACTAAACAAAGAAGAAAAGAAGACTGAAACTTTGTTCTCTCGGTTTGAAGAAGAAGAATGGCTGAAATCTTCATAGGTAAGTGTTTTCATGTTAATTGGTTCGGTTTTTATGGGGTTTTCATCCTTAAAACCTATATTTAAGTGCTCTTTGTGTTTGGGTGTTTGTTTTGGCTTGTTTTAGGTGCTTGAACTCTTGTGTAAGCAAGTTTGGAGGAGTTTTGCTTGTTTGCTGCAATAGGTAAGTTCTAGACCCCGGTTTCTACGTGTTTTAAACTGTTTTGGGGCTGAAAATGCATGATTAAAATGTGTTACCACTGATTTATGTTACCCATTTGTTTATGTATGTATATGCTTTTGTTCTATGCTTGTTTATGTGTTGTGGTTGCTTAGAATGTTAAGTTTATGCTTAGAATAGGTACAAATGCAGATCTGGATTAGTTTTGATTCTGAAAAATGAATAACAGGTGGTCATGCGCCCAAACAGGGCTCATGCGCCTGAGGTTTAGGCTTAGAAATGCCTAAGTACAGGTCATACCCCAAACAAGGCCCATGCGCCTGGAATTTTACCTTAGAAAAATTTTAAGTAGTGCCCATGCGCCCCAATAGTACCCATGCGCCCAAGGTGTTTGCCTGAAAACACTAAGTATAGACTCATGCGCCCCAATAGTGTCCATGCGCCCAACCCTTTTGTTCAGGCGCCTAAGTGCTAGTCATGCACCTGAACAGTTCATGCACCCAGAAATGTAAGCTAAAATGCCTAAGTGTAGGATTCATACGCCCAAATAGTGTTAATACGCCTAAGCAGGGCTCATGCGCCTACATAGTGCCCATGCGCCTAAACACTTAGAAAATTTTCTGGAATTTTGGGAAATCAGAATTTTAGTGTTTGACCCTGGTTTGACTTGGTGTTATTATTTGATTATTTTATTTATGTTTTGGGCCGTTCTTGTGTTTCTTATTATTATACAATTACGTGACTTTACGAGGTGTGATTTTATCCGTATCCGTAAAGTATTATCATTAAAGAAAGTGGAAAGATCAAAGATAATGAAAAGTGGAACATAAAGAACGAAAGAAAGTCTTGCAAGCAAATTCACATGAGGTCCACAACCATTAGGTTGTTAGCTCAACTATGTGCGGTTTAGCTAACCCGTTGGAAGCACACAGTGTCAATCTTTGAGATTGAGGGGACCTTTGTTGCTGCCCCGGTACTGGAGTCAGCTTCGTGCACCAGTTTAGGGTCTATTTGTAGACCTCGGCCCAGTACCATTTTTATACGCATTATTTGGGGGCATAGCACATTGGTCTGGATTAAGTGAAAGATTAAACTAAAAGTTTGAAATGAATGATGATGGAAATGGTAAAAGAAGATAATGGATGTTATCTAACTGTATGTATGATGTGTGATCACGTACAAAAGAAATGAATATTATTTTAAAAGGGTATTTTCATATACAAATCTTACAAAGTATTTTAATGTTTTTTTTAAACTAGAGCTCACTCAGCAACGCTGACTTTTATGCATTTTCAGTTGGCAGGTAATTTTGCTGAGGATGGCACATGGGGAGGCTACTCATCAGGGCTAGACTGGCATCCGTTCACCCTTAATATCATTGTTGTTTTGTAATGCAAATAATATGGGCTTTGGTAACTGATAATAATCAACGATGTATTGCTTAGCAACAATCTTTATTAATGAATGGTTGGCTTTTGATATTGGCTCTCTTGCATTGATTCGTACGCTATATAATATTTTTATATATATTTTGCTATGATTGACCAACTGTGAGGTCTCCGAGAACGGGGTCTTACACTTTAATAGTGTAGGAATCAAGAATTGGACTTGCTAACACCTTGCAACCCTTGAAATTAAAGCCAAAATCGATGCTTGTGCTTGTTCTTGGTCAAATTCATAAGGGAGAGGGGGTGGGGGAAAGGTTACGGTCGAATGGGGGGGGGGGGGTTTGCGGGCTAGGGTTGGATTTTACCAAAATTAGGTTTTGTTGTTTACACTTTAACCCCTCTTAGATCACTTTTTGTAAAAATTAAATCTTTTAACACCTTTTTAAATGGTTTTAACTTCCAAACTCATATATTATTATTCAACAATAATAATTATATATTTTAACTAATAACAAAACACACGAATCAAATAGATATTACACGTTGTCACGTTATCAAGTAAAATTCGCAAATAATATTTAAAACTCATGAATCACATAACCACAAACTAATAAACAACTAATTAAATTATATCTAATAACCATTGTTAATAATTATTAGGTCATCGACGTTCAACGAAAACTAGTGTGTACTCATGACACGTGTATGCAAGACCTAACGGAACTAACGGAGTTTGGTAACCGAAAATTACCGCACCTTACGGCTCTAATGACCTCAGTCACCACAGATGGCAGAATCATCTGCATGACTTGATGAACCTCCTCAACTATAGCCTCCTTCACCGAGGCCTTTAGATTAGCACTCTCATCCCCACCTTCATAGTGAAGAAGCTCAAGCTCTTCAGGTGCCATTTCGGCAGTCTTAGCCCTGTTCCTAGTGACATGCGGCCCAGCACCATGTCCATCACATCCTCCACCTCGAGAAGCCTTCGAAGATCTACCACCAGCCATTTCTAAAAACTATAAGATTCAAACACCAACACAGTCATTCAAGGTAATAGCTCAGATTATGTCAAGTATAGTAAGTCCCTAATTATAGTGGCCAGTTGTGATTAGCCACTTACTTTACTCTTCATTCCCCAAGCATTTCCTATCCTCAGGAGGATAAAGAAGTCAGGGCCACTCAAGTCCTCTATCAGGTACATAAGGAGGAGGAGATGATTCAGAACGTGCAAGTCTCTTACCTGGATCCCGTGAAGATGATGCCACGCTGCAGGGTACGTGATGTGTATGCCAATGAGTATATAGTAAGGGATAAACAACGAGTAACTAACAAACTGTGCGGTTATTGACTAGTGTGTATGCAACCTAATTCCATATAACCAATGGCTCTGATACCAATCTCTTGCACCCTCAAAATCCATGTGTGGGGTTTTACCACGAGGTGAGTGAACAAACCAGGATCTCAGTCATTAGTTACTCAGAACGACAGTATATGCAACATTTAAAACAATTCAGAGTTTAAAACTTTAAAACATCTGCAGAAGCGATTTGTAACCAATTCAAACACAAATGACTAAATGTAAACTGTGTAAAACACGTGCCCAAACCAAAGTAAGTATGCAATAAGTCAAAGGTAGATAAGTGTTTGTTCAAAGTATGCATGACTCGTGCGTGCTCTTACGGCAGCTGCTAGTAACAACCTGAGAAAGCATACTAAAGTGTCAACACAACAGTTGTTGAGTGACGAGTTTGATATTATCATAAACCGTAGCATTAGTAAAAATACAAACAAGTGCATTGAAATAGATAGCTAGTCTAATTTCATTAGTAATAAAAACTAGTGATTTCGTGATCGAAGCTGAATATGTTTGTCTGTTTGCCTCCTGCCACAACATACCAATTCGTAATGCTGTTAGTAGTTTAGGTCAATATTGCACCCGCTTGACCTCCAGTCATACAGGTGGGGCTTGTCAGACCCAGTAGTACTACCCAAGATTTCCTGCTAGATTCCTTAATTAATGATCCGAAAGTGTAAGGGCTTTCAATGGTATATCACACTATGTCTTACTAAACACATGTTATAATAGTAAAGCGTTTTAAAACAGAGTATGCTTTCTCCCCCAAAAAAAGAGTAAATAAAGGTGGGGCATTGAACTCACCTGATGTGCAAACGAATGATAACAAAAGCTAACGATGAGTGGCAAGACAACCCTTCAAAGGTTACCTAGAACACGCAAGTACATAAGTACGTGTACACAGAAAGCTTAACAACCCTAAGTGCTTAATAAACACGTTGACCCAAGGTTTTAGAAAACAAGACTCATTTGACCTAGTTGTCCCGTTTGACCTGTTGGTGACATGTTAATTGAAATCTTGTTTGATCAAGTATAGCAACTCATAAATCATCATACCATCACAGACTACTATGCAAGTTATTCCTATAAGCCACAGTGCAACACTTAAGTCTTATCATGCTTTTCATGCTAACTTAGGTTATCATACAACGCACGCAAACCAATTCATCATACAAAACAGGTTCACAATTAGATTCCTCTACAATGCACATTGGGTTTAGTCACTCACAACATGCCATGTGAAGCCACGTGTGACGACCCTAAAAATAAGGTTAGACAAATTAAAATTTTGGGAATTATTATAAGTTAGTATCATAGTATACACAGTAGATCAAGAATTGCTAAGATGACTTTATTTGATAAGAATTGTTATCTATATGTTTTAGCATGTATAAGTATGTGTATATGTTTCTTTAATGTGCATGCATGCATAATTATTTACGTATATATGTGTATATTTGGGATATGATCATGTAAGTACACCATAAGATATCTAATACACAAGCAAAACTACTGTTAAGTGATGAACAAGATCAAAACTTAAAATAATTTTTAACAAAAGTCCACAGCAGACGTATAAAAGTCTACAGCGGACGTGTAAAGAACCCACAGTGGACGTGTAAGGTTTCACAGCGGACGTGTAAGGTTCCACAGTGGATGTGTAAGGTTCCACAGCGGACGTGTAAGGTTCCACAACAGATGATAAAGGTTCCATTGCGGATGTATGAAGGGTTCACTGTGGATGTATAACAATAAACTTAAAAACTTAGGCTAATATTAGTTACTTGATTATTAAGATGTTTACACAAACTAATCCAAATCAATAGATTCCTAGAATACTTATTTGAAACTAATCATTAACTAAACACATAAACACATTAGCATGAGGAAATGACACCTATCCCCATTGCCACTCAACCCTCTCGGTAGTTTGACACACACACCCCTAACTTGACACACACTAAGCCTACATAACACCTCATGAAGGCTAAGTAATCACTACAAGCTACTAACACACCCCTTATACTTCGACCGAACTCATCAACACCACCATCACCTTAGTGAACCACCACTACAAGCCACCTCTCTCTACTTCTCTCGGCAACCATCACAAACCAAAAATAACCTTCTCACCTCCAACACCGCCTCTTTCTCTAGGTTGTTTTAACACTAAAGAATCATCATCAACATCCTTTGAGGAATTACCCAAGTTCAAGAACACCTTCCTTCAAGATTTGAACCCAAGGAGATTGAAGTTTTCATCAACCATCCTTTTCACCTTTCTTTCAAAATTATAATGAAGGTTAGAATTATGAAACTCTACAATTAAAAAGTTTGTGAAAATTATGTAAATGTACAACATACAATTGAACCCTTATATATCATCAAAGACTAATTACAAATTTCATAAAAACTTTGACTTCTTACCAAAATCAGTAACTAAGAAAGTTTCAAAGGTGTTAATAAAAACAAAAGATTTAAATAACAGGTTTAAAGATGTTAAACTAATTGATTATTACATGATTAACTAGGTTATACTAAGTTGAATACTCAAATTGACTGTGATTGTGGGAATAAAAATCTAGAAAAATTATATAATGATCTTTATAATATACTGAAGTTACAGAATAAAATTTGTGAATTGATTCCTTAATATGATTAAGTTTTATATTTTAGAACAATTAATAAGAAGAAAAATAAAAAATAACAGTAAAACAGTAGATAAATTATGAAAATTTTACATAAAATGTAACATATTATGTAGAACATTTTGTGTGATTTTTAGAATTTTTAAAGATAAATAGCTATTTCTACTATTAATTCAAATATTGTAAAAATTGCAGAAAAATACCAATAAGGATATATGAACTAAAAATTTTATATGATAATCTTTGTATGAAGTTACTAAATTTGGATATTTTTAACTACTATTTTCAAAAATTAAGTCTAAATTAAGGATATCTTTGATTATTAGAATAAGAAATTGTTCTAACAGATAATTATTTTCTAGGAAATATCTGATCAGTTGCTGAAACTAAGGTGAGTAACATAGCCCCTTTTTATTTAAAAGTTTTTAAGAAAAAAACATAATATGTATTTTACTGTTGATGCTAACGTGAATAAGAATTTTGATAAGATACTGTCATTAATTGCCGTAAGTCACAACTATTAATTTCAACTTTTCTTCACCAATTTCGAATTAGGGTTCAACATGTATCAAAGCTATGAAAAATCAATCAAAATCTAACCTTTACGTAACGCCCGAAATTTTGTCACATGAAAGAAAGAAAAGAAAAGTATTTTGAAGAAAACTAAAAGAAGCCAAAGTTGAGGGGTGCTTTGTGTAAATAGTACAAAAAGTCAAATAGGTGAGCTTTATATGGGCATGGCCGCCCATATCTTCCCTGCTGTTGCTGTTGTTCGACTAAACAAAGAAGAAAAGAAGACTGAAACTTTGTTATCTCGGTTTGAAGAAGAAGAATGGCTGAAATCTTCATAGGTAAGTGTTTTCATGTTAATTGGTTCGGTTTTTATGGGGTTTTCATCCTTAAAACCGATATTTAAGTGCTCTTTGTGTTTGGGTGTTTGTTTTGGCTTGTTTTAGGTGCTTGAACTCTTGTGCAAGCAAGTTTGGAGGAGTTTTGCTTGTTTGCTGCAATAGGTAAGTTCTAGACCTCGGTTTCTACGTGTTTTAAACTGTTTTGGGGCTGAAAATGCATGATTAAAATGTGTTACCACTGATTTATGTTACCCATTTGTTTATGTATGTATATGCTTTTGTTCTATGCTTGTTTATGTGTTGTGGTTGCTTAGAATGTTAAGTTTATGCTTAGAATAGGTACAAATGCAGATCTGGATTAGTTTTGATTCTGAAAAATGAATAACAGGTGGTCATGCGCCCAAACAGGGCCCATGCGCCTGAGGTTTAGGCTTAGAAATGCCTAAGTACAGGTCATACCCCAAACAAGGCCCATGCGCCTGGAATTTTACCTTAGAAAAATTTTAAGTAGTTCCCATGCGCCCCAATAGTACCCATGCGCCCAAGGTGTTTGCCTGAAAACACTAAGTATAGACTCATGCGCCCTAATAGTGTCCATGCGCCCAACCCTTTTGTTCAGGCGCCTAAGTGCTAGTCATGCACCTGAACAGTTCATGCGCCCAGAAATGTAAGCTAAAATGCCTAAGTGTAGGATTCATACGCCCAAATAGTGTTAATACGCCTAAGCAGGGCTCATGCGCCTACATAGTGCCCATGCGCCTAAACACTTAGAAAATTTTCTGGAATTTTGGGAAATCAGAATTTTAGTGTTTGACCCTGGTTTGACTTGGTGTTATTATTTGATTATTTTATTTATGTTTTGGGCCGTTCTTGTGTTTCTTTTTATTATACTATTACGTGACTTTACGTGGTGTGATTTTATCCGTATCCGTAAAGTATTATCATTAAAGAAAGTGGAAAGATCAAAGATAATGAAAAGTGGAACATAAAGAAAGAAAGAAAGTCTTGCAAGCAAATTCACATAAGGTCCACAACCATTAGGTTGTTAGCTCAACTATGTGCGGTTTAGCTAACCCGTTGGAAGCACACAGTGTCAATCTTTGAGATTGAGGGGACCTTTGTTGCTGCCCCGGTACTGGAGTCAGCTTCGTGCACCAGTTTAGGGTCTATTTGTAGACCTCGGCCCAGTACCAGTTTTATACGCATTATTTGGGGGCATAGCACATTGGTCTGGATTAAGTGAAAGATTAAACTAAAAGTTTGAAATGAATGATGATGGAAATGGTAAAAGAAGATAATGGATGTTATCTAACTGTATGTATGATGTGTGATCACGTACAAAAGAAATGAATATTATTTTAAAAGGGTATTTTCATATACAAATCTTACAAAGTATTTTAATGTTTTTTTTAAACTAGAGCTCACTCAGCAACGCTGACTTTTATGCATTTTCAGTTGGCAGGTAAGTTTGCTGAGGATGGCACATGGGGAGGCTACTCGTCAGGGCTAGATTGGCATCCGTTCACCCTTAATATCATTGTTGTTTTGTAATGCAAATAATATGGGCTTTTGTAACTGATAATAATCAACGATGTATTGCTTAGCAACAATCTTTATTAATGAATGGGTGGCTTTTGATATTGACTCTGTTGCATTGATTCGTACACTATATAATGTTTTTATATATATTTTTCTATGATTGACCAACTGTGAGGTCTCCGGGAACGGGGCCTTACACTTTAATAGTGTAGGAATCAAGAATTGGACCTGCTAATACCTTGCAACCCTTGAAATTAAAGCCAAAATCGATGCTTGTGCTTGTTCTTGGTCAAATTCATAAGGGAGAGGGGGTGGGGGAAAGGTTACGGTCGAATGGGGGGGGGGGGGGGGGGTTTGGGGGCTAGGGTTGGATTTTACCAAAATTAGGTTTTGTTGTTTACACTTTAACCCCTCTTAGATCACTTTTTGTAAAAATTAAATCTTTTAACACCTTTTTAAATGGTTTTAACTTCCAAACTCATATATTATTATTCAACAATAATAATTATATATTTTAACTAATAACAAAACACATGAATCAAATAGATATTACACGTTGTCACGTTATCAAGTAAAATTCGCAAATAATATTTAAAACTCATGAATCACATAACCACAAACTAATAAACAACTAATTAAATTATATCTAATAACCATTGTTAATAATTATTAGGTCATCGACGTTCAACAAAAACTAGTGTGTACTCATGACACGTGTATGCAAGACCTAACGGAACTAACGGAGTTTGGTAACTGAAAATTACCGCACCTTACGGCTCTAATGACCTCAGTCACCACAGATGGCAGAATCATCTGCATGACTTGATGAACCTCCTCAACTATAGCCTCCTTCACCAAGGCCTTCAGATTAGCACTCTCATCCCCACCTTCATAGTGATGAAGCTTAAGCTCTTCAGGTGCCATTTCGGCAGTCTTAGCCCTGTTCCTAGTGACATGCGGCCCAGCACCATGTCCATCACATCCTCCACCTCGAGAAGCCTTCGAAGATCTACCACTAGCCATTTCTAAAAACTATAAGATTCAAACACCAACACAGTCATTCAAGGTAATAGCTCAGATTATGTCAAGTATAGTAAGTCCCTAATTATAGTGGCCAGTTGTGATTAGCCACTTACTTTACTCTTCATTCCCCAAGCATTTCCTATCCTAACTACATCAGTATCCAAATCTACTAAGAGCACATAATTCACATAGCACATGCACATAATTCCTTTTTCTATTAATTTTCATAAAACCTTTACATAAAACATTTATCTACAGGTATGTAGCTACTAGGACTGACATTCCTTTCCTTTTCATCCCATTCTCAGTTTAAGTTTAGGTTTAAAAAATATTTTACCCAATTCTCTTAAACTTTGGCTCTAATACCAACTTGTAAGGCCTCGTTCCCGAGACGCCTACAGTTGGTCAATCATAGCATAAAACATTTAAAACACATCATTTTGCAGAGGAAATATATCTTTTCATTAATAATTAAAATCATGTCAAAACATGATGTCATTTCGTTTACATCTCAAAAATTGTATCAATACAATAACTATCCCAAAAACTATGGATGTCAGACTTGAACTTTCCTCAGTAGCTTATGCATCCATGCCTGCCCTCCTCAGTATCAACTATTACCTGCCAACTATTATGCATACAAAAAGTCAACGACGTTGAGTGAGTTTTATTTTTATAATAAAATACTTTACTTTTCGTTAAAACATTTCCTTTACTTTCGTATGTGATCATACATCGTACATACATCTTGATAATAATAATTATTATCTTTCGTCATCGTGGGTTTTCGTACATTCATTCATTAACATCTTTCGCTTTCATATAGGTCCTGCCATATGCTAAACCCCCAACATTGTGCATGAAGCTGGTACTGTGCCGAGGCTTATAAATAAACCTCCAAACATTGTGCACGAAGCTGACACAGTACCGGGTTAAAGCGATAGTGACCCCATCACATTTGGTCAATCTCAAGGATGGGACCCTGAAGCGCATCCTCATGGGCTGGCAAAGCCGCACCTCAGTTGAGCTAACCACAACATGGTTGTGAACCTCCATTCATTTTGCTTGCAAGACTTTCATTCATTCATTACGTTCCACTTTTCATCATCATTATCTTTCAATTTCATTACGTAATACTTTACTTACATATACATAACATCCCAAGTAAAGTCATATCATAAAATATTTTTTATCGTAAGAGAAAATAGTTTAAGGCATCATAATACAACGTAAACCTCATAGAGCATCATAAGTAGGCACCATCGTATCAATTAGTCTGTCAAGCACTAGCTTAACTATTCATCCTACTTCTCGTATAGTAATGGTACATCTTACGGCTAACACCCCAAAAATCATATAGTTAAGCATTTAACATCACAAAGGTATGTATAACAGGCGCAAAAACCGTTAAAAACTTGTAAAGGAGGGGCCAGAACTCACTTGGTCTCCGGAAATAACTTCACCTACAGTATGCTCATGGTACACAGTTTGCATATAAGTTGACATGCATATAAGTTTACATACAAAACAGGTCATTTCTACATAGTTTCAACAGTAGTTTCGCACGCAGTTTCGCTGACAGTTCTCTGCCAGTTTCGCTGACAATTTTGCTGACAGTTTCTCTGCCAGTTTCGCTGACAGTTTCGCCCAACTTTCGTTGGAATTCCATGGCTGTGAAATTACCAGTAAAACTATGGACAGCGAAACTATAGTTTCACAGGAAGAATTCATAATTTTGCTGGAAGAACTGGCAGTTTCTCGGGACGAACTCAAAGTTTCTCTGTGGACGCATAAAAATGACGATCCAGCCCGTTTTAACCCAAAACTTCAACTTTTTACATCCAAATCCTTAGTTTTGCATCCATGAACTTATATATAAGCTTTTTACATGATTTCATGCATAAAAACGTGAGTTTTGTATGATTCTTTACCACTTTTTCAAAACCCCAAAACTCTAGAATCCGGGTATGATCTAAAGAGGGTTTGGATGATGATTCTCACCTGGATTCTTGCTTTTTGCTTGTTGTTTGATGCCCAAAAATGTAGATCTTTAATTTTTTAATCAATAAAGCCTCAAATCTTCACTTTTTCTTCACTTTCTCTCTCTACTTTCTCTCTCTAGAAAGTTGGTGAGTTGGTTGCAAATGAGAAGTAAATGGCTTATTTGTGTTTGCATACCGGGTGTTCACGGGACCTTAAACTCGTCTAACACATAACCCGTAAGGTTAATTTGGTTCATAATCCATCTTTCCTCTTATTTATATTATTCAACCCCTAACTAAGCCCATTATTATTAATTGGCTCGTTTCGACTTTTCCCGGGCGTTACAATATTCAATTTGAAAAGTTTGAGAAACTACTTGCTTTTACTAAAAACTCCTAAAATAGTTATCAAACTAAGACAAGTTTGGAGTATAAGGGTATCAAACCACCACTAGTATATACTCTAAATATACTCCCAGATGTAGTTTGAAAGTTAAAGAACGAGTATGTACTGATCCCATCATGGTTGCGTCTGAAAAAGCAGATGTAGAAGGTGTGGTTGATCATGATGATAGGATCAAAATGGATCGATCTGTGATGATATTGTGATGCAATTGAATCAAAACACACAAGTAATCAAATCAATGCAAACATATCAGAAAAATTCACAGTTTTTCATTGATAGAAAGCATAGAAATACAAGTGTAGAGAAAACAGTTACAATTCATTCAACTGATTCTAATGTGCACTAGTGTAGTCTTTGTCTTTTCCTACACAATACATAATCTATGCTATTTATACTATCAAAGAAAACAAAACTGAACATATATTTACAAATAAGTCCCTAAACTATGACAAACTATTAATAAAGACAATAAAGACTAAATGTTAATCTTCAAGAGGCTTCTACAATACTCCCCCTAAGATTGACATTATCTTCAGTCTTCAAAATCTTCAATCTTTGGTCTTCGGTCTTCAAAATCTTCAATTTTTGCTCTTTCGTCTTCAATCTTCATTCTTCATTCTCAAACATCAAAAAAATCTTCGGGTTCTTCTTTCACTTTGAACATAGGCTTCTCTTTGTACAGCTCTTATTCTCTCAATGCTTTTGTAATTGCAGACTTGAATTTTTCTGCCAAATTAGCTTGCTCAGGCTTTGATTCATTTGTTTTTATCTCCATCTTTTCCATTCTTTCTAATGACTCTTTGGATAAACCTGCAATGTCAATGTTAGCATAAAATTCCAAAGGTTTTGGATAATATGGAGAATAAACTTCTAGCACTCCTTTACTTGATATACTCATAAACTCAATTGACTTAATATCTTTCTTAACAATGTTTGCATACGCCAACACTTTGTGTAATGCAATTCATTCCATTGCAACATTCATGACTTTAATGATCGTCAAGAAGTATTTCTTGTCATTTTCAACAACTTTAGAAGACACCCGTTTAAACTTTTGAATTGATAAGAAAGAAATGTAACTTGGATGAAGCAATTTTAGCTCAAATACTCCAAACAAACAAATCATATCTTTATCCCAATCATCCAGATTTCTAACAAGCTTCAACTCAAATGTATCAACATTATAAAACCATCATAGAATTGGTTTTGTTGTTTGAGAGCCATCAATTACTTTCAGACTAGGATTTGTTACTTTATCAAAGTATTTATCACTAAAAGCATCCAAAAATACATCTTCTTCTACACCTTTTTCTCCAATATTTCTTTTGCTTTTCAATGATTTAAAGTATTCTTTATCTTCATGATCGCATCTTGTTTTAAGAAATGAATTCATCCTTGATATTCCCCGGTTTAGCGATTGAACAAAATTTTCACCGCGACCAGCTTTTGTTGGGTTAATCAAAGGAAGTTTGTTCAGCTCTTTCAAGTCTTGCACATGTAGCTCAATGATGCTTGAGTAAAAGTGATAAACATCACATATAGCATTTACTCTTTTGATCAAAAAGACATCAAATACTTCATCATATTTCCAAGCTACTATTTTAACTTCTTTTGTTTTATAAGGAACAATCATTGCATTAAGCAGTTCTGAAATTGATTGTCCTTTTTGTAAAATATTTCACACCAAGTCTCCTGCTGTTCTTGCTTTATTCCACATCTGCTTTTGTTCAATCGAGACTTGATAAGCTTGTTTTTTAGTTTCAGGAAACATCTTCATTAGCTCTTTCCTTCTCTCGTGTCCACTTCTTGTCAACTCCATGTTTTTGATCTCTTGAGGCTTTAGAATTCTTATTCTCTTTATAATCTTAAGATACTATGGGTTGTCCATGTCGAGGACTATCATTCTGTTTGTTTGTTTCTCGGTTTCTTGGAAACTTCTCACCAAGTTCCTCAACGATTCTGCTTGAAGTTTGTTTAATTTCTTCCTAGGATAGTTATGTGATTGTAACCGTATCCTTTAAGCAGTTACATTCATATCATCTGGATCAGGATGGTGTAACTCAGAAGTTGAAAGTTCTTCAACATTGATACTTTCTTGAAGAGGGTTCCATTCTCCATGTTCCACTATGATCTCATCCAGATCAATAGGTGCAACAGACTCAACGGTTATATAATTTTCATACTCTTCATTTATTTGTGAGGTAGTTAATCCATCCAAGAATACTATGTTGTACTTCATTTTGATCAAGTAATTGTACTTATCTTCAATATCAACATGAATGTCTTCAGATATTTCCTGGATTGGAGAATGAGTAACTTCAATCATGTATTCATCTTCCAATACTTCATCATATCATGCATCTTCAAACTCAGATTCTAAATCATCAAGTGCCTCAATCTTCTCTTGATCTATAGGTTCTTGACTTGTTTGAGTTTCAACTTCAGATGTAGTCTTTTGAACTTTTGATGATTCAGCTAGAACTAAAATGTCTACATCATCAATTTTTCTTTTTCCTTTATCTATCTCAGATATCTTCTCAACATCAATTGGGTTAACTTCAGAAATTATGATAACTTTGGGGGATGGAGATTTTAGACTATTTTTCATTCTTTTGAATTCTTCTTTTAAAACCTCATTGTTTTCTTTCAACTTTTTGAATTTTTCTTCCACTAAGTCATAATCTTTCATCATGACTTCAAAATTTTGCAAATTTGTTTCTTTATCTTTCTCCAAATCAGCAATCACTTTATTTTTCTTTTGTAATTCCTCCTTCAATTTCTCATTTTCTTCTCTTAATTTTCAATGAGATTCTCTTGCTTAGCATTTTCTTCTTTTAAATCATCAATAATCAACTTAAAGTTTGTTTCTTCCACCACATGTGTATCCTATTGATTCAAACTTACAGGATCATCATGTATCACATCTTCAAATACTTCAAAGTATTGAACATATTCATTAACTTCAGTTTGTTCTTCTGTATCAATTGCTTCTTCAATCATATTAACTATCTCCTTAATAGTTTGACTTTCTTTATTTCTATCTTCAGCTTGATCAACTTCCTGAACATCTTCAACTTGTTCCATGTCATTGTCATCATCACCACCATCATTATTATCATCATCATCAGAACTTGAACTTTCATCATAGTCATCTTCATTTTGATCATCATCATCAGAACTTGAGCTTTCATCATTGTCATCTTCATTTTCATCATCATCATCTTCATTTTGAGGAGCTTCTTTAATAAGATCATTTGGGTCAACTGGCTCATCTTCAATAAGATGAAAATGCTCTTCATTAATATTCACATCATCTTGAGCCACAACCCTCATATAGTCAAATATTAGTACATTAGGAGCACTAGTAATCATTGATAGTCTTTTGTATGAAGTTTCTGTCATATGCTCAAGAATCAATCTTTCACCACCAACTCCATAAGCATGATAATCAGGATAGGCTTCATTTATGATCATCTGCAGGAATCTAGGATACATCAGATACTTATTTCTGATTCCTTTCTCCAAGTTAAAGATAAATCCATTTATAATCCATCTAGCCATGTTAAATCTTCTGTTTGTTGCAAGAGCCACAATGGGTGAGGCTATATCAACTGGAAAGGAGTTCTAATCAGCACTTCGTTTGGGCATACAATGTTGGAATATATAACATAATAATTTCCAGTGATTGTACACTCGGGCTCTGAAAAATTGTTTCTTAGGAAAATTATTTGGATGACCCATAGCAATAAAGGTTTCTCTACATTCATTAAATAAGAGTTCAGCTAAGTCTTCAGGGTCATTGTTTCCAAGCCTTAATGCTCTCTAATGGATTCTTCTGACACTTCAATCACTCTTTCATTTGTTATGAATCCTCTTAAAACTTTTCTCCCTTCTTCATTGAATTCAACAGTTGCAGTAGTCCAAAACTTCTTGATCAGTCTGGAATACATGACTGGTTGGTAACACATAGCATAGACATACTTAGTCCTTAACAAAAATCTAATCATCTCTTCATAGCCTGTAGCATCACGAACATCTTTGTTTAGAAATACTGCTACATTGTGTTTAGGTTCAAACTTTAATTCAGCCATCTGAAAGTATAAGACAAAATGAATTAGACACTTAAGAATTTGCAATGTTGAATCAAATTGATATTTATGGAAATTTAAATGAATTATTATGTTTTAATTCTGTTAACCTAACTTGCACTTTGAAAATTTTCTAAGTGTTCAAGTATTCTATCAAAAAACAAAATACATTCAAGTTAGAGTGTAAATGATTTCAAACATATCAATTCATTAAATTTTCTCAAAAACAGATTAAAGAATGAATTTGTGATTAATTTTTCATTTTTATTAAAAATTCATGAATGTGAGTTCATATTCAAGAACTTCGACTGATGAACATGAACACCATCATCAAGACCAAATTTAATGAAAATCAGATTTGATTGTCACAATATGTTCGAAATCAAGTGTATATCATCAATCAATTTTCAATTTCAGTTAAACATTTTCATTAAAGTCATAGATTTCAAAATTTCAGTCGAACTAGGGTTCATACACCCGTATAGTCATGAAACGCCCAATCAAATTCAAACTATAAACTTGAAATTGTATGAATTTGTTCATGAACTTACGTTTAGAATCTGAAAAACAAACTATCAATCGCAAGTATTGAACAAATAACACTCAGAAAGATGAACTGGTGAATCAAGGGTGTTCGATAGTCGGGTGCAAGAACAGGGGATTTGAGAGTGAATGAGAAATCAGAAATCACAAGTGTTGTATTTATACTAAGTGTAAATTTTTAGGTGCATGAGCACTGTTTGTGCGCATGAGACTCAATTTTACACAAAGAATTTAGGCGCATGAGCACTGTTTGTGCGCATGGGTTGATTTTTAAGCTAAGTATTTAGGCGCATGAGCACTGTTTGTGCGCATGAGGTATAGACGCATGGGAACTGTTCAGAAGCATAAGCACTGTTTAGGCGCTTTTGCACTGTTCAGGAGCATGGGACTAACTGAAACGCCTAACACTTGGTAATTTTTTTACTTGATACGCTCAACTCTTGAAAGCTTGTTACTGTGTAGGCGCATGAGTATGGATGAAATGCCCAACACTTAACCACAAATTTCAGACATATGACAACTGTTTAGGCGCATGAGGTTGTCTGAAACACCCAACACTTGTACAAATTTCTAAAAAAATATCATGCTCCTATTTTGGACTTTTGAACACTGTTTAGGGGCATGAGATTAATTCCATGAGTCTAACACTTGTAATTTTCAAATCTTCCACCTGAACACTGTTTAAACGCATTAGTACTGTTCATATATTAATTTTTAAAATAGTTTGTCAAATTTTGACTTTCACCCAAAATTTACATAATTGACCCTCAATTTTGTACTTTTGACATTTAAATTTTGACCTTTTTATTTTTGTTTAAAATTTTATAAAAGAAACACTTTCCCTTCATTTTAATCTCTAATTTTAACAAAAAATCTCATATTAAAATGTTGCAAGAAGCTTTTTCACTTTAAAATGTTTTCTTCAGGTTCATTTTTACATTATATCAAACACACACATGCTTGAACTTTTTAGCTTCATCCTATCCATCCAAAACATTTAATTTTTGATTTCATTTAATTTTTGATTTTCATATCTTGAAATTTAAAAATTTTCTATTTGACACTTTTACTTTTTACTCACCCTAAACTTTTATGTTTAATAAAACTTAGAAGTTTCTTGAAAGTCACATGAAGAGCACACTAATCATTGTTAATATGCCTGCACACAGAAAAGCATGCAAAAATCAAAATTAAATCAGAATAAAAATCTATTATGTACAATTGAATCATATGTCCGCAATGAGATCATATAAGTTAAGATCAGCACATTAAAATAAAATAAACTGGTGGATAGTTATAAACAGTGAATAAATCCTGATCAAGTGTGTTCAGGTCAGCATTTCTGCAGCAAAGGAGACACGAGATCTAAGGATAGAAAATGAGTGCTTTTGGCAAGATACTCAGCACACTTACTTTTTCAACTCTTGGATTGCTTAAGGTATGATTAGATATGAAATTATGTAAGTCACACTTAGACTTAGAGAGCTCAACCCTCATCAAGACATACAAGAAATCACTTTTCTCAACTTGAAAACCTGACATATACTTATAACCATATCTCATGTTTAGTTTGTGCACATTGGCATCTTTTTGCATCAGATGAGAATATCCAGGTCTGTAATGACTTACAACAAAGGATATCTCGTCACTTCAGGTCTATGATGACTCATAACAGAGAAGTGAATAGATGCTTTAAATTAATTAGTGCTCAATGGTTATTCATATCGCCACCAGGTGTGAGTTTGTGACTTTACAAGCAATCAATTTGAGAAGTCAACACTACTCATGGGTACTAAAATGGACAAACACGAATGCATGATTGATTTAGTTTGATCACAAGAGTTTACTTTTTCAGTATAACTACATGAGCTTACCTGCACATCATATCTGATCACGTAAGACTTTAGACATAAGCGAAGTATGCAACTGATCAAACTAATGTATCTATCATTTCTCACATATTGCAAAGACAGATTCATTCCTACAAAAATGAATTAAGAAAGAAAAACTCTATTTTTGTATTTTGGTTTGTTTTTCTATGAAACATGCACACACAATATACAATCAGGCAATTAACTCTGACAGTTTCTCTTGTTGTTTCCTATTCAGTTAAGGGAGGGTTCTAATTATTTTAAGACTCAAGAAACTAAAATGCTCAAAAACCAGTTTTTACAAATGGTTAATAAGACCAATTGACTCTACCAAATACTCAAACCTTCCTGGTAAAAAGGCTTTTGTAAATAAGTCCGCCAACTGTTTTTCAGTTACAATTTGGATTAAAATGATTAAACCTTTTTCAGAGTTATCTCTAAGAAAATGATATGGAATCTCGATATGTTTTGTTTTTGAATGCTGGACAGGATTAGCTGTAATGAACATAGCAGCAGTATTATCAGTGTAAATTGGAGTTTTAAGAAAATTGAACCCGTAATCCAGAAGTTGATTTTGTAACCAAAGGATTTGAGAACATCCTGCTGAAGCAGCAATATACTCAGCTTCTGCGATTGAAACAGAGACATTTGTTTGTTTCTTACATTGCCATGAGACTAATCTGGGTCCTAAAAACTGACAACCACCCATAGTAGATTTACGATCTTGACAACATCCTCTATAATCACTATCTGCATATCCTTGTAACTCGAAGTTACCTTCATAAAGATACCATAGCCCAAAAGCAGGTTTTCCTTTGAGATACTTGAATATTTGTTTAACAGCAATTAAGTGAGATTCTTTCGGGTCTGATTGATACCTGGCACAGACACAAACAACATATATTATGTCAAGTCTAGATACAGTTAGATACATCAATGAACCAATCATAGATCTGTATAAAGTTTGGTCAATTGATTTTCCTTTAGAATCAGGTTTAATCTTGGAATTTACGTCAGATGGAGTTCTTATGGATTGACAATCTTGCAGTTTAAATTTCTTTAAGAGTTGGTCAACGAACTTCTCTTGATTAATGAAGATTCCATCTGCAGATTGCTTGACTTGATGTCCAAGAGAAAACTTTATTTCTCCCATAGAACTCATTTGAAACCGAGACTTCATGATTTCTTTAAATTCATTGCATAATTTTGGACTTGTAGAACCAAATATGATATCATCGACATACATTTGTACACATAGGAGATCATCAACATCCTTCTTTATGAACAAAGTTGGATCGATTTTCCCTCGCGTGTATCCATGTTGGATTAAGTGTTGTGACAATGTTTCATACCAGATTCTAGGGGCTTGATGTAGTCCATACCAAGCTTTTCTAAGCTTGTACACATGATGAGGATTTTCTTAATCTTCAAAACCCAGAGGTTGCTTTACATACACATCATTGGTGATCGGTCCATACAAGAAAGCACCTTTAACATCCATTTGATACACCTTGAATTTCATGAATGATGCATAAGCCAGGAAGACATGAATTGATTCAAGTCTTGCAACTGGAGCAAATACTTCATCATAATCTATTCCTTCTTCTTGGGTGTATCCTTGTGCAACAAGTCTTGCTTTATTTATAATAACAATTCCTCAATCATCTGTTTTGTTTCTGAACAACCATCTTGTGCCTATGGCATTTTCTCCTTCAGGTAAATCCATAAGATTCCACACTTCTTGTTTGCGGAATTACAATAATTCTTCTTGCATAGCCTCAATCCAACTATTGTCCTTCAATGCTTCGGTAACGTTTTTAGGAACAATTTGAGAAAAAAAGACGAGTATAAGCAAAGGTTTGCTTGTTTTGATTTACTTCTCGTTGTTTTCTCATTCAATGGACCAATAATCTGAGACGTTGGATGATTCTTGTGAATATGAGATGTTGGAATCTCATTTCCTTAACATGAACATCCAGATTGGTTTGGTTCAAGTTGGAAAGCTGATGCAATAGGTTTGAAGAATGTGGATTGAAATTGGGAACTTGAGTCGGTGTGTTGACGAAGTAATCAAGATTACCGGTACCAACTACATCACCAGAAATAGATGACGTTCCAGACTCAGGTTGTACAGTTTCTATACCATCATTAGGAATAGGTTGTGAAATATCTTGATCATCTGAAACTGAATGATCTTCATCTTGATGAGATTGATCATTATTATTAAACCGAATTATTGAATCTTTGACAAAAGAAAAAAATGGATAATCTGGGCTTGAGTCATCCATATCATCAGAATCTGAATCATCACTGAAAGAACCGAGATATCCTTGAAGTTTCTTCTCATCTGAAGAATCAAGTAAGTTAGATTGATTAAACAAGTTAGATTGAAAAGAGTTCGCATATCATCAGAATCTGAATCATCACTGAAAGAACCGAGATCTCCTTGAAGTTTATTCTCACCTGTAGAATCAAGCAAGTTAGATTGATTAAACAAGTTAGATTGAAAAGAGTTTGACAATGAATCTAAATCAACTTGAGACATATCCAGTTTGTATACATCTCGATCTCTAACAACTTTAACAACCACCTAGTCTTTGCTAATCTGAAAACTTGGCTTCAAAATGTAACAGAAAGAATCATCAAAAAGAACAGAATACGATTTATCACAAATTTGGGAAACGCTTAACAAATTAAAGTTCAACTGTGAGCAGAAGTTGACTTTATCAAAGCTTATTATCTCGTTGGATACTGTTCCCTCGCCTGTGATTTTTCCTCCTGTATCACCACCGAAGGCGACGTGTGTACCGTCTTTTAACTTAAATTCTTGAAGTAAGGCATAGTTGCCTGTCATGTGCCGGCTACACCCACTATCCACATACCATGTGTTGATAGGTCTTCTTGGGCGTACCTGCAAGACAAAGAAAATTAAGTTGATTTATCGACCCAAGCCGAGATGGTCTTGGGCTTGCCAAACTTATCAATGATGGTAACTTGTTTAAAATGGAGTTTATTCACATCAGGCTTGTTTTTAATGAATTTACCAATTCTATTATTCACAATTTTTTATCCTTATTAAGAAAATTCATACCATTTGAATGACCAATTTTTGAAAAATTTTTATTTCCAAAATTTTTATCATTCATTCTCATAGACCTTGGAATGAATTGATCTTGAATGTATTGTTTTGGTCTTACAGAGTCATTTCTTTTGAAAGATCTCAAGCCTAAGAAAGGTTGGTTAGTTAATCTTTGAAAACCAACAGTTTGATTTCTTTTAAACAGAGGATTAACATAGCCTTTGCTCAATTGTGTATTTGCAAATCCTTGGCGAACTCTTTCTAAAGTAACAATTTTTTGTATTGTGATTCCTTTCATCATAGAAGGTACAGTACTTATTAAAGTAACAATCTGCTATTGAGTGATTTCTCATATCACGTATGTGACAGTACTTGTTAAAAAAACATTCAGCAGTCTTATGATTATACATGTCACAAATTTCACAGTACTGTTAGACCCTGAAAGGATCATACGTGCTAATTCAAGAGGTGGTTGAAGGTTGCACTGGTTGGTAAGCATTAAAGACAGAAGACAACAAAAGACTTTTGGTACCAAAGTATACAAGACAGAAAAGACAAGTATGAAGTGCCCCCATTTGTTAATGCGGATGACTAGTGAACAAACGCTGACAAGTATTTGTTCACCCGCATTAACTAATGCGGATGAAGACAGAAGAAATGCTGAAGAGTTGTTTACCCACATTAGTTTATGCGGATGAACAAATGAGGAAATGCTGATCGAGTTGTTCATTTGCATTAGTTTATGCAGATGAACAAATGAAGAAATGCTGACAAGACTTGTTCACCCGCATGAACTAATGCGGATGAACTAAGTTAATGCTGATGACAAGACAACAAATGCTTATGAAGACATGTTCATCCGCATGAACTAATGCGGATGAACAACTTACAAATGTTTATATTTATTTTGTACTTAGACTAGATTTTCATGTATAAGTCAGGGGTAGTTTAGTCTTTTGTACAGGCAATGTGTATGCCTATAAATAGGGTTTCGTACCCTAACTTTGTAAGTTTCGAACTTCAACAGTTATAACATCATTATTATACATCTTTGACTTTGGTGTTCATGTGCTTCATTTACTCAAACATTTACTCCTGTTTCAACTGTTCAGTAATATAGTAATTCCGCGATTATATTACTAACTCAGTCTGCATATACGATCCGAGGTTGAGTCATATCAACCGAGAATATCATTCTCAAACCCAGTTAATTGGTGTCAGAGCCTCGGCTCTTGAATTCATCACAGAATCATTTCAGATTGTGTGTGAAAATCGATTGAACTGTAGACTGAGTTGTTTATCAGCAAGATCTATACTTCTGATAAACATACACAATGACATCGAACACCAAGAAGTGGTAACAATATAGATTTGTTGTTGTCGAACCTTCCCACTCACAAACAACAACAACATAGAACTCCTTCGTACTAACAGATCTGAACTTAACAAATCTGGTAAAGACTGTGAACAGAAAATTCAGAGAACAACTCACTACTCGAACTTAAAATCAACTTAAAACCTTACTCAACCAAAGTAAAATCAGTTTATATAATCTGGATTCTCACAATCTTTCTGACATTGGGCATGCTTCTAAACCTCCTCTGCTTAAACACAAATCTGAGTTTAAGTAGTGGAAAATTTGTTTCAAAAACTACATTACAGGTGTAGATCCTGACTACTGTGTATCTATTTGCAAAGGTCCCTACATTCCACTGTCTCTAAATGCTGATCAAGCTGCTCAGTACAAAACTACAAGAATTCCCATTAAGGATCCCAATTTGAATCTTGATGATGAAGAATATAAGAAAATCAAGATTGATCATAGAGCTTATTCCATCTTTACACAAGCACTAAAAATGGATGTACTGAAAAGATTAGAAAAATATGGAACTGCTAAGGGGGTTTGGGATGCTCTACAGATCATGTGTGAGGGAAGTAGTGAAGTGACTGAAATTAACAAAGTTAAGCTGATAAACCAATATGAAACTTTTCATCACACCAAAGGAGAGTCAATTTCAAGAAAACTTTATAGATTTGTTCAACTTGTAAATGATCTTGAAATCATGGGGGTCAATTACAAAGAAAAAGAAATGAACAAGAAAATGCTGCACAGTTTACCAAAAAGCTGGAAACAAAATGTCACTATGTTGAAGTACACCCTTGATTTGGAGAGTACAAGCTTGGATATCATGATTGCCAAAATTGAGGCTCTGGAGCTGGATGAAAAGAGTAGAAATCTCAGTGGACCACAAGTCATTGAGGCTAACAAGTTTCTGTCACACCCCGGGCCCAGGTAGGGTGGGACGTCACAGACTAGTAACAATATATGGCAGCAGAAACGAACCATCATAAGAGCACACAAGAAGAGAAATCATATGGCATTACATTAAAACATCATATCCGGGCTATGAAAGTCTTGCCCAAACATCAAATCCACACACATTGTAAATTATCCAAATTTGTTACACAACAATTTCAAATGTCTAATAAAGTTTTTAAAAATCAAGTAATGCCATTGGTAGTCATGGTACTAAGCCATCCATAAGGTTTCCATTAAAATCCAAGCTTCATCAAGGGTTACCTGAAACATGCTCAAAAAGAATTTGTGTCAACTAAAAAGTTGGTGAGTTCAAGTGCTTAAAGTTAAAAAACAAAAGGACTCTTCAGAGTCCATAAGTTAATTTTAAAAATAGGTATCACAGTTATGGGGTCACAATCAACCTTGCACTCAGTCCCGGCTAGCCTCTTCTAAAGTTGCGTTGTACCGGTTATCCCATAGGGGAAACTGAGCCTCAAAGAGTGTACCATACCTGCTTAGTGGTACACCATAGTATCTTATAAGATCTGTCACATGACACAAACAACCCGCAGGATCTCAGTGGGGTACCCTTCCGGTTATGAAGGAAGGCACTGTGCGTGGGGGATTCCCCAAGTAGATCTACCCATATAAAACAAGTGGTTCACACAAGAATTAATGATTGTGATACAAGTAGATGCAGGTTCTAATGCTAGCCACAACATATAAATACATTTCAAAATAGCGCACAATAATTTTTAGTTCAATCATAGCAAGTCTCATCCCAAAATAGTGGTAAAAAGGGAACACTAGAAACTCACCTTAGAATCAAACAAAGGTCCTTCAAGTATCAACAAGTCCAAGTCCTAGCACCCTATGATCAAGATACAAGTGATAAGTTAATGTTCTTAGACTATTGGAAGTGTATCTAAGTGTATTTTATGGTCACACGTTCACGTGTCTTCGTTCCTTAGAAGTTTATGTTAAAAAGTTTTATTTTTAGGAAAGTTAGGGTTTTGATATATGGATGATAAGTTATTTGAATTTTATAAGTTTGTTTATATTATAAAAAGTTTAATAAGGGTTTTCTAGACATAAGATTACTGAAATTAGTCATATTTATGGAATTTACACATTGGTCCCTCAAGTTTCAAAACTTACAATTTTGACCCCAAAAGTTGCTTTCTACAGTACTTGACCCAAAGTGACCCTTATTAGTTCCTAGGGGTTTTTAAACTACTTTTAGGCTTGTTTTAACTTAACATTTCCAGATTTTAACTTGAGAGGTTTAAAACACAAAAATTTAAGTTACCGGTTACGGTAAAACCGTTAATTTAAGCATCTTGTTTTAGATTTCTTATTTTCAACCTATGACCTCAAGTATAAAATTTTAAGGGATTCTAACCATGATTATAATCTGTTTTAAAAGTATTCTTGGGGTTATTTGAGCAATAAAAAGTCCACTTTTAGACTAACCCGTTAAAACCCGCTTAGACTCGTTTTTACCCGAAACTGAGCATTATAATCCATTTTCTCCAAACTTTTTACAAAATTACCACCTTTGGGCCACCTAGTTACTGAAATTACCTAAATTCTATGGTTTTAGACTTGTTACACAATTTTTAAAACTTTTTATCCAAAATCTCCCGGTTTAGGCCTATTTTGCTAATTAAATTCATAAAAATTACAATTTAACTCAATAAATCAACAAATTAGGTTTTTAACACTAAGATATATTATTTAGGGCCTGGAATTTTTTAAATTTTATATTGGTTAAGTTTTACTAATATCTACCAATTTTACCACTTTTCGGGTCCTAGGTTTACCTCATTTAAACCATTTTACCACACTTTTCATAATGTAAAACCCAAGTAAAAAATTTTCATGTTTAATAACACCAAACCAATGGAACAAAACTTCAACTCAGGATTTATACATACAAGTCACCATTGATGCTTTTAGAGGGTGTTAATCACCATTGCACATGTGTAATCGATATGTTTCAAGCACAAACATCACCAAACCATTATTTAACTTTTAAAACAGCTTCATAAAGAGTTCATAAACGGTTTTAGAGCAGATTTTTAACATGGATTGAAAGGCTTTTCAAAACGGGTGGGTGTTTGGTGCTTAAATGCTAGAAATATAGGGTTTTCGGGTTGGAATCATGCGCACCAACCCTTGGTTCATGAACACACTTTAAATATACCTTATTGAAGTTGTGAATCAAACCAAAAATAGTGATATGGCCGCACATTGCTGCTGTGAACAGGGAAAGTGAGATTTCATGGTAGAAAGTAAAGAAAACTCAAGGAATAACCTTGTTTCGGGTATATAAGTGCTTACCCTTGAGCTGTTTCATGATTTTTGGGATGATTAGAAGAGTAAAGGAGCTGTTGGTTCATGGGATTGAGATGCAACTCCTTGTTTTGAAAGTTCTTGCACGTATCTTGCACAAATGCTCACCAAATGCCACTTTCTTGCACGTTTTGCTCTTGGTCGACGTTGGAATGGAGCTTATCTTCGAGTTTCTTGGCTGGAAGAAAGAAGAAATGCAGAGGATTTTGGGTTCTTGGCTGGGAATTTTCGAGAGAGAGAGAAGGAGAGATGAGTTTGGGAGTTTGAATGCATGTATGGGGAAAGAGGGAGAGTGTGGAGGTGGTTTTGTGAGAATTGAGGGAGGATGGTGAGTGGAGGAGAGGGGGGGGGGGGCGAATATGGTGGTTGGGGGGTGTTTTTCTTTTATTTTTATTTTTGTAATTTATTATGTGGTGTAAATTTGTTGTGTAGTGTAGTTTTTAAATTGTATAAGTTTTTAAGTGTAGTATTGTTTAGGTATATGTGTGTGCCGTGAATATGTATGTATTTGTACATATTATTTATTTTAATTAAAATTTTAATTTCTAATGTAGATTCAATATTTTCTGGAACCGCTTAATAATTCTAGACTAAGGCAAGGCATAAAGGTATCATCTAAGGCAATCAAGCATGTAATTAATCAAGTAATCATGCAAAAATGATAATCATAATAATACCATGAATGAAATAATGTTACACTAAATTTAGGGTTAGGGTTGGACCTAGGAGTCGGTTGTTACATTCTCCCACCGTTTTGGAAATTTCGTCCTGAAATTTTAGCTTCAATTAAGTTCTGAACGGGTGGGCTTAAAGAGGTGTGGATACTCCATTCTCATCACGTCTTCCCATTTCCACGTGAATTCGGGTCCTCGCCTAGAGTTCCATCTCACTTTAACTTTGGGTATACGGCCGCGTCTAAGTCTCTGGACTAATTGGTCGGTAACCTCTATAGGCTCCTCCACAAATTTCAACTCATTAGTTATTTTGGCATCCTTCAATGATAATTCCAAGGCTTTGTCTACAAGACACTTCTTCAAGTTAGACACATGGAAAGTGTCATGTACAAAGCTCAACTCTCGGGGCAGCTTTAATTGGTATGCCACCGGGCCAACTCTCGATATAATTTCGAATGGTCCAATGTATCTTGGGCTTAGCTTGCCTTTCTTGCCAAATCTGACTGTGCCCTTCCATGGTGCGACCTTTAGCATCACTCTATCGCCCACTTGAAATTACAGGGGCTTTCGTCTTCTATCCGCATATTTCTTCTGACGATCTCTGG
Organism: Flaveria sonorensis; assembly: GCA_025506505.1. NCBI lineage: Eukaryota > Viridiplantae > Streptophyta > Magnoliopsida > Asterales > Asteraceae > Flaveria > Flaveria sonorensis. The sequence continues at coordinate 16,195,640 of CM046430.1, read as the reverse complement.
CTGCTCTCAGTCATTTCTTAATCTTGAATACCTTGTCTGTGTTTTCCATCACGATATTGGGTCCCATTACTTGGCTATCATCGATCTCATTCCAGCTTAATAGTGACCGGCATTTTCTACCATATAAGGCTTCATACGGGGCTGCTTTTATGCTTGCGTGGTAACTGTTATTGTAGGAGAACTTCACTAGAGGAAGGTGGTTATCCCAACTTCCCCCAAAGTCGATCGCGCAAGCTCTCAACATGTCTTCCAGGGTTTGAATGGTTCTTTCACTTTGTCCATCAATTTGAGGGTGGTACGTAGTGCCTAGGTTAAGACGGGTCCCCAAGGCCTGTTGGAGAGATTTCTAGAATCGTGAAGTGAAGCGACTATCACGGTCTGAGATAATTGATAGTGGCACTCCATGTCTTGTTACTATTTCGTCGATGTATAATCGCGCTAGCTTCGGTAAACCGTAATCTTCTCGAATAGGTAGACAGTGAGCTGATTTGGTAAGCCTATCCACTATTACCCAGATAGCATCATGCCCCCGAGAGGTTCTTGGCAACTTGGTAACAAAATCCATCGTAATGTTATCCCATTTCCATTTGAGGATTTCGTGCTGTTGTAAGGTTCCTGATGGTTTTGGTTTTCGGCTTTTACCATTGCACACGTCAAACATTTCCCCACGTAGGTGGCAATGGATTTCTTTAATCCGGGCCACCAGAAGAGAATATTTAAATCCTGATACATTTTATCACTTCCCGGATGAACCAAATATCTAGATTTATGGGCTTCATCTAGGACTATCTCTCTAATTCCTCCATGTTTTGATATCCAGGTTCTTCCTTCATGCTTATACAATCCATCATTACTCACTTCTAATCGCCTCTCCATTCCCACTAGCCTCTCTTCAGTTAGCTTGTCCTCTTTAAGGGCTTCCCTTTGCGCCTCTTTTAATCTAGCGGTAAGACTAGTATATATGCTCATTCTTAAGGCACGGATGCGAAGGGGTTTTTTCTCTTTCCTTTCTACTCAGTGCATCCGCCACCACATTGGCCTTGCCTGGATGGTAACGAATCTCACATTCGTAATCGCTCAACAACTCTACCCACCTTCGCTGGCGCATATTTAGCATTTTCTGATCCAGAATGTGTTGCAAACTTTTGTGATCAGTGTAAATGACGCATTTGGTACCGTAGAGATAGTGCCTCCATATTTTAAGTGCAAACACCACGGCACCCAGTTCTAGATCATGAGTAGTGTAGTTTCTCTCATGCTCATTTAACAATCTAGATGCATAAGCAATCACCTTGTCTTGCCACATCAATACACACCCCAGCCCCTGACGTGAGGCATCGTAATAAACTTCGAAATCCTCGACGCCTTCCTGTAGGGCAAGGATAGGTGCACTGCACAGCTTTTCCTTGAGCATCTCAAACGCCTTATCCTGTTCCTTTCCCCATATGAAGGTTGTATTCTTTTTGGTTAGTGCGGTTAATGGCTGAACAATTCGCGAGAAATCCTTGATGAACCACCAATAGTATCCCGCCAAACCAAGAAATTACCTTATCTTGGTAGGAGTTTTAGGGATCTTCTAGTTTTTAATGGCTTCTATCTTTGTTGGATCTACTTGAATACCTTCTTTGTTCACCACATGTCCTAGAAACTGGATTTCGGGCATCCAAAACTCACATTTGGAGAACTTTGCATATAACTTCTCATTCTTGAGCAACTCAAGAATCAGTCTAAGGTTCTTCTCATGCGCTTCCTTGCCATGGGAGTAGATCAAAATATCATCGATAAACATAATCACGAACTAGTCTAGATACGGGCGACATAGTCGGTTCATGAGGTCCATAAATGTTGCAGGTGCATTCGTCAGTCCGAAGGGCATGACTAAGTACTCATAGTGTCCATACCTAGTCCTGAAGGCTGTCTTGGGTATGTCTTCTTCCCTTATCTTTAGTTGATGGTATCCCGATCTTAAACTATCTTGGAGAAATAGCTGGCTCCCTGTAATTGATCGAACAAGTCATCGATTCTTGGGAGAGGGTAGCGTTTCTTGATTGTAAGCTTGTTCAAATCACGATAGTCAATACACATCTGTAGGGTTCCATCCTTCTTTTTAACAAATAGTACCGGTGCACCCCACGGAGAGACACTTGGTCGAATGAATCCTTTATCCAGCAATTCTTGGATTTGTACCATTAGTTCCTTCATCTCGGGTGGAGCGAGTCGGTAAGGTGCCTTGGCCACTGGTGCGGCACCAGGCACTAGGTCTATTTGAAATTCGACCTTTCTGGTCGGAGGGAGTCCCGGTAGGTCCTCGGGAAATACTTTCGGGTACTCAGCCACCACCGGTATATCTTCAATTTTCTTTTCTTCTCTCGCTTTCATCACGTAGACTATGAAAGCTAGGCATCCCTTGTGCAGACTCTTGGTAGCCTTTAGGTGGGATATCATGGGGCATAACGTGTTGCATCTATCACCGTGGACCATTAGTGTACTTCCATCATTAGAGGTATTCTAAGTAAACGCTCACCACATACAATTTTAGCCTTATATTTAGCTAACCAATCCATTCCCACGACCACGTCAAATCCTCCTAACATTATAGGCATCCAGTCTATTTTAAATGAATTACCCTCTAATTCTATCGTGCAGTCCTTGATGATTTCATCGGTTTCTATTATCTTGTCGTCAGCCAATTCTACCGTGTATGCATCAGTTAGGGTATAAGCTTTCAAATCAATCATAGGCCTAAAGGTAGTAGAAACAAAACTACTTGTTGCTCCAGTATCAAATAAAACAGTAGCAGGGCGGTTATTTATGAGAAACGTACCGTTAACCACGTCAGGATCTTTACGAGCACCATTGGGGTCCATTACAAACGCTCTTCCTTTAGGCTTGTTAGGCCTGGCGTCCTTATCCCTTGCTAGCTTGGGACACTTGTTCCGCATGTGTCCTAGATCCCCTCACTCGTAACATTGCTTCTCGGGCTCATAGGTACAGTCTTTAATCAGGTGACCGGTTCACTTGCACTTGAAGCAAGGCATCGGGTTGCATTCCCCTTGATGGTGTAGTTTGCACTTGTTACAGAAAGGGCTTGTACCCAAGTACAGTTTTCAGGCTCTTGCCCCCTGATCATCACGCCTTGTCCCTTCACTAGCCCTCCTGCTTGAGGTACCGCTATTGCCAATGGCCCTCTTTGCATCAAACCACTTTCTCTTCTCGTCTGTCACCTCTTTCTTGTCCTTGACCTTCACTTGTTCCATCCAACCAGCCCTGATCAAGTTGTCCGTCAAGCTACCGGTAAGATCGACTTCCGCTTGGAGGGTTGTGGGCCTTGCGGATCGAACCATGCCCCGAATTCTGGGATGCAGTCCCCAAATAAAACGGGCTACACCTTTTGATTTAGGTGTCACCAAGTGGGGCACTAGCTGGGACAGAGCTGAGAACTAATTGATGTATTCAGTGTAATTTGAGCCTTTCATTTCCAAGCTTAGAAATTCAGCTTCCAACTTCTCTAGTTGATTTATTGGGCAGTACTTGCTGGTCATCAATTCTCTAAACTCTGACCATTTCATGCGGCCGGCAACATCTCTGCCTCGTGGCTGAACGACGGTCTTCCACCACTCCAAGGCTGGCCCTTTCAGAGATTGCGAGGCGAACCTGACCATGTGCTCAGTTTTGCACTCGCTGATATCCAGTACGGCCTCAATCTCGTCTAACCATCGGTAAGTAGCAATCGCACCCTCGGTGTCGTAGAAGTCTTTCGGTTTGCACGCCATAAAGGTCTTGTAAGAACACCCGGTTCTTATTTCCTCAGCACCCTCGGTGTTACCCTCGTTGTTTCCAGGTTCTTCATTTCTGGTTGTATTTTCTGGATCTGCGTTTATTTGAGCTATGATGGTGGGGATAGCATTGGTGATTTGCTGTGCCACCAGGTTGGTGATCCTTTCATCATTGGAATTTTCTTCATGGGCGGTCCTTGGTGGGGTAGGTGGTTGATTTCCACCTCTGTTTCCGATAAGTCCAGCACCCCTATTCCTTCCACCACGCATTCCACGTATAGGCGCCATTCTGTTGTCAACATAGATAAACTCATTTAGTGTCTTATAAGATTCATTTCAAGTACCTGCTACATCGATTCAACTCCTAAAGGTTACTTCACCAAATGCATGAGGGTTCCTAAAATACATTATAAGTCATACATAGTTTCTTTCCAATTTTATAAAGTTAATTAACATTTTAAGGGCAAACAAATTAATTCCCTAGATTATGCCATTGCACGTTCCATAGACAACCTGCAACAAATAAGGTAATACCACAAAAGAAAACCATGCATAGATAATTGTAACATCCAACAAACAAAATGTTAATAGTCTCATACAATTTGGAAGGTGCCATCACCCCCAGAATAAAAATCATAGTGTCTTAAAAAGATAAATAGTCTCTCAAAGATAGTAGCATCACCAAAACAATCGGACATCGACCCATCATCACTACCATTTCTTCTTCAACCACCCGAACCAGCCCAAACCCTTCTTCTTCTACTCTTGCTCCAGGCGTTGGACACCTTGAGTCGCCATCATGGCCTGAAACTGGGCGGACTGCAAGGTCCGTGTGGCATGCTGCAGGGTCACCTCATGGCGCTGGATGGTCCTAAGGATATCGCTCAGGGTAGGGTCAGCAGGACCAAAATCGCTAGCTCGACGGCTAGATTGGGAGTGGGGGTCTCCGGCTAGGACACTCAGGCCGTCGTACAAGCTACGCCTGGGAGGCATCCAGTACTCGTCCTGTGGGTGGCGTCTGGGCGGTCGCCTCATCGGAGGTGCAGGTGCGGGAGCTGTCACGGGGGGAGGTGGAGGAGGCGGCATCCTAAATGAAATAGAAGCTCCAGGTTGGGTACTCTTGTGCGGCTGGGTGATGACTCGTGTGCCCCTGTTCCCGATAGGCGGGATAGGTGAATGTGTAGGTGCAGTGACATGAGGTGAGTGAGAGCGGGTCCGGCTCCTCTCCTGGGACATCGGGGTAGATTCCTCCGATGGCTTCGTGTCGTCGGATGTCACAGATATCCATCCTGGATGGCTGCATCTCCTCATGTACTCCTCATACTACGATAGGGATGTTGCCCTCCTGAGTCTTCCCACTAGGGTAGTCTCGTCGGCAGGGAACGCAGGCGCCTTACCATTGTTAGCCATGAGTCTCGAGTTCCTGTAAAAATCATCATGAGTAATTTGGTTTCTCATAGCTCATGAAAATTTTAATGATAGTATCTCATAATAGTAATTATAGCAGTAATGATGGTAGTAGCGTCTATAATCAGTAATAATACAGGTCACAACAGGTACGAAGACATGGTTTAGACTACACAAAAGAAATTTTCTATCCGGGAGAAAGATTTTAACACCAATAAGGGGATCGTGCCTGAATTCACGCGTCCGATAAGTTCATGATTACATTGATCAAGTGTAATCATCAATTTACCCAACCCACTTACTCCAACACATTCCAAACAAGGATAGTCCTAGGACATCCGGGTTGTAGCCTAGGGTCTACTAAGGTATTCTCGACTTCTCTACAATCTGTGGATCTGATACCAATCTGTCACACCTCGGGCCCAGGTAGGGTGGGACGTCACAGACTAGTAACAATATATGACAGCGGAAACGAACCATCATAAGAGCACACAAGAAGAGAAATCACATGGCATTACATGAAAACATCATATCCGGGCTATGAAAGTCTTGCCTAAACATCAAATCCACACACATTGTAAATTATCCAAATTTGTTACACAACAATTTCAAATGTCTAATAAAATTTTTAAAAATCGAGTAATGCCATTGGTAGTCACGGTACTAAGCCATCCATAAGGTTTCCATTAAAATCCAAGCTTCATCAAGGGTTACCTGAAACATGCTCAAAAAGAATTTGTGTCAACTAAAAAGTTGGTGAATTTAAGTGCTTAAAGTTCAAAAACAAAAGGAATCTTCAGAGTCCATAAGTTAATTTTAAAAACATAGGTATCACTGTTGTGGGGTCACAATCAACCCTGCACTCAGCCCAGGCTAACCTCTTCTAAAGTTGCGTTGTACCGGTTATCCCATAGGGGAAATTGAGCCTCAAAGAGTGTACCATACCTGCTAAGTGGTACATCATAGTATCTTATAAGACCTGTCACATGACATAAACAACCCCGTAGGATCTCAGTGGGGTACCCTTCCGGTTATGACAGAAGGCACTGTGCGTGGGGGATTCCCCAAGTAGATCTACCCATATAAAACAAGAGGTTCACACAAGAATTAATGATTGTGATACAAGTAGATGCAGGTTCTAAAGCTAGCCACAACATATAAATACATTTCAAAATAGGACACAATAATTTTTAGTTCAATCATAGTATGTCTCATCCCAAAATAGTGGTAAAAAGGGAACACTAGAAACTCACCTTAGAATCAAACAAAGGTCCTTCAAGTATCAACAAGTCCAAGTCCTAGCACCCTATGATCAAGATACAAGTGATAAGCTAATGTTATTAGACTATTGGAAGTGTATCTAAGTGTATTTTATGGTCACATGTTCAAGTGTCTTCGTTCCTTAGAAGTTTATGTTAAAAAGTTTCCTTTTTATGAAAGTTAGGGTTTTGATATATGGATGATAAGGTATTTGACTTTTATAAGTTTGTTTACATTATAAAAAGTTTAATAAGGGTTTTCTAGACATAAGATTACTGAAATTAGTTATATTTACGAAATTTACACATTGGTCCCTCAAGTTTCAAAAATTACAATTTTGACCCCAAAAGTTGCTTTCTACAATACTTGACCCAAAGTGACCCTTATTAGTTCCTAGGGGTTTTTTAACTACTTTTAGGCTTTTTTTAACTTAAAATTTCCATATTTTAACTTGAGAGGTTTAAAACACAAAAATTTAAGTTACCGGTTACGGTAAAAGCTTTAATTTAAGCATCTTGTTTTAGATTTCTTAGTTTCAACCTATGACCTCAAGTATAACATTTTAAGGGATTCTAACCATGATTATAATCTGTTTTAAAAGTATTCTTGGGGTTATTTGAGCAATAAAAAGTCCACTTTTAGACTAACCCGTTAAAACCCGCTTAGACTCGTTTTTACCCGAAACCGAGCATTATAATCCATTTTCTCCAAAATTTTTACCAAATTAGCACCTTTGGGTCACCTAGTTACTGAAATTACCTAAATTATATGGTTTTAGACTTGTTACACAATTTTTAAAACTTTTTCTCCAAAATCTCCCGGTTTAGGCCTATTTTGCTAATTAAATTCATAAAAATTACAATTTAACTCAATAAATCACCAAATTCGGTTTTTAACACTTAGATATATTCTTTAGGGCCTGGAACTTATAAAATTTTATTTGGTTAAGTTTTACTAATATCTACCAATTTACCACTTTTCGGGTCCTAGTTTTACCTCATTTAAACCATTTTACCACACTTTTCATAATGTATACCCCAAGTCACAAATTTTTCATGTTTAATAACACCAAAACACTGAAACAAAACTCCAACTCACGGATTTATACATACAAGTCACCATTGATGCTTTTAGAGGGTGTTAATCACCATTGCACATGTGTAATCGATATGTTTCAAGCACAAACATCACCAAACCATTATTTAACTTTTAAAACAGCTTCATAAAGAGTTCATAAACGGTTTTAGAGCAGATTTTTAACATGGATTGAAAGGCTTTTCAAAACGGGTGGGTGTTTGGTGCTAAAATGCTAGAAAAAGACGGTTTTCGGGTTGGAATCATGCGCACCAACCCTTGGTTCATGAACACACTTTAAATATACCTTCTTGAAGTCGTGAATCTCACCAAAAATAGTGATATGGCCGCATGTTGCTGCTGTGAACAAGGAAAGTGAGATTTCATGGTAGAAAGTAAAGAAAACTCAAGGAATAACCTTGTTTCGGGTATATAGGTGCGTACCCTTGAGGTGTTTCGTGATTTTTGGGATGATTAGAAGAGTAAAAGAGCTGTTGGTTCACGGGCTTGAGCTGTAACTCCTTGTTTTGAATGTTCTTGCACGAATCTTGCACAAATGCTCACCAAATGCCACTTTCTTGCACGTTTTGCTCTTGGTCGACGTTGGAATGGAGCTTATCTTCGAGTTTCTTGGCTGGAAGAAAGAAGAAATGCAGAGGATTTTGGGTTCTTGGCTGGGAATTTTCGAGAGAGAGAGAAGGAGAGATGAGTTTGGGAGTTTGAATGCATGTATGGGGAAAGGGGGAGAGTGTGGAGGTCGTTTTGTGAGAATTGAGGGAGGATGGTGAGTGGAGGAGGGGGGCGGCCGAATATGGTGGTTGGGGGTGTTTTTCTTTTATTTTTTTTTTGTAATTTGTTATGTGGTGTAAATTTGTTGTGTAGTGTAGTTTTTAAATTATATAAGTTTTTAAGTGTAGTATTGTTTAGGTACATGTGTGTGTGCCGTGAATATGTATGTATTTGAACATATTATTTATTTTAATTAAAGTTTTAATTTCTAAAGTAGATTTAATATTTTCTGGAACCGCTTAATAATTCTAGACTAAGGCAAGGCATAAAGGTATCATCTAAGGCAATCAAGCATGTAATTAATCAAGTAATCATGCAAAAATGATAATCATAATAATACCATGAATGAAATAATGTTACACTAAATTTAGGGTTAGGGTTGGACCTAGGAGTCGGTTGTTACCGTTTCCATCAGAAACTCATTCTGTTGAGAATGCATTTGTGATTGAAGAAGATGACTTTCTTTCATCTGGTGACCAGTCAAAGACAACTGGATTCTGTGCTGCTCAACAACATAAACCCTCATCTTCTGCTCAGCCCATAGCAACACCCTGCAGTATGCCCAATGAGCGAAGATCTGAAGAACAGAAGGCCACTTAAAATGCCTTTGTTGCTAGCTTTGAAGCCTATCTTGGGGGGAGACTCACATCAGCATACTTGATTCAAGAGGATCTGGAAGAGATGGATCCTGATGATGTTAAAGAAATGGATTTACAATGGTAGATGGCCATGATTGCCATGAGAGCAAAGAAGTTCTTTCATAAAGGGAAGAAACTGAGTCTTGATGAGAATACCAAGCTGGGGTATGACAAATCCAAGGTTAAGTGCTTTAACTGTGGAATGACTGGTCATTTCTCTTGGGAATGTAATTCTCCCAGGAGAACCAACACCAACTTTCAAAGACTCACAAATGACCAGCATTCATCTCAACACAATACCAACTTTCAATCAAGCAACTCTCATCTACACCAGCAGCAGAATCAGCAACAGCCTCTATTTCAGCAACAACCAATTCAGCAAAGACAACCTCTGCTGACTCATCAATCTCAAGGAAGTAATCAACAAACTTCCAATGCACTCGTCATCAGACAAGATGGAGTTTATGATTGGAGCTTGTATGCTGAGGAAGTCCAACCACAGTTTCAGAATCATGCACTTATGGCACATATCAATGATGGACCAACTCCAATGCCATCTGAGGTAAAATCTAATTTATGTTCTGAAAAATATGTTCTAGAAGTTCAGGGGTATAGGGAACATAATCACAAATTGGCTAATAAAATTTGAGAAGAAAAGGTGTAATCAGAGATGTTAAAACAAGAAATGAGAATTTATGAAGTTAAAATCAAATCTCTGTTATCTGACATGGAAACACTCCATGGTGAAAAGTACACACTTGTGGCTGAAAATGAGAGGTTAACTGAATTGTTGACCAAATCAAAAGCTGAGCAATCAGCTACTTAAATGAAACTTGAAAAGTTTCAGCTCTCATCTGTCAAGCTGCAAGAGTTACTTGTGTCTCAAAAGGGGGCTAAAGATATGACTGGGATAGGATACAAAACTTGTCCTCCTCCATATAATGATAACTACACTGTTATGCCTGAGTCACTTACTCAATCAGATACAAAAGAATCTAAAATTATTGAAACCAAATCAATTATTTCTCAAACAACAAATCCTCAAAACAAACTAGGTGTTTACATTGAAACTGATGAGGATAAAATCAGATTGGGTCATCCTATCAAAATCAAAGAGTGCTCAGACAAACCTGTGGTTATCAAGAAACCAAAGAGTCCAGTCAAATCAATTATGCCTTTTGTAAAATTTGTTCCACAAAATCTTAAAATGAATCACACTGCTGAATGCTCACTGAAACCATCTGCTGAAAGCAGATCTAGTTATGAGATCATATCTCCTAAAAATTCAAGCAAATCAGATAAGGTTTCATTGAAATTCAAGGATAAAACCAAAGTTCCCTTAGTCACCAAAGGGAAATCCACTTTGTATAAAAATCTAAAGTGAAATCTGATTCACCATCTTCATCAAATATCAGACAAGGAATTGGGTTTGATATTTTCAACAAAGAACATGTAGAACAATTTGATAGGGAAATAAAGCAATACAGAAAGAAGCAGCATCAGTCTACAAAAACAAAGCAAGTCAGAATTGTGAAACAATCTGTTGGCACCGCAAAGACTGATATGACTTCTCCATCAAAATTAAAGGACAATCAAATGTATTGTGAATTCTATGATATGACCAATCACAATATAGATGAGTGCTACTTCACTGAGTACTGCTCTATCTGTGACATGAACAATCACTCAAGGAGAAACTGTCATTTTAACAAATATTGTTCATTATGTGATATGACCGATCACAATACAATTGATTGTTACTTTAATAAAAAAGGATTGAAAAGTTCACAAAACAAGCCCATTTCATCAGTTCCAACTGACAAGGTCAAACACAAAAGTCCAACAAACCTAAACAAATCACTGAATTCTCATCAAAAATATAAAATTAAAGTGATTACTGACAAGCAACAATCTGTTCAACCTTTACAAAAAAATCAAAAGGCAAGATTTGTATACTCTTCTGACACATCAGATGAAATTGATGAAATCAAACTTCAAAGAAGTAATAGAAAAGTGCTGAAATCATCTTCCTCTAAAACTCAAACAAGAGGAAAATATCAAGAGGTGATAGTAATTGATAAAAAAGGACAACCCAAGACCATTATGGCTTGGGTTCCTCATTCTAACTAGTTCTTTTTGTGCTTGTAGGGTCATTCATACAGGTCCAATAGCTTATGGTACGTGGACAGTGGATTCTCCCGACACATGACTGGAGACAGTTCCCTCCTTCATGACTTCAAGCATGTTCAAGGAACTACTGTAGCATTTGGAGGAGATTCACAACTTGGTAGAATTATAGGAGAAGGTTCTGTGACAAATGGACTGCTGAGCTTTGATAAAGTGAACTACTGCGAGCAACTGAACTTCAATCTGCTCAGCGTGTCTCAGATCTGTGATAAGAAATATTCCACTCACTTCACAGACACTCATTGCTACATTTTGAAACCAGACTTTTACATTCCTGAAGAATGGGTTGTCTTGAAGACACCGAGGAAGAATAACACCTATGTCTTGAACCTTAATTCTGCTCATCCGTCTAAGAGACATGTCTTTTGTCTAAAGCGTCTTTTGATGAGTCACAACTTTGGCATAGACATTTAGGACACACGAACTTTAAAAACATGAACAGATTGGTCAAAGGAAACCATGAAATTGGTTTACCTCAAAAAGAATTTCATTTTTTTGATCACTGTACTGCATGTCTTAAAGGAAAACAGCATAAATCCTCACATAAGCCAAAGTTTGAGAACACAAAAAATTCTCCTTTGAAGTTACTTCATATGGATCTCTTCTGTCCAACTCATATCATGAGTATTGGAAAGAAGCACTATTGTTTGGTGATCATAGATGACTTTACACGATTTACATGGGTCTTCTTTTTACTTCATAAAAACGTGGCGTCCCAAATAATAAAAGATTTTATCACAAAAATAGAAATCAACTTGATTTAAAAGTAAAATCAATCAGAAGTGATAACGGAACAGAATTCAAAAATGAGGATCTTAGTTCATTTTGCACACACAAAGGCATTGTTTATCAATTCAGTGCTGCTTGGACTTCACAACAAAATGGAGTGGCTGAAAGGAGGAATAGAACTTTAGTTGAAGCAGCACGAACAATGCTAGCAGATGCAAAACTGCCCATTACATTTTGGGCAGAAGCTATCAACACTTCATGTTTTGTCCAAAATCAAACTCTGATAATTAAAGAACACAATAAAACTCCTTATGAACTCCTTTTTCACAGAAAACCATTTATTGGATTTTTGAAGTCATTTGGATGTCCAGTCTCAATATTGAACACCAGATACCATTTAGGAAAGTTTGCTCCCAAGTCTGATGAGGGATTCTTTGTGGGATATTCCTCTGTTTCAAAGGCTTTTAGGGTGTTTAATCCTAGATTAAGCATCATTGATGAATCAACAAACATTCAATTCAATGAGCACTCTTTTCCAAAATCATCAAATGGTCCTGATTGGTTTTTTGATATTGACTCGTTTACAAGATCTTTTGATCAGTATAACTTGTCAAATGCAGGATCCTCTGGCTCAGTGGATAGAAGAACTGATTTTCCTATGATTCCACCTTCTTCTGATGATCAAGCTAATAAGGAAGTGCCATTACATGCTGATCCTGTGAGACCAGTTATTCAACATCAAAGTATTTCAACTGAGGATGATCGTAGCTCAATGCCTTCTCCTTCAGCTGAACCATCAGTTGAAGTGAGAAACCCTGAACCAGTTTGTGCTCCAATTGAAAACAATAGAATATCAAATGATGAAAGTAACCAAAGTGCTACTGAAGCTGAAGATGTTGAACCTTCTGATTCCTTTCATCATTCTCCCTCATCCCCACCACAAGATGCCTCTCACCAAGATGATCTGAATGTCTCCAATCTTTATGTGTCCATTGCTGGTGATTTGATTCCAATTACCAGGACACACAAGAATCATCCAGTGTCCAACATTATTGGTGATTTAGACGAGAGGGTGACACGAAGCAAGTCAAGTATTGCAAACATCTGTTTGTTTTGTTGTTTCCTGTGTCAAACTGTACCCAAAAACATTAAAGAGGCTTTTCAAGACAATAGCTGGATTAAGGCAATGTAGGAAGAATTGCTACAATTCAAGAAACAAGAAGTATGGCAACTGGTGGATCTTCCTGAAGGTCAATACCCTATCAGCCCCAGATGGCTTTATAGAAACAAGACTGATGACAGAGGGATTGTTATCAGAAACAAAGCAAGGTTGGTTGCTCAGGGCTATACACAAGAAGAAGGAATAGATTATGATGAGGTGTTTGCTCCTGTTGCCATATTAGAAGCCATACAACTATTTCTTGCATACTCTGCTTCCATGAAATTCACAGTTTATCAAATGGATGTAACGTGTTCATTTTTGTATGGTAAGATCTCTGAAGAAGTCTACGTGAGTCAACCACCAGGCTTTGAGGATCCTGATTTCCCTCACAGGGTATACAAGCTTGATAAAGCTTTGTATGGCTTACATCAAGCCCCTTGGAAATGGTATGAGACTCTGTCATCCTTTCTTCTTGAGCATGGTTATGAAAGAGGAAAGATTGTCCAGATTTATATGGATGATATCATCTTTGGCTCCACCAACAAACAACTCTGCAAAGACTTTGAAGATCTTATGCATTCAAAATTTCAGATGAGCGCTATGGGAGAACTCACCTTCTTCCTAGGTCTTCAAGTACAACAAACATCCAGTGGAATCTTCCTCAACCAGTCAAAATATATGGAATCCATGTTGAAGAAGTTTCACTTTGCAGACTGTTAGTCCATGAGAACACCTGTTGATAAAAAAGTGAAGATTGGTCCAAACACAGATGGCAAATCTATGGATCAGACTCTTTATCAATCCATGATTGGTTCTCTCATGTATTTAACAGCTAGTAGACCTGACGTTATGTTTGGTGTTTGTGTTTGTGCCAGATATCAGGCAGATCCCAAGGAATCTCACGTGAATGCAGTCAAGAGGATATTCAGATATCTTAAGGGCAAACCTGCTCTTGGATTATGGTATCCTAAGCAAGGAGACTTCAATCTCTATGCATACACGGACAGTGATTACGGGGGATGCAATTTCAACAGAAAGTCCACATCTGGCGGTTGTCAATTTCTTGGTCCCAGACTGATGTCATGGTAGTGCAAGAAACAGACCAATGTTTCTGTATCAACAGCTGAAGTTGAATACATTACAGCATCAGCTTGCTAGTCTCAAGTTCTCTGGATTCAAAACCAGATGCTTGATTATGGTTATAATGTCTTCATTACAAACATTGCTGTTCAGCACTCAAAAACAAAACATATTGAAATTAGATATCACTTTTTGAGAGACTGTCTGAAAAAAGGTTTAATCAAGCTGATTCAGGTTAACACAGACAATCAGCTAGCTGATTTGTTTACTAAGACATTTGACCCAAGTCGGTTTGAATTATTAGTTCAGTCAATCGGCATGATTAACCTTGAGTAAAAAATGAAATTTTCAAATACTTTTAAATATTAAATCACTTCAAAAATTCACAAAAAATTACAAAATGAAGTCAAATTTGATGTTTAAACAAAAAAAAATTACAAAAACATCTAAAATTCACAAAAATACAAAAGAAATCAATTTTTGTTGAAGTTTTTATTTTGTACTTATGGGAAATGATATAATTACAATCGTTATATCATTCACTGTGCTTAATTCAATTTCTTGAAAGACTGACATGACTTACCTGATATGCGGGTAGGCTCTACTTGGAACAGAAGATAAATGCTGTGATAAATTAAAGATCACATTCAACTATGAATGCATCATCTCAGAGCATGTAAGTATCTAATTCATCCTAGTGTATGTATGTGTAGCAACCTAAACACACAGGTCATGATACCTTATGAATCTTATTCACATCAGTTTCTCATTTGTTTTGCTGAGCAAAGACCTGGAGAAACAAGCATATAGTGCTGATGTCAAGATCCAAAAAGAGTCCCAATGAGGAACACATCCAATCTGGGTGACAAATAAAACAAAATATTACATTCCAAGTGAATGAAGAAAAAGAATCCCAAAGTGGATCACCTTCCAAAGTGAAGAGCAAAAAGAATCCCAATGAGGATCAAATAACAATAAGGATCAGGTAAAAGAATCCCAATATGGATCCCCCTTACCAAAATGAATGAGATTTCATAATTTAAATAACCAGGTTTTGAAAGTTATGAGAAAGTTCTATCATACAGTACATGAGGGTAGTTGATCTTGCTATGCTTATGGGTGTGAGGTACATGTTGAATGCTTAATTCAATCAAAACATGATAATAATCACATGCATTACAATATTGACCAAGCATGAGTTTAAAAGGACAAACATACCTTCAATCAATAAGTTCATGACAACTTGCACTTATGAAAGATAAGATTGATATGATCCCAAAATTTCAAACAATAGTACAAAATTTCTACATTTACAGATATGCAAAACAATCAAAAATTCAGAAATACTTTCCTTAAATTTTATAAATTTGTTTAAAGTTTTTATCCCATATGGATATAAACTTTAGGGGGAGTAGTAAAATTTTAAAAGGAAATATTTACAAAAACATGAAATTTGCAAAACATAAGATTGGCGACATTGTTTGAAATGATTGTGTCTGTATGGAAATTATACCATAAACAGCTTCAGAAGATGCACATGGCCCAAAATCAGTCAATATGGGAAACATGTATCACATCAAGGATACAAGTCAATCCAAGCAAGAATTGACAATCTCAGAATCTGCTAAATCTTCATAAAGCACCAATGATGCAGACTTATCTTTATAAAAATCAGTAACAGCTATGCATAACCAGTCAGAATCATCAACTGTAACTACATTAATTTTTGACAAGTTCAAAATTTAATATGGGTAAGAGCATTGGTTAATGCAGGTGAAGGTAACCCTGTCATTTAACCAATGCGGGTAACGATTTTTTGTACAAGTAAAACTAATGCGGACAAGAAAGTGTTCTTCGTCATTTGCTACAGTAAAAGTGGACAGCAACTTATCATCGTCACAGTAAATGTGGACAAGTCATTTGTTCTCCTGCATTTGCTACAATAAATGCTGATATGTTAACTTTGTTCACCCGCATCTGCTACAGTGAATGAGGATAAGTAAAATCAATTCTTCCGCATTTGCTACAGTAAATGCTGACAAACTTAATTTGTTCTCCCGCATTTGCTACAATAAATGCTGATAAGTTAACTTTGTTCACCCTCATCTGCTACAGTGAATGCGGATAAGTAAAATCAATTCTTTCGCATTTGCTACAGTAAATGCTGACAAACTTAATTTGTTCATCAGCATTTGCTATAGTGAATGCGCCCATTGAAATTCTGTAAGCGCATTTGCTACAGTAGTGACCTCTTCTGCACTTGTAAAGTTTTGTAAAAATAACCAAATGTACTATAAATACTCATTTAATGTGAGTCATTTATTACTTTTCAAATTTTGAGTGAACTTTTATAGTGCGACGAGTGTTCATATACTGTTCTTCTTCAACATTCAAATCTCTCATTCAAAAATCGTTGTGTTAAAATCTTACATCAAAACATCTCAAAGTGTCTGTTGAATCGAAGTGTTGTCAAACATAAGGTGATTATTTGAATCTAAAAAAAAAAAAAACCTTCGACAGTCGAACAAAATGCTGAGACATGAAACCCTAGTTTTAAGAAACTCTTAAAATACACTCAAGAACAATGGATTTACATGAATGACAGAGTTCATTAAAACCAATGTTAGTGTAAACAACAAGGATTTACTATTCAGACATCGATGAACAGGGGAAACAATTTCAAGACAATGTTGAAACCTAATCAACTGTTTGGGATGAAAAACCTTTGAAACATAATCAACATCATTACAACTCATACAGAAAAGACAAAATTTTGAGTTGTTCATCATTTAAAATTAAGATTAGGTCAAACCACCTAATGCAACAGTAACATGCAAAGACTCAATTTTGACCTGAAAAGTCAAAATTTGACAAATCAAACATAGTTCATATTCATTTGAGATATAATTATCATAATGATCACTAATTCATTCATATCTTTTGCAGATTCATTATGACAAATCTGACTTGGAGTAAACTCCATAATGTCAGTGGATTTCTCAACCCTGATGTCCCAGAAGCAGAAGGACTAAAGGATATGATCCGATTCATTACTGCTACAAGAGTGGCTCATGCTATCACTGTCAGACCAGTCATATATGGGAACTAGATAAGATCATTCTGGGGAAATGCTGAAGTATTAGAGGTTGATGGCATAAAAGTTATTTCACGGAGAATCACTGATGATCACACCTTGGTTATTTCAGAAAAAACTGTGAGACAGTGTTTATAGTTTGGTGATGATGCCAACTCCCTTATAGAGTTTGATGATGATGAAATTATGACATTCTTTTCCAATATTGGATATGAAGGAGGGTTTGAAGCAAAAAAAAATTATCAAAGGACTGGTTGACGTACAATGGAGATTTCTGATACACTATGTCCAACACTGTCTATCCAAAAGAAAGACTAGTTGGAATGACATTCCATTGATAACATCATCTCTTATATGTGCACTGTGCCTAAATAGACCTTTCAACATGTCATCCTATGTATTCAATGGTCTTGTTTCTAATATTCAAGAGGGAAGAAGGCACATGTTTCTTATGTATCCAAGATTTGTCCAGTGCTTCATCAATGAAGCTTTCCCCAATATTGCACTAGAAGGTCCTATTCTGGATGTCCCTCACTATAATGCTAAGTCTTACAAGTATATCAAGAAAAGGGATCCAAGGAATTTTTATAGTGGTGCTTTCTTTCCACTACTACCATGGATGCAACAACTGATTAATCAACAAGAAGATGTTCCTGTGGTTGAGGAACAGGCTCAAGAAGAAGTTCATGTTATTAAGGAACAAGCACCAGAGAACATTCCTATTGAGGAACCTATTCAAGAAGAGGCTGATGTTTTTGCACAAAAAAGAGATGAACAACATGATGTTCCTATTGGTGTGGAAAAAATTCAAGAAGATGTTCAAAAACCAATACAAGAAACAGTTGAAGAACAGCCTGCTACTCTAAATCAACAAATTATTGATGAGGATGCTGTATTGAATGAAAAAACATTGAGGCCAGTGTCACCACTGATGAATGAAGATGGTGATCTTCACACTGGGCCTTTAATACATGAGGTTGAGACTCATTCCCTATTTAGGGTTGATCCTATTGTATCACATCCACTTTCACCTATCCATACTCATCATATATCCTCTCCATCTTCACACATTCACATTCATGAAGAATCCTCAAACAGCTCCTCACATGAAGCTGCTGCTGCTTCTGATGGATCTAGTGAATCTACCAGTTCATCAGATTCTTCTGAATCATCTAGTGATGAGGAGTATTATCAACAATCTGCACCTCTACCTGAGAGACAAATGATCTCAGAGGAGGGTCCCTTAGAAAGTTATGCTGAAACTAAGATAAACTGACCAGATGAGAAAAACAGAATGATTTCTGAGTTGATGCTTAAAGTCTCTAGAATGGAGAAAACACTAGATAAAAGGGCTGGAATCATCAATGATAGGATCCTAGAACTGGATGAAAAAGAAAAGGAACCGAAAGAATTGAAAGCCAAGTATGAAGCTGATATGAAAGAAAAGTATAATGAGATCAAAAAGCTCAAAGCTTCATTAGAGATGGCTAGAGAAGAAATCAGTGGTCATGTGGACACTGTAGCTATCCAAACTCTGGCTATGGAAGATCAAGAACACCTGATAGAGACAAACAGAAATCATTGTTGATCTCAACAAATAGAATGATGCTTTAAATAAAAGAATTACTGAATTGGAGCTGATTGCTTAATTAAAGGCTGAAGTTGGAAGAGAAGCAATAGACTATGAAACTGAAGAAATAGAAAAGGCAGTACCTTCATAACAGGAAGAAGCTAGTGGTGTTAGGGATAATGATAGCTGGGATATGGTAGTACATTCTGATCCATCTACTGAAGATGAGGCTATGATGAAAGATTTGATGGAAGATATGGACAAATATTCTTCAAGTGAATTCACTATAGCTGAGGAATTCTGGGATTACATTAAAAACATTCTGATCAATCTAATTCTACCACACCCTGTCCCAATAGAAGAAGAACTCAGATTGCAGCTTGTTCCTGCTATTACCTTAACTACTGAACAACAAAACTTGATAAAAAAACCTTTGTGAAGAGTTCAAAGAAAAAGAAACAGCTGAAAAGATCAGAAAAGAAGCTGAACAACAGGAAATCACTGCTGAAATAGAGGTTGTTGAGAAAAAACCACAGGCCAAAACTGATGTAGCATCCACATCAGGACCCAGAGTGATTACATACAATGGAAAGAGAAAGTACTTGACTGAAAAGGCAAAGGGAAAACTTCCTATGGTTGAGGAAGAACAGCAAAAGAAGAAGGCTAGAGATGATCCTAGGAGTTTAGCAGCAATTGCTAAATTCTTAGATGAGCATGAACAAGTAGAGAAAGAGTTACAACAGACTCTTGAATTGATAATGTTGGAAGAAGGGGAGATTGAGGATGAACAAACTGAAAAACCCTCTGCTATTGACTGTCCTGCTATTATTGAACCATTTATGGAGAGTATGATAGAGAAGGCTAAGACCAATGATCTTATGATACATGCCATGTTCCTGATCAACCATGGATATGATGCTGATGTAGTGTTTGGCATGACTTATGAAGGGATAGTAGAAGAGGTGAAAAGGATGGAGAAGCTTCTTGACCCAACATTTGTGACTGAATATGAAAAAGAAAAAGAAACTGTTGAATCAGTCACAAGTATCACTAAGTCTGCAAAGAAGGATGTCACACAAACTGCATATCCTGATCCTTATAGTATGATAGATAAGGAAATGAAGGATTGTCTTTCTAAACAGGGGTTTACAAAAAAGAAAGCTTGGGAACATGAAAACCCACTCACTAAGGGCTGCTATGTTGAAAATGATTAATGAGAAAAGAGATAGGCTGAAATCTCTTGAGGAAGAAGTGATTGGTAAGAAGCCCAGAACAAGAACATCTGCACAAGATATACAATTAACAACAAAAGACAAAGATGTTCTGGACCCTATTCTGCACAAAAATCCAGAGTGGTTCATTGAACCTTCACAACTGAAACTTCAAGAAGGTTTGACCACTACTGAAATGATTAGTGGGGTATCTACTCCCAAAGGCAAAACAGATGTCAAAATTATTGCTTGGAAGTACGATAGCAGTTGGAACATGTTCATGGTAAAGAGAATCTCAGGCCTGGTGCAATTCTTTACTGAATATACAGCCTTAGTGAATGCCATAAAGTTCCATGATTTGAAAGAGTTAGCTGATTTGGATCTAATCAATCATGATGGGATGCACAGGGGTTATGAGTTTGTGGATATTCTGAAGATGTTTAAAAGGACCAATAACTTCAAGTCCCTCAAAGCTATATGTATAAGAAAAGATAAAACATTCAGAAATCCCTTTGAACAGAAAAGAAAAAGAGAGGCTGAAGAAGCAGTGTTTCCAGAGTTGCATGTGAAACCTACTGAATCATTAAAGAGAAAGATTATTGTTGGTACTCACAAAACAAAACCGATCTCCAATGTATTTTATGATGAAAAGACATATGAATTGGTGATTGAGAGAAAATGGGGGGGGAAAAGAAGCACCTGAGATTAGAATATTCAGTGGATATGAAGTGAGACTACTGGATGAATCTTATGTGCATTACATCTACACAAGACACTTTAGATCCCTCAACAACAAAGCTGTTGAAGATGATTTGGATTTTATGCTAAAATGTATCAAGATCTTAAAGATGGCCTTTGACAGAATAATCAAGAAAAGAGAAC
Organism: Flaveria sonorensis; assembly: GCA_025506505.1. Taxonomy (NCBI): domain Eukaryota; kingdom Viridiplantae; phylum Streptophyta; class Magnoliopsida; order Asterales; family Asteraceae; genus Flaveria; species Flaveria sonorensis. The sequence goes on along the minus strand of CM046430.1, from coordinate 16,174,781 downwards.
AGAGAAAGAAGAAGAATCTGCCAATATAATTAGGAAACATAGTGAAGCTGGAAGTTGATGCTGATGGCTCTCTACTGATTCATAGAGATGGGCTTTCCTCAATTTCAGTTTGGGAACCCATCTCCTTAAAACAAATGCCCATTGATGCAATTTACACCATGAGTGAGATGAAGATACATGTATTAAGTAGACACAAAATAAAAGAAGCAAGAGATTTTTCAAACATGATCAAGGCAATCCTAAATCCTTCTATGGCAGAACCTGTAGTACCTGATGAAACTACAACAACACATTCTCCAACAACAGTCCAATAGAAGAAAAGACATGAAGAACCACCAGAATCATCACAACCTCCACCACAATCACACTCTTAAAGTACTTAGGCAGTATAATCTTTAGGGGGAGTATTGTTAGACCCTGAAAGAATCATACGTGGCAATTCAAGAGGTGGTTGAAGGTTGCACTGGTTGGTAAGCATTAAAGACAGAAGACAATAGAAGACTTTTTGTACAAAAGTATACAAGACAGAAAAGACAAGTATGAAGTACCCACATTTGTTAATGCGGATGACAAGTGAACAAATGTTGTCCAGTATTTGTTCACCCGCATTAACTAATGCGGATGAACAAATGAAGAAATGTTGAAGACTTGTTCACCCGCATGAACTAATGTGGATGAACTAAGTTAATGCTGATGATAAGACAACAAATGCTAATGAAGACATGTTCATCCGCATGAACTAATGCAGATGAACAACTTACAAATGTTTATATTTATTTTGTACTTAGACTAGATTTTCATGTATAAGTCAGGGGTAGTTTAGTCTTTTGTACAGGCAATGTGTATGCCTATAAATACGGTTTCATACCCTAACTTTGTAAGTTTCGAACTTCAACAGTTATAACAACATTATTATACATCTTTGACTTCAGTGTTCATGTGCTTCATTTACTCAAACATTTACTCCTGTTTCAACTGTTCAGTAATATAGTAATTCCGTGACTATATTACTGACTCAGTCTGCATATTCGATCCGAGGTTGAGTCACATCAACCGAGAATATCATTCTCAAACCCAGTCAAGTACCTTTGTGGTGTTCTAATCAACTGTTTATTAACTTTTGATGTTGACGCAACATTTGATCCTTGTTTAGATTTAGGCATCGAAAAGTTAATCTTTTGTTTTTGATTTGACAAATTTTATTTTTGATTTGACAATTTGTTCTTTTGTATATTTGTTTTTGACTTTTATACATGAACTGCTTTCTTAGAATCCTTAGAAACAAATTGTTTAACGATAGCGGAAGACTTCGAATCTAAACTTGTTTTCAGATCAGAGTTTGATTTGTTCTTAGGAGTTTGTTTAACTTCGTGAATTAAGTTCATGTTCAAAGTACCGGCACACACAATTTTTTTGGTTTAAATTGAGTTGCTTGATTTGTTGTTTTTGTCTGATTTTCTTGACTCTGATTTTGATCAGTTTTAGCTTTAGTCAATTTTCTTCTTCTTCTTTGGTTTCTTGATTTTGAAGAACTTGATTTTATTTGAGATTGAACATCTTCAGGTGAAGATTCTTTTTAGTTTCTTTCTCTTTCTGATCTTTTTGCCATGTAATAAACTCTGGATTATTTAGACCATAAGAGTTTGAATCTTCTGATGTTCCTTCTTCTTGCTTTTCTTTATCTTTGTTTTTGGAGTTTTGTTTATTATTTTTAATGGTCAATTCTTCCAAAATAGATTCTTTGGGAACAAACATTTTTTTACTTTCGGTCGTGGTTCATATGATTTTACTTTTACCGGATGACTGTTTTTGATCTTTTCAGTATCTTTTTCTTCAAAGATTTCAATATTGGTTTTCTCTTCTTTACTATCAGAAATCTTGTTATTTTTGTTTTGGAAAGCTTTAAGTTTAGCTTTATTTTTAGGAGAATGATCATGCGTGTTGAAGTTCTCTGGTAAAGTGTTTTTTAGGATTCAGGTATTGGTTCGTGTGTAAAACCTAAGCCTGCTTTTTGTTTGTCCTTTCGTTCACTTACCAGTTGTTCCACAATTGTTTTAGAACTTTTGACTTTTGCAAGATCAACTTGTGTAGTAGCATGCGCTATTTTCTCCTCTTCCAAGTTCTTAGTCATTTCTTCAAGTTGTTTGGAAACAATTTCTAATTCTTTCAAAGTTTTGTTCCATGAAGTTTGTAGAGAAATGATCTTTTCATCTGATATTTTGTGATCATTTTTAAGTTTATTATGCATTAATTCCGCTTGCTTAAGCTTTTCACAGATTTTGTATGAGTAAGTTCGGTAATATTCTACATGTTCAAAGCAAGATTTGGTGCATAGTTTTTCTCTTACTTCAGCTGGTATTTCAGGATATTTTGGTGAAGTAGTCTCATAGTTAGAAGATAAATTTTCAACCTTTGGTTGATCTGACTGTGCCATTAATGCAACTTCTTCTGAATCCTCTTTAGGATCAGATTTATCACTCCAGTCATACTCTTCTTCTTCATTTTCAGAGTCATCTTCAGCCTTTGGATCACTGTGTTCTGACCAGTCTTCACCTTGAACCTCTACAATAAAAGATAAACTAGAGGTTAAGTCAGCTGTAAACTGCTCTGCATACGCACTCCAGTCATATACATCCTTGATGCTCACGATAAGAGCTTTCGTTGTCTCTTCACAAGACTTAGATTCATCTTTAAGTTCAGGCATTGGTAGACTTTGATATGGCTTTTGGAATGTCTTCTGAGACTATTATAGATATCTTTGATTGCTTGAACTAGCTTGACCATTCCCTCCTTTGTTTCTGGGAGCTTTGCATTCCAGTGAGAAGTGGCCATAGCTATTGTAGTTGAAACACCATGACTTAGATTTCTCAAATCCAACAGTCTTGTTAGCACTTGGCTTGTAGTTCCTGTTGACATAAGAATGTTTTTGGGTTCTATATGCAAACATCACCATTTGCCAGTTTAAGTCCATCTCTTCTACATCATCTGGATCCATCTCGAATAAGTCCTACAAAACAAGATCTAATTGTGTTAAATGGCTACCTTGATAAGCTTGAAAACTAGCCATAAAAGCAGTAAAAGCAGTTTTGGACTCCTTATCCTGTAATAGCATGTTAATAACATCTTTAACTTTGCTAGTTTTAGCAGAGTTAGAAGATGGAGTCTCAGTTTGAGGTTTAGAGTTTTTGAGGTTTGGGAGGAGACTGAGGGTGTGGTTGAGTTGCATAAGTAGGAGCACTTGTATATGAAGAATCTATAAAGGCATTCTCCACTATGCTAACTGGAGATGCAACATATTTGTATTGAGACATTGATGCTGCTCTATCATTGTTTCTTGAGCTTTCATCAATCTCAACTGACTCACTTTTGGCAATCAATAGATCAAGATCCATAGGGAATTTTTCAATGTGCTTCAACAATGTCACTGTTTGTTTCCATGAGGATGGAAGAGCATTAAGAAGTCTGAAATTTAGATCTTTGAGATCATTTTTGATGCCAGTAGTTGACATCTTAGTTGTAAGTTGCACAAATCTATTCATCATCTGGTTTATAGTTTCACCAGACAAATGCTCAAACAGCTCTAACTGCCTCTTCAGTTTCTGCTTCTTGAGATCTTGAATCTCCTTACCACCTTCACATATTATCTTCAAAGCTTTATACATAGTATATCCAGTTTGATATCCATCAAGTCTAGTTAAGACTTCTAGTGGTAATCCTTTACACATCAATGAATATGCTTTAATGTCATTCTTTACTTTTCTTAGATCATCACCTTGTAACCCATCTTCAGGATAAGGTTCTGGAGAGTCTTTTGTGTAGACAAAACCTCTATCAGGACCATCTGATGTAATAATCAGGATATGAGGTCCTTTTCTATTGACTTCCACAAGTCAGTGTCAATAGAATTAAGATGATGTTTCAATCTAAGAAACCAGTTCTTAAAATCAGCTCTGTTCTTCAACTTAGGAACTCTGTTCTCAGAATTTTCAGATTTGTCCATTTTGAATTTTTGTTTTTAAGAAAAAGATTTGTTTTTGTTGTTTTTAAGTTTTAAATTAAAAACTATGAATTGAAAATATTTTTTTTTTGGATTTTTTTTTAAATTTTAAAAAAATTTCTAAGTGTTGAGTTGATGCGTCTAAACATTGATGAAGCGACCACACAGTTGTCAAACACCCAACTTTGATGTAGAAATGCCTAAGGGACTACCTTAGTAGAATTCTGAAATGCCCAATTGATAATGCGCCTGAACAGTTGTAATGCTCCTGAACAGTTGTCAAGCGCTTGGGTTGTAGAACGCCAAAACAGTTCTAATGCGCCTAAAATTACTTGGTTTTTGAAAAGTTTCAAAGTGTTCAAATAGTTGTAATGCGCCTCAACAGTGGTCAAACACCTAGACCAAAAACGCCTGAACAGTGTTCAAATGCCTAAACAGTTGTCAAGCGCCTATACACTTAGGCAATTTTCAGCAGTGTTTTAACCTAATGCGCCTAATTCAACAGATTCAAACGAACTCAAATCTTCTGAACATCTTCAAAACTTGTTGAATTGATCTAAAAACTTCCAATTAGGTAGTTTATAGGTCGATAATCAATCCTTCATCTTCAATTTCAACAAACAACAACAATAGTTCAATCTTCTGATTGAAATACAGTCCAAATATGAAGAACAGGTTCGAACAGAATTTAGGTCAAATTTTCAGATTTGAACAAATTGAAATGAAATTGCGATTCAAATCATGTTTTTATTGATGAAACACAACTGAATTCTACAATTATTTGATCAAATTGCTTATCAATCACATATTCAAGTGATTCAGAGAGCTCAAAATGTCGATAAGCTCAAATCATTGAACCAAGAGCTCTGATACCATTTGATAGGATCAAAATGGATCGATCTGTGATTTTATTATGATGCAATTGAATCAAAACACACAAGTAATCAAATCAATGCAAACATATCAGAAAAACTTATAGTTTTTCATTGATAGAAAGCATAGAAATACAAGTGTAGAGAAAACAGTTACAATTCGTTCAACTGATTCCAATATGCACTAGTCTAGTCTTTGCGCTTTCCTACACAATACATAATCTGTGCTATTTATACTATCAAAGAAAACAAAAAGGAACATATATTTAGAAATAAGTCCCTAAACTATGACAAAACTATTAATAAAGACAATAAAGACTAAATGTTAATCTTCAAGAGGCTTCTACACAGGATAAAAAGAAGGTGAATCCTGAATCAGGAAACAACAAGAAAAAGAGTGATGAATGCTCATATAAAGGCTAGAGTGTCCATAATGTAAAGTTTGTGAAGGAAGTAAGGAGAACCAATAAAAAGCAATAATTATCATCGTCTGATGAGTATCATAATTGCTCCTTAGATTTGTATCACCCAAGAATCCCATTCCTCAAAGCAAAGATGTCTGCACAAGGAAAATAAATGACAAAACATGTTGTGTAAGATTCTCACAAGACTTCTAACAGAAACCACAATCATATGTCCATAAATCTCTTGATGAAGTAGTTAAAATCCACAACAACAAATTTCCAAGGGAGAAGATCAACATGAATTCTAATGTTGATCATAAACTCAAAGAGGAGATGAAAAAAGTATGCAATGAAAAAGAGGCCAAAAGAGGAAAGCATCAGCAAATGAAGTACCTAAAGAAGAAGGCAGACCTTGTTGGTTTCATTGATCATGAGTTGATTGTAACTAGTGGAAGAAAAGAATAGTTGAATTAAAAATGAAAAGATCTTGAAAGAGACATTGAAGTTGCAAAGAAAAATAAGGAACAATCTTTCATATGCCTTCTATATGGATAAGATGATCACTTGGTAAAGGATTATTACTACAACTCAATGTCATTGAAGAAAAGATTTGTAAATCAACTTGAAGCATCAAAGTTCTAGAACAATTACTAAGTTACGGATAAATCATCCAGAAGGTAGGGAGGTAAACCTGAGACTATCATGAACCAAGCAATGATGTACGTTGCTATGAAGAAGAAGAGGACAACACCAAAGAAGAATCTACCAAAAGAATCAACAATTAAAAGATCAATAGTTGGTAATTCGTCATTATAAATAAGATCATCATATTCCAGTGGTCATTTAAGCCATTCAACATCTACATCACCAAAGGAACCAACTACTCAAAAGCCTATAGTAATAGTTAATCCTTCAGTAGTCAATGGGAGAAGGCCATGTGCCAAAAGGAAGATTGTTAACAATTCAGCAGAGAAGAGAGTAAGAAAATTAGCAAAAAGGAAGAAGAAGAACGATAAGGGATACTTTAGCACTTCAAAGGCTTCAAAAATAAAGAAATTTTGGAAGCCTAAGATAGATGTTGATCATATTTAACCACCCATCTAAACAATCAAGCCAAAGCCCCAAACCCAAGAGTCAGATGCTCATTTCAAAGAGTTTACTTTTGCTTCTATATATGGAAAACTAATGACTAAATAGGCTTAGGTTCGCATTCAACACTAACTATTTTATTATATGCAAGGATATTCATAGGCCAAAGATAACTTTAATAGAAGCATATGCTCATTTCAAAGAGTTTCTTCACCATTTTCGAATTAGGGTTCAACATGGATCAAAACTATGAAAAATCAATCAAAATCTAACCTTTAATAGCATAGGAATCAAGAATTGGACTTGGTAACACCTTGCAACCCTTGAAACTAAAGCCAAAATCGATGCTTGTGCTTGTGCTTGGTCAAATTCACAAGGGAGAGGGGGTGGGGGAAAGGTTACGACTGAATGGGGGGGGAGGTTTGGGGGCTAGGTTGGGTTTTACCAAAATTAGGTTTTGTTGTTTTACACTTTTACCCCTCTTAGATCACTTTTTGTAAAAATTAAATCTTTTTACACCTTTTTAAATGGTTTTAACTTCCAAACTCATATATATTATTCAACAATAATAATTATATATTTCAACTAATAACAAAACAGATGAATCAAATAGATATTACACGTTGTCACGTTATTAAGTAAAATTCACAAATAATATTTAAAACTCATGAATCACATAACCACAAACTAATAATCAACATTATTAATTAAATTATATCTAATAACCATTGTTAATTATTATTAGGTCACCAACATTCAACGAAAACTAGTGTGTGCTCACGATACGTGTATGCAAGACCTAACGGAACTAATAGAGTTTGGTAACGGAAAATTATTGGATGTCACACCTTACGGCTCTAATGACCTCAGTCATCACAGATGGCAGAATCGTCTGCATGACTTGATGAACCTCCTCAACTATAGCCTCCTTCATCGAGGCCTTCAGATTAGCACTCTCATCCCCACCTTCATGGTGATGAAGCTCTAGCTCTTCAGGTGCCATTTCGGCAGTCTTATCCCTGTTCCTCGTGACACGCGGACCAGTATCATGTCCACTAAGTCCTCCACCTCGAGAAGCCTTCGAAGATCTACCACCAGCCATTTCTAAACACTATAAGATTCAAACATCAACACGGTCATTCAAGGTAATAGCACAGATTATGTCAAGTATAGTAAGTCCCTAATTACAGTGGCCAGTTATGATTAGCCACTTACTTTACTCTTCATTCCCCAAGCATTTCCTATCCTGACTACATCAGTATCCAAATCTAATAAGAGCACATAATTCATATAGCACACGCACATAATTCCTTTTTCTATTATTTTTCATAAAACGTTTAGATAAAACATTTATCTACAGGCATGTAGCTACTAGGACTGGCATTCCTTTCCTTTTCATCCCATTCTCAGTTTAAGTTTAGGTTTTAAAAATATTTTACCCAATTCTCTTAAACTTTGGCTCTGATACCAACTTGTAAGGCCCCATTTCCGAGACACCTATAGTTGGTCAATCACAACATAAAACATTTAAAACACATCATTATGCATGTGGAAATATATCTTTTCATTAATAATTAAAATCGTGTCAAAACATCATGTCATTTCGTTTACATCTCAAAAATTGTATCAATACAATAACTATCCCAAAAACTATGGATGCCAGACTTGAACTTTCCCCAGTAGCTTATGCATCCTTACCTGCCCTCCTCAGTATGAACAATTACCTACCAACTATTATGCATACAAAAAGTCAGTGATGCTGAGTGAGTTCTATTTTTATAATAAAATACTTTACTTTTCGTTAAAACATTTCCCTTACTTTCTTATGTGATCATACATCATACATACATCTTGATAATAATTATTATTATATTTCATCATTGTTGGTTTTCGTAGATTCATTCATTAACATCTTTCGCTTTCATATAGGTCCTGCCATACGCTAAACCCCCAACATTGTGCACGAAGCTGGTACTGTGCTGAGACTTATAAATAAACCCCCAAACATTGTGCACAAAGCTGACACAGTACCTAGGTAAAGCGATAGTGACCCCATCGCATTTGGTCAATCTCAAGGATGGGACCCCTGAAGCGCATCCTCATGGGCTAGCTAAGTCGCACCTCAGTTGAGCTAACGACAACATGGTTGTGCACCTCCATTCATTTTGCTTGCAAGACTTTCATTCATTCATTACGTTCCACTTTTCATCATCATTATCTTTCAATTTCATTATATAATACTTTACTTACATATACATAACATCCCAAGTAAAGTGATATCATAAAATCTTTGTCATCGGAAGAGAAAATAGTTTAAGGCATCATAATACACCGTAAACCTCATAAAGCATCATAAGTAGGCACCATCGTATCAATTAGCCTGTCGAGCACTAGCTTAACTATTCATCCTACTTCTCGTACAGTAATCGTACATCTTACAGCTAACACCCCAAAAATCATATAGTTAAGCATTTAACATCACAAAGGTATGTATAACAGCCGCAAAAATCGTTAAAAACTTGTAAAGGAGGGGCTAGAACTCACCTGGTCTCCATAAATAACTTCACCTAAAGTATGCTCATGGTAAATAGTCTGCATATAAGTTGACATGCAAACAGGTCATTTCTACATAATTTCGATAGCAGTTTCGCTGATAGTTTCTCTGCCAGTTTCGCTGACAGTTTTGTTGACAGTTTCTCTGCCAGTTTCGCTAACAATTTCACCTAACTTTCGTTGGAATTCCATGGCTATGAAATTACTAGTGAAACTGTGGACAGCGAAACTATAGTTTCACAGGAAGAATCCAGAGTTTCACCGAAAGAACTGGCAGTTTCTCTGGACGAACTCGCAATTTCTCTGGACGCATAAAAATGTCGATCCAGCCAGTTTTAACCCAAAACTTCAACTTTTTACATCAAAATCCTTAGTTTTTCGTCCATGACTTATATCTAAGCTTTTTACATGATTTAATGCATAAAAACGTGACTTTTGTATGATTCTTTACGACTTTTTCAAAACCCCAAAACCTAGAATCTGGGTATGATCTAAAGAGGCATTTGGATGATGATTCTCACCTGGATTCTTGCTCTTTGCTTGTTGTTTGATGCCCAAAAACGTAGATCTTCAATTCTTTGATCAATAAAGCCTCAAATCTTCACTTTCTCTTCACTTTCTCTCTCTACTTTCTCTCTCTAGAAAGTTGGTGAGTTGGTTGCAAATGAGAAGTAAATGGCTTATTTGTGTTTGTATACCGGGTGTTCACGGGACCTTAAACTCATCTAACACATAACCCGTAAGGTTAATTTGGTCTATAATCCACCTTTCCTCTTATTTATATTAATCAACCCCTAACTAATCCCATTTATTAATTGGCTCGTTTCGAGTTTTCCCAGGCGTTTCAATATTCAATTTGAAAAGTTTGTGAAACTACTTGCATTTAGTAAAAACTCCTAAAATATTTATCAAACTAAGACAAGTTTGGAGTATAAGGGTATCGAACCACCACTAGTATATACTCTAAATGTACTCCCAGATGTAGTTTGAAGGTTAAAGAACAAGTATGTACTGATCTAATCATGGTTGCATCTAAAAAAGCAGATGTAGAAGATGTGGTTGATCAGGATAAAAAGAAGGTGAATCCTGAATCAGGAAACAATAAGAAAAAGAGCGATGAATGCTCATACAAAAGCTAGAGTGTCCATAATGTAAAGTTTGTGAAGGATGTAAGGAGAACCAATAAAAAGCAATAATAATCATCGTCTGATGAGTATCATAATTGCTTATTAGATCTGTATCACCCAAGAATCCCATTCCTGAAAGCAAAGATGTATGCAATAAGAAAATAAATGAAAAAACATGTTGTGTAAGATTCTCACAAGACTTCTAAGAGAAACCACAACCATATGTCCAGAAATCTCTCGATGAAGTAGTTAAAATCCACAACAACAAATTTCCAAGGGAGAAGATCAACATTAATTCTAATGTTGATTATAAACTCAAAGAGGAGATGAAAAAAGTATGCAATGAAAAGGTGACCAAAAGAGGAAAGAATCACCAAATGAAGTACCTAAAGAAGAAGGCAGACCTTGTTGGTTTCATTGATCATGAGCTAATTGTAACAAGTGGAAGAAAAGAATAGTTGAATTAAAAATGAAAAGATCATGAAAGACACATTGAAGTTGCAAAGAAAAATAAGGAACAATCTTTTATATGCCTGCTATATGGATAAGATGATCACTTGGTAAAGATTTATTACTACAACTCAATGTCATTGAGAAAAGATTTGTAAATCAACTCGAAGCATCAAAGTTCTAGAACAATTACTAAGTTGCGAATAAATCCTCCAGAAGGTAGGGAGGTAAACCTGAGACTATCAGGAACCAAGCAATGATGTATGTTTCTATGAAGAAGAAGACAACACCAAAGAAGAATCTACCAAAAGAATCAACAATTAAAAGATCAATAGTTGGTAATTCGTCATTATAAATAAGATCATCATATTCCAATGGTCATTTAAGCCATTCAGCATCTACATCACCAAAGGAACCAACTACTCAAAAGCCTATAGTAATGGTTAATCCTTCAGTAGTCAATGGGAGAAGGTCATGTGATGAAAGGAAGATTCTTAACAATTCAGCAGAGAAGAGAGTAAGAAAATCAGCAAAAAGGAAGAAGAAGAACGATAAGGGATACTTTAGCACTTCAAAGGCTTCAAAAATAAAGAAATTTTGGAAGCCTAAGATAGATGCCGATCATATTTAACCACCCATCTAAACAATCAAGCCAAAGCTCCAAACCCAAGAATCAGATGCTCATTTCAAAGAGTTTACTTTTGCTTCTATATATGGAAAACTCATGACTAAATAGGCTTAGGTCCCCATTCAACACTAACTATTTTATTATGTGCAAGGATATTCATAGGCCAAAGATAACTTTAATAGAAGCATATGCTCATTTCAAAGAGTTTCTTCACCAATTTCGTATTAGGGTTCAATATGGATCAAAACTATGAAAAATCAATCAAAATCTAACCTTTAATAGCGTAGGAATCAAGAATTGGAGTTGATAACACCTTGCAACCCTTGAAACTAAAGCCAAAATCGATGCTTGTGCTTGTTCTTGGTCATATTCACAAGGGAGAGGGGGTGGGGGAAAGGTTACGGCCGAATGGGGGGGGGGGGTTTGGTGGCTAGGGTTGGGTTTTACCAAAATTAGGTTTTGTTGTTTTACACTTTAACCCCTCTTAGATCACTTTTTGTAAAAATTAAATCTTTTAACGCCTTTTTAAATGGTTTTAACATCCAAACTCATATATTATTATTCAACAATAATAATTATATATTTCAACTAATAACAAAACACATGAATCAAATAGATATTACACGTTGTCACGTTATCAAGTAAAATTCACAAATAATATTTAAAACTCATGAATCACATAACCCCAAACTAATAATCAACATTAGGTTCTTACGACCTTTTGGCTGTCTTTGCACTCTCCTCAATATCAAAGATCATCTATTGAAATTTTCTAAAAATTTAGTAGACAGATTTTTTGTTGAATACTCCTCTCAAGCTAAGGCTTATAGGGTATACAATGGCCTTGAGCACACAAGTGAGGAATTTGATGATGTTAACAAAGTTGGTTGTACTCCTAGTTGGATGTTTGATCTAAATGGATTCACAAATTCATTTATCCATTTGTCTGAGATGTTTTAGAGACTTCAGTAGGTACATTAGTAGATACAAAGGCTAACAACTTAGAAAACTACAGAGTTTATGTTCATTTTCCATTGACATCATCTTAGCAGCCCTCAAATGCTTATAAAACTAGATTGCATCTAGTAGATGTTCCTACAAGTATGACAAATGTACTACATCAACATTCCATATTTATGTTGACTCATCTGATGAAGAGTCACATGCTGATGAGCACATAGGTATATGGGAACCTACTAAGCAATATTTGCATGATACACCTACTAAAGGAGGTGGCCGTTTAGTGGTTGCACCATCTACTGAAGCTCTTGAAACAAACTTCAAAAATTTAGATCTTTCTTAACAACTTCAAGTTATCCCAATCTTTAGAATTCACAAAGAGCACCCAGTTAAAAACATCATATGTGGTACAAATATTGGTGTTAAAACAAGAAGTAAAGTTCTTGAAGCAAACATCTATCTATTTTCATACTTCTTATCATAAATTGAACCAAATAAGGTTGATGAAGCCTTAAGAGAAACTAACCAGCCATAAGCAATGTTAGAAGAGCTTCTCCAGTTTGAAAGACATAAGGTTTAGAAACTATATGCACTTCTATAAGGGAAGACTACAATAGGCACCAGATGGGTGTTTAGAAATAAGAAGGATGAAAGGGATTAGGGGTGTGTAAGAAACCATAATAACTGAACCGTAACCGAAACAACCAACGAAACCAAACCAAAAAAACTGAAACTAATAAGAAACCGATGGTTTGGTTTGATGGTTTTTTTTAAACCGATTATTTCGGTTTGGTTTCGGTTTTGCTTGTAATGAAAACCGAAAAAACTGAACCGAAACCATACAAACCAAACTTCTAATTTTAGAGGTGTATTCATACACTTATAAACATAATTAGCCTATTGCTTACTTATTTAACTTATATTATCTAACTTTTTTATGAATATTTAGATTTTAAAAATAATCTTTAAACTTCTTTGTTTGAATTGATAGATTAAAATGTTTTATTGAATTTTTTGTTATTGTATTTTATAAATTGCAATTCATTTTAATGTAAAATAATTTATAAGAATATGTAGATTATATTTAAATATTAACAAAATGATGTAAGCCTAAGATTTTAGTTTATATTCATTAATTTGAATCAAACTAATAATTAAAAACTTGAAGCCCAAATGATAAAACCGAAAAAAACTAAAACCAAACCGAAATCAAAGTGAAAACCGAGAACCAAAAACCGCAAAAACTGAAACCGAATGGTTTTAAAAACCTAGAAACCTAAATATTGGTTTTTGGTTTTGATTTAGGCTAAAACCAAACTAAACCGACCCATACACACCTATAAAATGGATTACGATCAAGAACAAGATAAGACTTGTTGTACAAGTTACACTTAGGAAGAGGGAATAGACTACGATAAAGTTTTTGCTCCAGTTGCAAAACTTAAGGCTATGAGGATTTTCCTTTCCTTTGTAGCCCTAAGAAACTTCAAAGTTTTCCAGATGGATATAAAGAATGCTTTTCTTGATGGTGAGATAGATGAGAAAGTGTATGTATGCCAACCTCCTAGTTTTGAGGATCCAAAATTTCCCAGACCCTATGTGTAATCTTGATAAAACTCTTTATGTGTTAAATCAAGCTCCTAGAAACTCTCAACCTTTCTTCTAGGAAATTTCCCAGACATTGTTGCTTCAAGTTTCTATGCATAAGTTTTATGGATCTAGACTCAGTTTAGAGATTATGGTGTCAACTTCATGAGTACTCTAATTCATATTGACAGCAATAATGCTATCTCAAGGACTAATAATCCTATTCACCACTCAAAGACAAAGCACATTGACATCAGGTACCATTTCATTTGTGATTGTGTCAAGAAAAAGAATTTTAAATTAGTTAAAGTTCATACAAATGAGCAACCTGTAGATCTATTCATAAAAGTTTTTAAAGAGGCAAGTTTTAAATATTTAACTTATATTATTGAAATTATGAACTTTGAGTTATTTATATTCTCTAAAAGGTCTTTTAAATTATTATTAATAAAAACTCTATGAAAAATTGTGAGTGTTTCTATTATTGCTAAAATCACACTATCTACCAAAATTTATATTTTAGCATATACGCCCAGCTAATACACAACATCAACAGACTCCAGCTACTGATGCACTAACTCAACCTATATTACTTGTTGATGAACTAGCTTAGCAGATTCAATTGTTGATTCTCTAGTTGAGCCAATTTCAATTGCTGATGTGTAAATTTATCAGTAGACACAAACCATCTGCAGAAGCAAAAAACAAAACTATATTAAGGCCCACTTTTATCTTCCGACTGATAGTGGTCATCGTATTCACCGGAAAAGACTATTCCATCATTGCCTTATCGTGGAACGTCAATGATTTCTATATTTACCACTGTAAATTTTCGAAGTTTGTTTTTATATATTATCTAATCAACGTCCATCACTTGTTTCTAAGCTCTTCTATTTCCCTCCATTTCCCTATACTCAACTTGAACAACGTTATGTATCACTTGATCCCTTAAATCTTTAACAACGGTTGCTCGAAATCTCAAGTATCATGCTCGTCACAACATCACTGCAACACTGAATCTAATCAGAGATGAGGAATTTGCTTCTATGATCAATTTTCTCAGTCAATCAAACTTTTCAACTGCCATCACCATAAACCCCACTATCTACACTAATCACATTTTTGCAATTTTGGAACACATGTGTACTAGTGAAAGAACAGGGTGGAAAGTACTTGAAGGTAAAGGTAAACAATCTGGAAGTTTTCATTAGACCATCAACAATCAAAACTCACCTGGGGTATAAGGGTTCTTTACCATCATTGACATTAAAGTAAGCACTCCTCTACCACAACTAGACATTCATACTGCACATCTTTCTTCACTGCTTATCTAATAAATCTAAAAGATAGGATCAAGCTTCGTTGGATATAACTAGTGCTATTAACTACTTAATGAAACAGGAAATGTATAATTTCTCTAACTTCATCTTCCCAATCTGATTGCCAATGTGAATGCTCATTGCGAAAACAAAATTTTAATGTACCTAAGGTTCATACAACACATTTTAAATAATGAACTGGGTAACCAACTTAAGCAACAAGGAGAAGAATACTTGCTTGCTCTTTACGCTTAAAGATTTTTGCAAATTTGTGTAACTAGCCTAAAAAATTATTAGGAAAATCCTAGAAACTTATTTGCTCATATGCTTGAGGTCACTAAGACTAAGGGTGTAAGACAAGCCAACCCAACTGTGTGTGAACCACCACCCTCCACCTTATAGCAAAATCCATCTAAAACCATGAAAAGAAAACAACCATTTTATCTGTTACTATGGAGATACAGGCCTTCACATCACCTACCATCAAATATGATTTGAATCCCGAGCACTAACAAAGAAGCAAAGACTGAAAACCATACTCATAAAAATCTCAAAGAAGAAGGCCCCTCAATCTTCTTCTAAGCCTACCTAAACTTAGCTTGAAAAGCCTCTTCATGAGTCACAACACTCTAAAGGGAATACCATAAGGGATACCCACATCAATGAGAAACTTCTACAGAAGTTGGCTCATTAGGAACTAGACCATTACCTGGGTCTAAAGAAATTGAGTCACATATAAAAACATCTCACATGTCTATCTCCCACGATCAAAATATCTCAACTACTTATTTGGGTGATTCTTTGTTACCCTACTTCCTATCTCCTATAATAGAGGTAACTAGTCATGCTGAGGTTTCATTTACCCTAGATCACACACCAATTAAGGTTAGTCTGAGTAGGGATAAAACAAACTAATGGGAAAGGGTTTGCCTTTACTTTGTATCATCAATTGATTAGCGAGATAGAGAAAACATCAAAGGACCCCAACCATGACAACTTCACCTAAACATGTTTCTTTTAAGACATCTTTACAAAGGAGGAATCTAGGGCGCCAAAAAACCATATCTGGTGGAGAAGGTGCAGAGACTAGGCCTGAGACCTTATCTGATCATATGGATTCCAAAACTATGGATGAGGGTAGTTTGTAATTATTGATATAGTAATTGATGGCAACCAACAATGACCTGCAGAGTAGGCTAAATGTTTTGCAAAATGAAAATAATAGGGTGAAAGTAATGCTAAAAGACCCACCGTTCTTGAATTTGAGAACTATTTGCTAATCCCATCAGCAAATAGAATTAGTAATCTTGAACTTGAGGTCACCATTTTAAGAAGATAAGCAACTAGAGTTACTAATCTAGAAACTCATATTAACACTCTAAAACAGTCGGCAGATAGGGTGTCTAACCTTGAATCTAAGGTTAGTAGTCTCAGTGAAACCATCATGCTTAAAGAATCAGTAATCCTTTGTTTGAAATAACCATTAGCACCACAAGAACCTTTAGATGTTCCTTCATGCTCTCAACTCATATTGTCATCTGGAATCTTTAATGATACTATAAAAATGGGAAAGATGATCCTAAAAAAGCTAATAAATTCCTCCAACTTGCTCAAGAAGTACGAAACAACACTCATCAAATCTCTTTCTCCTCAATATGGAAAAATGAATTTGAGCCTATGTCAGAAGCTGTAGTTAATTTGAATGAGCATGAATATGACAGCTCTAGTAGAAAAAGAAAGAGTATGTAAGAATAATAAGTAATTTGAACAAAATGGTTTAGATTAGGAGAAGGAGGATTTCTATGCAAAAGAAATCAAGTCTTCCAAAGCTTCTCAAAAGAAAGAGATTTGATGATTTCTCATCAAAAAGCAAGTTGGTACTTGGATTGGAAGCAACTGCAAAGATCTCTACTAAAGTAGAAGGCCTATTGCTCAAAATTCTATATGAGGCTGCGGAAGTGCTGGAGAAATCAACAGATGATTCTTTTGGTGAACTATCTAGATAGGAGTCTCAATCAGCAACTAGAGCTCCTAGACAGATGGTACACCGGAGGAATTTAAACAATGGACGATGAAATGAAAAGATATGGAGTCACTCTTGAAGATAAAATCTCCAAGTAGAAAACAAATGAAGAAAATATGCCTGAGTTTGAGCTCAAGAAAATAGTTGAAGTGGTCAATCAAATGTCAATGCTAAAACTAAGGTTAATACTAGGTGAATATTGAGATAGATGACCCGGAAGTCACTAATGAAGCTGAGAGGGTTTAATCAACTGCCAATGTACCTATTTCAACTAGTGAGGCAACATGTGTATCTACCAAAATTCCGGTAGTTAGAACTACTGAAGTTTCTACTTCCAGTGTCACCACTAACAAAGGAAAGAAGTCTATAACCGCTAAGGAAAATATTGACGCTAAGACATAGAAACAAAAGAGAATGTTTTTTATGAGAAGAAGACAGAGTCCTTCTCAAAAGATATAAGTGCTCATATTAATGAACTGAAAGCTGGTAAACATTAGGTTACTTTGGCTAAAAGAAATATTTTTTTGCTGATCAAACAAGCAAAATAATCTAGAATAGTAAAGATGAGAACAAGCATTGCATCTGCTGGGGAATCAAGCAAGACAAAACATCTGCTCCTTCTAAGAAGCAAGTGAAGAATCTCAAGAAAGCTTCTCCTCGTCCAAAACTCAAGTTGAACAACATTTGATCCCTGAGTCAACTGAAACTCAAACTTGTTCCACAATCACTTTTTCTAACCATCCATAAAAAGAACATAAAAGGACACTAAAAGATACAAATTGGTGATTCAGCTTGAGCAAAGAAACTTTAATTTAATGAGTGATGCAGTGAAAGATGGATTATCTCAAAGCAAAGGTTACTACTCTAACTCTTTCTTAATTTAAAGAAAAAGCAGAGTCAGAATGAAAGAAAAGACATGAAGCTGGGAAGAAGAAAGTTAAAAATAATAAAGGATGGGATGACAAGTTATAAATGAAAATGTACTTAAGGTAATATGGTTTCACTAGTTAACATGCAGGATTAATGAGTATGTCTATTCTTGATTTGAAAATCAGAGAAATCAAATGCAAAGTTGTAGCTAGAGAGCTCCCAAACTTGAAGTAAAAGTCAAATGGGAAGTGAGTAGAAAGAAAATGGTGATCACTAGCCCTTGTAATGTATCTACCTCTTGTCATTTGATAAGTGAAAATCTAACATCGCCATCCTCTAAACAAATAGTGTTTAACAAAGACAACCAGCCACTTTCTTTTGTGATTAGAACCAAAAGACTGATCCAACAAGAGTATTTGGATCCAGGAAGGCAAGAATGGTGGATCCACTAGTTGAAGATAGTTTGATTAAGGGAACCAAAGTGATAGCTACCGGATACATTAAGGGTATGAGAAAATTTGAAGTTATAAGATTAAATGGAGTAATAAACTACAATGATTCTAAAACATGATTCTTGATTTTTCTCTAGACATTATAGTGTAAATTGTAGAACTTATAAGAACCATTGGAGCCAAAAATCAGAAAACAAGGTTCTTACTCCTAGTCTTAGCTTTAGAAGTTCATTCGGAGTGTAGAGATAGTCTTCATGAATCTACTCTATCTACATATGATCTAATTCAAGATTGAGAGCATGATCAAGCTAAGAACATATGCTTCATCTCTAGACTAACAATTGATAGAGTAGGATACTCAGAGATCAACTACTATTCTTCAATAGAGTTAAGATAGCTGATCTTACCAGACTAAGATTGAGAAATCCAAATAATGACTCTGAACCTAGAGAAGTAGGAAGGGTGGTGCTGATGATATATGAAGAGCATCTTGAAATACAACACATGCATCTAAATATAGGAGATAAAAAAGAAAATCCTTAACTACTAAAACTTTTGTGCCTATCCAAACATCTCCTTCAGCTGAAGTTACTCCTACTCTACCATTTGAATCTCAACCGTCACCTCCTTTATAACAATTAGCTTCATTAGTAGACCCAACTACTAAACATTCCCTTGCATTGTTTTGAAAATGGACCGGATGAGAATCAGACTATAATCAGGTTTTGATCGATGCTTAAAACCGTTTTGAAGTTGAACCAATGGTCGGACCGGTTGAAGCGGTCAAATCGAGGGTCGGATAGGTTGAACTGGTTTCTTATTTATATTTTTAAAATTTTCAATAGTTTTTTACATATATTGATTAAAATAAGTGTAATTTTATTTGGTTATTATGTGCGATCCGACCGATCAACAATCCAGTAAGGCGTTTAGTTCATTGTCTGCTCCAGTTTTGAAAATATTTTTCCTTTGTTCTAGTCCAACAATCTCCACCACAAGAAGATCAACCATCTACTTCCTAATTTGTAGTTTCAGTAGATGAAACTAATCCTACTTTAGCAACATACTGGATCAGATAGTATGCAAATAAACCAGCTTAAGTTTCTGAAAGTGAGTCATCAAAAGATGAAAAAGAAGGACCCCTTTTAGGAACCTCAAAGGAACAACAAATTCAAATCATTGACTAGGGTTATATCTGAAGTCTGAACCTTACTTTGTTGAAAGGAGTGATGGATCATATCTTTATATGCTATTAAAATAGATGTTCTTTAACCTGACTAGCAGTAATTGAAAAGAATGTTCTCTGTCATTAGGGAATATGAAGACATGCCTATAAGATACAAGTCCATGGTATGCATTTTGAGGGTGAAAATTGATAAGAGAACTGAAGCAGAACCAACTGGTGATGGTGAAGACGATGTCCTTCACGTAACTCCATTGGATGTTCATGATCTAATTACTTCTCAGCACCAGCTCTTATATTCCATCTTTCTCAGTAGTTGAAAATATCCAAGTAAGTGAATTTTACTTACTTAAACTTTCTCAGCACAATATAAGAGACTAAATATCATTTTTCATAATCTATCAATGGATGTAAATGATGTAATATGTGAAAGCATACTTAGAGAAATTCTTGTGTGGAAGAAGTAATTAGTTTTGGTAGCATCATCCTAGGGGAAATTTGTTATGATATTGAAGGATGAAGCTACCAAACATGAAATACTAAATAGCTCCTGCTGACCATGTAAGGCCCCGATCTCGGGAAACTCCACAGTTGGTCATTCGTAGCACAATACATATTAAAATACATTAAAATATGAAAACATCACAGCAGAATAATTTAACAAACCCATTTCATGCATTAATGATAAATTTTTGCCAAGAAATACATCATTGTTACTAGGCTCAAACATTAAAATTTCAATTGTATTACAAGACAAAAGCATCGTTTCTGCATAAACATGGATGCTAGTCTTTATTTACCAAGTAGCTCCAACCTTGTGCCATCCCCAACAACCTCCTTACATACCAACTGATATGCATATAAAGTCAGCCTTGCTGAGTGAGTTCTATTTTTGTTAATATATAAAAATATAAATTTTGAAAGATTCCTTTAGTGATCACCCATCCATAATATATAACAGTCAAATCGACTGATAATTTTCATTAAGGCTTTCATTTTCTTTCTTTCTTTCATTATCTTTCTCTTTCATTAACTAGGATTTCACAAAGAAAAAGCCTGCATCATATGGTTGGCAACAAATGCCGAACCCCTGCCAGTACACATTTATAAGTGGTAGCTAACCCCTGACAGTTGACCCACACTGCTAGGCACAAAGCCTACTCATGAAGACAGGTCCCATTCATTCATTCATCGGTCAATCTCAAGGATTAGACCCCAGATGTGCATCCTCATAGGCTGAAACAACCGCACATCAGTTGAGCTAATGCCAACATAGTCATGCACCTCCATTCATTTTGCTTGCAAGGCTTTTCATTCATCAGAAGGGCCAGGGGGTAACATTCATTAGGTTCCACTATTTTTCTTTTATTCCTTTATGTACACTTGATTATGCTTAATACTTATAAGATATCCATTGTCTTATAATCACATAACAGGAAATGTAATTATTATTCATTACAGTAGAACATAAAAGATTATAACATAACAAGAAAACATTTAACAATCATATTCTCCTATTAAAACAAAAGTACTAATCACTTAAACTCCTTTCAAAAAATTGCAGGATAATCCTAAGTGTTTATAGCATATGCATAAGGTCCTACAGCGGATGAACAAAGTCCATAGCGGACGACCAACGTCCACAACAGATGAACAAAGTCCACAGCAGATGACCAAGGTCCACAGTGGATGAACAAAGTATACTAAGGCATACAGCAGATCACTAAGGCATACTAAGGCATACAGCGGATCATTTCTTAACACAAGGGTCCATGACGGACAGTTAATGTCCATAGCGGATGACTTAAGGTTCAAGGCGGATGGCTAAGGTTCATAGCGGATGACTTAAACACTTAAGTGTCCATAGCGGACATTCTTAGATACTTAAGTGTCCATAGAGGAGAGTCAATGTCCACAGCGGACAACACTAAACCATTCCACGTGTCTGCAACGGACAACCAATGCCCACAACGGACATCAAATGTCCACAACGGACATCCGTTAAAATACTTATGTCCTACTTATGCAAATTCTAGTTCCATACAACACCTTTAAATGTATACTTAGCTTAAAACAATTAGATTCAAACTAGCACTTAATAAACATCATTTAACATCATAGAAATCTTTAAAAACACATACATTTTTGTAAAAAGTCATATTTAACTATTGAAAACATAGTTTTGTCAAAAAACATCGTTTTAATAAACATACCAGCCCTAAATAAGTAGAAACATGTAAAAGAGGGGATCTATAACTCACCTTAACCAGCCTTCGAGCAAACCACAAAAACCCGAGAGCAACCTGGAGTTCTAATACCTAAACACACGTAAAGAAACAAACTAAACACATAGAAACCCATGGAAATCTACCTATAAGCTTAAACCCAACTTAGATCTGAGAAGAAATCACCTTAAAACCAAACCTTTTGAAGAATTCTTTCACTTTCTCACTCTAGAACCTGTGGGAGTTCTTTCTCTCACTCCAGCCATATGAATTTAGGTGCCTAATAAGAGAGTATGGGTGGCCATCTCCTTTTTAAACCCCATTATGGGCCGGTTTGGCCCTTGCACACTTTCACCCCTTGCTTTTTAAAATAAATAACCCATTGCTCCTTTACTTTTCTCTTTTGAAGTTTGTGGGTGTTACAAACCAAGTCTAAGTGCTAAAGATAAGTCTGCATGCTGAAGACTTCATCTATTGAGACACATGTCGTAGATGTTATGAATTAGTAGATACAATGCATTTGCCGATCAGCATTTGTATATGCTGATTGACTGATTTTGTAGATAAGAAGTCAGTACTAAAGAGTAGTGGTCTTACAATAACACTGCAACTATCAAAGATTTGCTGATCTGATTTCTTTTTTGTTTTGTACAATACTTGTAACCATAGTATTATACATTTGTGGTATGTCATAATGTGTAAGATCAATGGCTATATCATGCCATTGATCCTAAACCTAAAATAGACGTTCATAATTTTTCTAGTGTTTAGCTTTCATAGTATAAGTACCTCACCTTTGTATTGTTTTAAGTTTGGGATGTCTTGATATTTTGCATGACAAGATTGTTTGGATAACAATGGATTATCATTTCTTTATAAGAATGGTTTATCTAAATTTCTATCATTTTCTAAAATCTGTCATATCACGTTTCTTATATATATTTATATTTAATTAGATAATAATCTTTATTTTTTTAAAATTATATTTCCCCTCACAACCATTTAGAGAATTATAAAAATATAGATATGGTAATGAACAGTGGCTTTTTAGATAATATTACATGAGAACGAGTTTCCTTTCCCCTGTATGGTAGCATTTTTACTTAAACTGATTAAAACATCACACATACCTACTTTTGTTTCTTTTAATAAAAGATACTAAAACCTTTCCTATTTCTTTTCTGTGTAGGAAATATATTTTCCCAACATTTTTTACGCATACAAGACACGTGGGGTATACAACCAATTCGGGTTGAACCACTTTATCTGTCTTGTCTAGGGCTAGGTGCGGTAAGGGCCTCGGACCCTTCTAAGATATACCTTCAACCCAAAAAAACACTCATATGACCAGTTTCGGAGGTTATAATGATCCAAACTCAGACAACCCTATAAGACAATCTCCAATGGTTTAAATTTTGTTTGTTTTTGGAGTAAATTGTCCGTTTGTAAACATATGCGTTATTGGGGGGATTGTTTTTAGGAAAAGAAGTCCATGGGTATGGACATGAAAAAGAGCTCAATTGTCAGATTATTCAGGGAGGGTGGGACTGGGTTGGGTTTAAACTTAATAAAAGAAAATCCTATATTTATTTCCAAAAAATATTTAGTTATTAATTTTTAATTGCCTTTAAATAGTAAAAAAATATAACGTACATATCTTAATCAATTTTATTTATTATTTTAAATTTTAAGTAACTAATCTATTATTTTTAAATATTAATGTTTAAAGTCTCAAGGTTTTAATTTGTAATTTTCTTCCAAACGGTTATATTTTTAAATTTAATTTTTTCAAACTTTCTCATAATGGCTATATTTTTATTATAAATACAAACATTCATCTTTCATTTTTACACCACCTTCAATTTTTTCTAACTTTTATCTTTCAAAATTTCTCTTATTATTTCTAATCTCTGAATAAAAATAAGTTTAAATGGTGATGGAAGTCCTCTCATTTCACCTCCTGGTTCACCTTTTATAGATTTTATGCATGCGGCATTAAAAAAATGATGGATGATGATGTTGACAAAGCGTATGTAGAAGTGATGAAAGCTTACGCTGCTGAAAGTTCTTGAACCACAACAAGAAAACATAGAAGTATACAAAGGGATCGTGAAGAGAAGGATGAGTGTCTTTGGATAACCTACGTTCTCACTTGGCATATGATAAAACGAAAGGTGAGTGTAATGAATGGTATCTACATTCAACTACAAAAACAAAAAATAAGTGGTTGTTTTGATGATTAATTGCTTAGACATGCTTGTGAGATGTATGAAGCCTTAGAATGTAAACAATATGTACGATCATGTTTGGATTCTTTTTAAACACGAGCTGAAATGGAAAGAACAAACAGGTTTTGAGCACAGTCAAAGTGTAAGTGGTAAAAGATTTGCTGATAATATTTCATCAGAAGCTAACAACTACTTTGACCTCAATGATGACAATGAATTAACGCTTGATGATTATGGGAATAAAGTTAAAGAACTTTCCCATCCAATGGGCACAAAGAAGGCTAAAGCAATGGCTAAAGGTAAGTCTAAGGGTCTGTTTTGTATGTAGTAACGGAATGGACGAATGAATGAAATGAATAAAGGAATGGAATGAATGAAGGAATGGAATGGATCAAAGAATGATTTTAATCGTTACATCCCATTGTCCTATTTATTACTCTTCAAGAATGAAATGAATCATTACTTTATGTTGTTTGTTAGGTAGGAAAAGACAAAAGAATGAAATGTAAAAGCGGTTATGGTGGTGATGATGGTGGCGGTGGTGGCCGGTGGTGGTTCCCAGTGGTGGTGCGGCGGGGGTGGCAGGTGGTTGGCGGCTGTGGCCGGTGGTTGATGGTTGTGGCCGGTGGTTAGCGGCGGTGGCGGTGGTGGTGGCCATGCCTGGTGGTGGTGGCCGGTGACGATTGATCTTGGTGGCTGGTTGTGGTTATTGACTAATGATGGAAGAAGGAATGGAATGAAAAAAAAAAAAAGAAGAGGGGTGAATGGAATGAATTTGAGGGAAGTGAATCAACTATGTGATGCTTTATTTCATTACCTTCAGCAATCAAATATGTATTTTTTTCATTCACTCTCAATGATTAATTCCATTCCGCCCCTTATTCCTGCATACCAAACGCTGCCTAAAGGCAAAGCTAAAGACGGCTCGTCACAAATAAATGAGATCATTTAGACACTTTCAAAATTAAACAAAAATGAGCGAATCTACCATTGGTGAAACTGAATCCAAATCACGTGAATACGTTTATATTAAGCCGAAAGATGTTCAAGTCTGTGAACAAGAGATCGCACTACGTGAGGAAAAGATTGCACTGCGTGAACAAAAACTTTTTTTTAGGGATACAACCTACATGAATCGCAAGCAAATCACATTCCATTAAAAGATCTATGGCAAAAGTAGGGCAAAGTATGATATTTAGATTGTTAGGTTTAGATCTTTTGTATAGGTTTAGATGATGAATCATTTCTTGTAATGATGAATCATTTCTTGTAATGAACTTCTGTAATTCTTTACCATTGTATAATGCATGAAATATGTTTAAACCAAATATTATATGTGTTGATTTTATGTGATTGCGGAATTTCGTACTTGGTCATTTGGAAAAATTGATAAAGTACAAGAACAACGCGGATGAACAATTTGTCTTCCGTAGATGTTCTCTTGAGCATATCTGAACAAGTTAATTTACATCCGTAGATCTCCTGCGGAAGCTCCCATCTACTGAGAACAAGTTCTGGAGACAAGTTGCTGCTGCGGAAGATGGGTTTGCTTATGAGGATGAAGTTCAATAATAAAGGACCAAATTCCGACGAAGACCAAATTCCTACGAAAGACCAATTTCCTACGGAAGACCAAATGCATGAGCCCTCATCAAGTACCACCACATAAAATCAACCGTAGCGGCCTGAAGTGATGTCATCAAGTTAACATCTACAAAGACTAACTTCATATGAGAGAATGTAGGATTCATATTAGGATGTTACAGTTGTAACTATCACAACAGGAAAGGTTATAGTTTCCATTGTTAAATCCTCTGCTGCTAAAATAAGGCTTGATCCACACTTTTAGGAGAGTTTGTTGGGTTATTAAGGGGGATTGATACAACTATAAAGAGACATATTCTTAGTATCAAAATCAACCAATCATTCAAGAAAAATAGCAAAACAGCAAGAACATCATTGGAGATCACAAGATCACCATAGCATTTGTAATTGATTGTGTATGAATGAAAAATAATTGAAACAAATCTTGTGTTGCATTATATTATTCTGTTTTCAATTTTTTTTATATTTTGTTTGTCGATTTCAATTTCACAAACAATTAAAATATAAAAAATAAAATATTGATAATTTCGCAATCTTTATTTGTTTAATCAAACGGATAATTCTTGATTCGATCCTTGGATTCACAGGTGGTATCAGAGCTTTGTGCTCATTGATCTAGATAAATTGATCTATTAGTTTGATTATTTTAATTGATTGTTTGTTTTATCAAATCATCAAAATATTGTTATATCAATCATATTCACTATTCCATTGCTCGATTAATTTTGATTTGCATTAGAATCACTTTTGATTCGTGGATTGTGTTTGTTTTTCACAACCATGAAAACGCCGCCTCGAAAAATCGGAACACGACGAGGATGCGACGGACGGGATCGTCATAACACATTGGGGTTCAAGATAATATCTAAAGGTATCTCCGTACATGGGTCATGACGTCGCCGACACATAGGAACACATGTCAAGGATATCACTACCAGAACGTCATACCAAAATGCATAATCATACCAAAGCTCCATACAGAAACAAATCAACACATTGTCAAACAATAAAAACTCTCAAAATCCTAAAAAGAAAAAACAAAAAAATCATCCAAACCCACAATCCGCAACTGTCCCAAAAGTCTCTTGAATGTCTAATGCTCTAGTGGAGCGGTCTCGTCTAAGTCACAGCCATACACCTAGACTTCGTTACCTGAAAAGACATGCTCTAAAAAGATCAACATACGTTGGTGAGTTCACAGGTTTAAGTACAACAATATTTTGCCATGTATAACATGTATAGAAAATTGTATGTGAAAGAGATACATAGCAGTCAAGATATCAACATAAGTACGAATGTAGCCCAAGTCCAGACATTCCAAAATTGCACACAACCGGATTATATTCCACCCAAGGGCAAGCCCCGGCCAAGTCGATCTCGACTAGTATTCCGCACATGGGTTGGGTTCAACCCGTTAGTAGTAACAATATCTCTCCATAACGTCCAAGTACACAAGTTAAGCAAAGTACACCCTCATGATTGTATCAAGACTCATACCATGACCCAAACCATACAATATTTCAAAGAAAAATCAAACACGGCATAGTCCAAAACCATAAGCATGCTTTTCCCCCAAGCAAAATATATTAAAAAGGGGCTGTGAAACTCACCTTGAAATGTCACAGTTCAAATTCCACAACAACGCAGAGGAAGCTCTAAAAATATATAATTCACAAGGATTAATAATCACCAAATATCGATGACTAATATGGGTGCAATCCTGTTAGTCCAGCCCTAAACACTAATCAAGGTTTTCCATCGTCACACTTATTAATTTAATTCTTTTGTAAAGAGTTTTAATCAATATTATATGAAAAATTTGTCTTAATTTAGACTATTTAATCCCACCCTTATTTTTTAGGTTTTAACAAAATAATTCAGCATACATATCTGATTGCGCATCAGTCTTGTATAGGATGTTAGGAGATCGACACGACCACGAAACATTGCGTACGAGGTGTCATTTCAAAAGAAGAGACATTAAATTAACTCCAGAAAAAGAATCAGGTTCATTTGACAAAATATGAGTAAGTTATGACACGAAGAATAAAGACCAATCTGACTGCCCGGATTCGTCAGTTTTGAGCTTCAGTTTGTTTGCTACGTTTGGAGGACCAAACGATATCGAAACGACATGAAACCCTTGGGTTAGTTAGAGGACTCATAGGGCTTAATTTTAGACCCAGATTTTGCCCCAATTGGGCGTGTTTCGATCAAGTTATCACACGAACAAGATGACCCATTTTTCTGACAGCAAGCTGCCCATATTGTTAGTTTCGTTGTTTCGATTTGTTCAACACATCAATACTTTCAAGGAACAATTTTAGTTATTTCAAAACGTTTTATAGGTCCAAAATCTCGATTAAGGGCAGGTCATCCAAGATTACATCCCAATCTTTTGGTTCGATTACCATACAAGACCAAGGATTAGGGTTTTTACCAAGTGACGAACCCAACAATCGTAACGCTTAGATCTTCACGATCTAGCACCAAAAACCAACAATGAGAGATCATTAGATGAAGATTTTTAATATAGATGATGAGTATCATCGATTTTAGAGTGTAACTAGAATTAAACTTCATCAAAAACGAATTTCGCTTACCGTAGCTTTGAAGACGAATTTTTCTAGCCGAGTTTAGCGTTCTTGGATGACTTGGTTGCCAAAAACTCGATGGATGCACAAGTGATTACAGAATTTTTCGATGGCCAAGTGGAGAAGAAGAGAGAATTTTGGAGAAGGGTGGCTAGGGTTTCAGGGAATTCCAAAATTTGTGAAAGTGAGGCCAAGGCAAAGGGGAATACCACAACATGTTTCGGCCGCAAGGATTAAAACACGAACTTCACCAAACCCAAAGCCTTACATCCATGGGCTTTGCAACCCCCCCTTAATCCTTGCGGCCGAACATGTTGTGGTATTCCCTTTGCCTTGGCCTCACTTTCACAAATTTTGGAATTCCCTTGAAACCCTAGCACCTCCTTCTCCAAAATTCTCTCTTCTTCTCCACTTGCCATCCAAAATTCTGAAATCACTTGTGCATCCATCGAGTTTTGGCAACCAAGTCATCAAGAACGCTAAACTCGGCTAGAAACATTCGTCTTCAAAGCTACGGTAAGCGAATTCGTTTTTGATGAAGTTTAATTCTAGTTACACTCTAAAATCGATGATACTCGTCATCTATATTCAAAATCTTCATCAAATGATTCTCATTCTTGGTTTTTGGTGCTAGATCGTGAAGATCTAAGCGTTACGATTGTCGGGTTCGTCACTTGGTAAAACCCTAATCCGTGGTCTTGTATGGTAATCGAATCTAAAAGATTGGGATGTAATCTTGGATGACCTGCCCTTAATCGAGATTTTGGACCTATAAAACGTTTTGAAATAACTAGAATTGTTCCTTGAAAGTATTGATGTGTTGAACAAATCGAAACAACGAAACTAACAATACGGGCAACTTGCTGTCAGAAAATGGGTCATCTTGTTCGTGTGATAACTTGGTCGAAACACGCCCAATTGGGGAAAACTCTGGTCTAAATTTAAGCCCTATGAGTCTCTAACTAACCCAAGTGGTTTCATGTCGTTCGACAACGTTTGGTCCTCCAAACGTAGCAAACAAAACTGAAGGTCAAACTGACGAATCTGGGCAGCAGATTGTTCTTTATTCTTCGTGTCATAACTCTCATATTTTGTTAATGAACCTGATTCTTTTCTGGAGTTAATTTAATGTCTCTTCTTTCAAATGAACACCTCGTACGCGATTGTTGGTCGTTTCGTTCTCCTAACAGCATATACAAGACTGATGCGCAATCAGATATGTATGCTGAATTATTTGTTAAAACCTAAAAAATAAGGGTTGGGATTAAATAGTCTAAAATAAGACAAATTTTTCATATAATATTGATTAAAACTCTTTACAAAAGAATTAATTAATAAGTGTGACGATGGAAAACCTTGATTAGTGTTAAGGCTGGACTAACAGGATTGCACCAATATTAGTCATCGATATTTGGTGATTATTATCCTTGTGTGAATTATATATTTTTAGAGCTTCCTCTACGTGTTGTGGAATTTGAACTGTGACATTTCAAGGTGAGTTTCACGGTCCTTTTTTAATATATTTTACTTGGGGGAAAAGCATGCTATGGTTTTGGACTATGCCGTGTTTGATTTTCTTTTGAAATATTGTATGTGGTTTGGGTCATGGTATGAGTCTTTGTGACATCCGGTAATTTTCCGTTACCAAACTCCGTTTGTTCCGTTAAGTCTGCATACACGTGTCGGGAGCACACACTAGTTGTCGTTGAACGTTGGTGACTTAACAGTAATCAGTAATGTTAAATTGATGATAATTAGGTTAACAATGTGATTATTAAGTTATGCTTATGTGATTTGAATTTAACTGTAATGTTATCGCGTAACGTGAAAACGTGCATATTTATTCGTGTGTTTTGTGATAAATGGGAATTATGCATGATTGTTATTTGTATTAATATAATTGTGTTTAGTAGTTAAAACTATTTAAAATCTATTCAAAAAGCTTAATTTTTATAAAATACAAATATAAGGGTTAAAAGGTAATTATGGATTATTTAATAAAATAAAATCAAAACCCACCCTAATCCCACCCCATCGGCCGCGACCTCACTCCCTCTCCCTCTCCCTTTACGATTTCGGCCAAGAACACCCACAAAGCATCGGTTTTTGGATCGATTTCAAGCTCCACAACACATTGGAACATCGATTCTTGTTTTTCCTTTCGCGAATAAAAGGTTAGTTTTGGTGTTTTCATGCATATGGTGTTGGCCGAAACCCTAGTTCGAAATCTGCAAATTGGATGTTAATTCTTGTTCGTTGGTGATGTTATGATGTTAGTTAGGTTGTGTTGATGCTAGTAACGTTGATTATGCAAGAAGTTTGGATTTGGTTGTTTGTTCATAGGGTTATCTTGGCCGTGAGTTTGAGGCAATTTTGGATCAAATTGGATGTTGAATAATGGTTGTTTGACGTTGTGATTATGTTAGTTGTATTGTATATATATTAGTTAACGTCGATTTTACAAGAAAAAACCATGATTTGGGTGCATTGTTCATAGGTTACTAATAATAGTAACTTTATTTGCATGAATTAGTGATTGGTTGATGTATGATGTTATGGATGTGTTTGTGATGATGATTAGATGCTAGATTGTTGATATGAATGTTAGGAATTCAAGAATGCATGTGTAGTTCATACCTTACTAAAGATAGTAACTTTTGGGTATGAAAGTTGATGATCATGATGATTAGGTGTCGTTGATATGTTTAGATGTTGTCATGGACTTGAATAGTATATAATTGATGAATTCATGAATGTTGTGTGAGTTGATGAATTTGGGATGAACTTTCCCAAAAGGGAAACTTTAATTGTGCAAATCCTTGAATTGGATGATTTGAGCATGTTGGGTTATTAGGATCATGCTAGTGGTTCATGGATGGTTTCTAAGGTGACTAAATGTGTTGTTTATGTTGTATGAATGTTGATTTGGTTGTTATCTGTTTGGCCTGTTGTGATTTGCATGATTTGTATGATATCTAGTTATATGATGATCTAGGTGAGTACATGTGGTGGTGGATGTTGCTATATGTAATCAAGTGCTATGTTGATCATGTATGATATGCTGTTGTGTTAGTTTAATGAATTATCACCTATGATGTCACCAACGGTCCAACTGTGTTTTTGTGCACACGTACTTTGTACTCTTGTATTCTAGGTGACCTTTGAAGGTTGTCTTTCCCTTCTTTCTTTCAAGTTAAACTCTAAGTTAATTCTTGCGCATACCAGGTGAGTTCTTTGCCCCACTCTTTTACATAAATCTCTTTGGGGGAGATGGCATACTGTTTACAAACGCTTTTATTTATGAGTGTGTATATGTTTGATATAGTGTTGTTTACCATGGAAAGTCCTCACACTTTCGGATTGTTAATATTGACTAGCGGGAAATTTTGGGTAGTACTACTGGGTCTGACGAGCCCCACCTGTGCGACTCGAGGTCAAACGGGTGCAATTTTGTCCTATCACATATTCGTCACGACCTGGTAAGTCGTGACGGGAGGCAACAAACGTATCACAGTCAGCTTCAATCGCGAGATCACTATGATTAATATTTTTTTATGTTAATAGACTAGCTATCTATTGCAATACACACTTATGCTCTGAAAACTATTGATTGGTTTATATGTTAACGCAAACTCTTGAACTCACCAACCATGTGTTGACTTGTTAGTATGCTATTCTCAGTTAAGGTTGCCAGATTTCCTAGGAGCACGCACGTCAGCATTGTTGAGTTGTCTACATTTGCATTGTTTACAATTGGGATTATTTCCTTTTATACATTTGTGTTTGGGCGCGTTTGTTTTTGCGCATTCTCGTTACATATTACTTGTTTTGGGTGTTAGTTTTAAAAACGCTCCGCAGTATTTTAAACGTTTGACTCTGGTTTTGTTTATTAATCATATAGAGTCGTTCTTGGTAACTAATGACTGAGATCCTGGTAATGTCACGCGCCTCGTGGTAAAACCCCGCACGCGGATTTTGAGGGTGTTTCCCACCCAACTGACAAACTTAAATTTTGACATTGATGGAATATTTTGTGACTCAATTACAATTTATTTATCTTTGATTATTATTTCTGTTATAAACGTTGTGGTTGTGGTAAATTCGTTATTTCTTATTGTTTACTGTACTTTGATGAGATTAATGTGTTGGATTTACTCATGATTGTAATTGTGAATTTTAAAGTGAATATGGACGCACGTGGAAGAGGACGTGGGCGTGGTCGTGGACGTGGCGCCGGAGCCGTGGAGCCGAGCCATAACATGACGCCTGCGGAATTGGCAGCATTGATTAATGAACACGTTCAGGCGGCAGGGCTGCTGCCCACCTGGACAACCAGCAGGTAAAGATAGCAAGAGGTTAAACTGATTATCCTGGTTATTTGTCTAGGATCTGACTAATGTTGGGAGTCAAAACAGGACCACCACCATGTACCTACAAGTCCTTCATGGACTGTAAACCTCATACCTACAGCGGGACGGAAGGGGCTGTAGGGCTTGTAAGGTGGTTTGAGAAGACAGAGTCGTTTTTTGCGAAATGCAACTGCCCGCCTGCTGATCAGGTGAAGTATGCCACAGGGACGTTGAAGGCGCAGCACTCTCTTGGTGGAATGCCCAGGTACAAATGTTTGGGTCAAGCCATGGCCAATGAACTACCGTGGGATGAATTCAAAGAAATCATGACTGAAGAATATTGCCCCCGGAATGAAGTGCAAGAAACTGGAGATTGAGTTCTGGCAACTCAAATGCAAGGCTCAGAAATTGAAGCCTACACGACTCGTACTCATGAGTAGCCACTTTATGTCCAGGATGGTGAATGAAATGCACAAGAGGGTGGAGCATTATATACGGGGATTGGTGCCTGAAATTCAAAGTATGGTAACTGCTTCTAACCCCACTACCATACAACAAGCTATCCGAACAGCCCACAGGCTGACTGACCAGGCAGTTGAGCAAGGTCGGTTACCTAAACGGGGTGCGGTGGCAAGCGTGCCCGACCAAAACGCAAGTGGGATGGTTCAAGCAACAAGGGATCGTCATCTAGTAGCCAATCTCAACCTCAACAACAGCAGCCAAGTCAGCAACAGCAACGGAAGTTTGATAACAACCGAAGCTTCAACCAGGCGCACTCAAATCAAGGACCCGGCGGGTATGGTGGAAGACTGCCGAAGTGCAACCGGTGTAACTACCACCATGTGGGTCGATGTGATAACTTCAAGTGTCAACGTTGTGGGAAGATTGGTCACGCAGCCAAAGACTGTCGGGGTGAACTGATGAGAAAGCCACAACAATCACAAGAAACTCCGAAACGTTGTTTTGAATGCGGGAAAGAAGGCCATTACAAACGCAACTGTCCCCAACTTAAGAGGAATGGTAATGGTAACAACAACAATGGGAACAACAACAATAATAACAATGGCAATAACAATAACAACAACAATGGTAATGGCAACAACAATGGAGGCAATAACAACAGTGGAGCCAAAGGAAGAGCCTTCGTCATTGGCTCAGGTGAGGCTCTAAACGATCCTACAACAGTAACTGGTAAATTTTCGGTTAATGGTTTTTTGCTACTGTATTATTCGATACCGGAGCCGATAGAAGTTTCGTGTCACTAGGTTCTGTAGTCTTTTAAGTGATATGCCCTCAGCCTTAGAATCTAAATACACCGTAGAGTTAGCTGACGGTACACAGATTCACGTAACGCATATTCTTAGAGACTGCAAGATAGAGCTTGCTGGTCATACGTTCACCATAGATCTCATGCCTGTTACGTTAGGAAGCTTTGATGTGGTAGTAGGCATGGATTGGCTTTCCGATAAGCAAGCGGAAGTCATATGCCACGAGAAGATCATACGGATTCCCCTTGGTGAAGAAGTCCTTACGGTCAGAGGTGATAGGAGTGGTGCGGTGATAGGCATCATCTCATTCATGAAGGCGCAGAAGTTGTTACGAAAGGGTCGACTGGCCATATTGGCACTAGTCACGGATAAACAGACTGAGGAAAAGAAGATAGAGGATATTCCCGTAGTTCGTGAGTTTTCTGAGGTGTTTCCGAAAGATCTGCCTGGATTACCGCCTCATCGTCAAGTTGAATTCCAGATTGAGTTGACTCCAGGAGCCGCTCCAATTGCGAGAGCACCATACCGGTTAGCTCCGAACGAACTGCAAGAATTATCCGCCCAACTCCAAGAACTGTTGGATAAAGGGTTTATCCGACCGAGTTCGTCACCCTGGGAGCGCCAGTTCTATTTGTGAAGAAGAAGGATGGTACATTTAGAATGTGTATCGACTATAGGGAACTGAACAAGGTTACTATCAAGAATAGATATCCCTTACCTCGTATCGATGATTTGTTTGATCAACTGCAAGGATCAAGCTATTACTCCAAGATTGATCTGAGGTCTGGGTATCATCAGCTGAGAGTTTGAGAAGAGGACATCTCGAAGACTGCTTTCCGTACACGATATGGTCACTATGAATTTTTGGTCATGCCATTTGGGTTGACGAATGCACCAGCAGTATTCATGGACCTCATGAATCGCGTGTGCAAACCCTATCTTGATCAGTTTGTTATCGTCTTTATTGATGACATACTGATATACTCAAGGACCGAGGAAGAACATGAGAAGCACTTACGTTTAATCTTGGAATTACTTAGAAAGGAACAACTGTATGCAAAGTTTTCTAAGTGTGATTTCTGGATACGTGAGGTACAATTCTTGGGTCATATTGTCAACGAGAAGGGAATACATGTTGATCCTGCCAAGATTGAAGCGATAAAGAATTGGTCTGTTCCTAAGACACCGAGTGAGATACGACAATTCCTTGGATTAGCGGGATATTATCGACGATTCATTGAAGGATTCTCTAAGATTGCACAACCTCTCACAGCTTTGACTCACAAAGGAACGACGTACAAATGGGGTGAGAGTCAGGAATCTGCTTTTCAGTTGCTGAAACATAAATTGTGTAGCGCACCAATATTAGCGTTACCGGATGGTAGTGATGATTTCGTAGTCTATTGTGACGCTTCTATTCAAGGACTTGGATGCGTCCTGATGCAGCGGGATAAAGTGATAGCATACGCCTCTAGACAGTTGAAGATTCATGAGAAGAACTATACCACCCATGATTTGGAACTGGGTGCGGTAGTGTTTGCCTTAAAGATCTGGAGACATTACTTGTACGGTACCAAATGCACCATTTACACCGATCACAAGAGTCTTCAGCATATCTTGAGCAAAAGGAGTTGAATATGAGGCAAAGACGCTGGGTGGAATTGTTAAACGACTATGATTGTGCTATTAAATACCACCCGGGAAGGCAAATGTAGTTGCTGATGCGCTGAGTAGAAAAGAGACTGCTAAGCCTCGACGAGTGCGAGCTCTGCAACTAACGATTAGTACGCAATTACCCGAACAAATCCGTGATGCTCAAACTGAAGCTCTGAAAGTAGAAAATATGAGTTTAGAAGGGTTACGAGGAATGGAAAAGCAATTAGAAGTAAAGCCGGATGGGATTCGTTATTTCATGGATAGACTATGGGTACCTCTCCACGGAGACCTGAGAGACTTGGTGATGAGTGAAGCTCACAAGTCCAAGTATTCTATACATCCTGGATCTGACAAGATGTACCACGATTTGAAGGCGCACTATTGGTGGCCTAACATGAAAGCAGATGTAGCTACTTATGTGAGCAAGTGTCTGACCTGCTCAAAGGTGAAAGTGGAGTATCAGAAACCATCTGGTTTACTACAACAACCCGAGATCCCTATGTGGAAGTGGGATCAAATATCAATGGATTTTATTACTAAGTTACCTCGCACTTCTACGGGTTGTGATACAATATGGGTTATCGTGGATCGATTGACAAAATCTGCTCATTTCCTAGCGATAAAGGAAACAGATAAGATGGAGAAGTTAACCCGACTTTATCTGAAGGAAATCGTTTCGAGGCATGGAGTACCAATCTCAATTATTTCTGATCGCGATTCTCGTTTCACATCACACTTCTGGCAGTCATTGCAGAAAGCTTTAGGTACACGATTGGATATGAGTACTGCTTATCATCCACAGACTGATGGTCAAAGCGAGCGTACTATACAGACTTTGGAGGACATGTTACGTGCTTGTGTGATTGATTTCGGGAATAACTGGGAAGTTCACCTACCATTGGTGGAATTTTCTTACAACAACAGTTATCACACTAGTATAAAGGCAGCACCTTTTAAAGCTTTATATGGGAGAAAGTGTAGATCACCAGTTTGCTGGGCTGAAATTGGTGATAGTCAATTAACGGGTCCCGAGTTAGTACACGAGACAACTGAGAAGATTGTTCAGATAAGAAACCGCATGGCAGCAGCGCGAGACAGACAGAAAAGCTATGCTGACAAGCGACGAAAACCTTGGAATTTCAAATTGGTGACAAAGTTTTATTGAAAGTCTCACCATGGAAAGGCGTAGTTCGGTTTGGTAAACGAGGAAAGCTAAATCCGAGATACGTTGGACCATTTGAGATAGTGGAAAGAATTGGTCCAGTGGCTTATCGACTAGCCTTACCTGATTCATTGAGTGGAATCCATGATGTATTCCATGTTTCAAACCTAAAGAAATGTTTAACGGATGAAACGATGGTCGTACCACTGGAAGAAGTTCAAGTAGATGAACAACTACGCTTCATTGAGGAACCGGTCGAGGTGATGGATCGTGAGGTGAAAACGCTTAAGCAAAGCAAGATACCCATCGTCAAAGTTCGT
Source organism: Flaveria sonorensis (assembly GCA_025506505.1). Classification (NCBI taxonomy): domain Eukaryota; kingdom Viridiplantae; phylum Streptophyta; class Magnoliopsida; order Asterales; family Asteraceae; genus Flaveria; species Flaveria sonorensis. Next base: position 16,137,860 of record CM046430.1, on the reverse strand, counting down.
TGGAACTCGAGACGTGGACCAGAATTCACGTGGGAACGTGAAGATCAAATGAAGCTTAAGTATCCTCAGCTATTTGAAAGGACGATGCCAGCCGGCGAAGGTATTGATTAAATTTCGGGACGAAATTTCTTTCAACATGGGGATGATGTGACAACTCATCCAAAACTCACACGATTTCGATTTCCTTGTGCCAATGCAGTAGACCAGTGATGGAACACTCACCATGTAACGCAATTTTCGGGACGAAAATTCTTTCAACATGGGGATAATGTGACATCCGGTAATTTTCCGTTACCAAACTCCGTTTGTTCCGTTAAGTCTTGCATACACGTGTCGGGAGCACACACTAGTTGTCGTTGAACGTTGGTGACTTAACAGTAATCAGTAATGTTAAATTGATGATAATTAGGTTAACAATGTGATTATTAAGTTATGCTTATGTGATTTGAATGTTAACTGTAATGTTATCGCGTAACGTGAAAACGTGCATATTTATTCGTGTGTTTTGTGATAAATGGGAATTATGCATGATTGTTATTTGTGATTAATAATAATTGTGTTTAGTAGTTAAAAACTATTTAAAATCTATTCAAAAAGCTTAATTTTTATAAAATACAAATTATAAGGGTTAAAAGGGTAATTATGGATTATTTAATAAAATAAAAATCAAAACCCAACCCTAATCCCACCCATCGGCCGCGACCTCACTCCCTCTCCCTCTCCCTTTGCGATTTCGGCCAGAACACCCACAAGCATCGGTTTTGGATCGATTTCAAGCTCATGCATTACGAAACTAGTTCGAAATCTGCAAATTGGATGTTAATTCTTGTTCGTTTGGTGATGTTATGATGTTAGTTAGGTTGTGTTGATGCTAGTTAACGTTGATTATGCAAGAAAGTTTGGATTTTGGTTGTTTGTTCAAAGGGTTATCTTGGCCGTGAGTTTGAGGCAATTTTGGATCAAATTGGATGTTGAATAATGGTTGTTTGACGTTGTGATTATGTTAGTTGTATTGTATATATATTAGTTAACGTCGATTTTACAAGAAAACCATGATTTGGGTGCATTGTTCATAGGTTACTAATAATAGTAACTTTATTTTGCATGAATTAGTGATTGGTTGATGTATGAATGTTATGGATGTGTTTGTGATGATGATTAGATGCTAGATTGTTGATATGAATGTTAGGAATTCAAGAATGCATGTTGTAGTTCATACCTTACTAAAGATAGTAACTTTTGGGTATGAAAGTTGATGAATCATGATGATTAGGTGTCGTTGATCATGTTTAGATGTTGTCATGGACTTGAAATAGTATATAATTGATGAATTCATGAATGTTGTGTGAGTTTGATGAATTTGGGATGAACTTTCCCAAAAGGGAAACTTTAATTGTGCAAATCCTTGAATTGGATGATTTGAGCATGTTTGGGATATTAGGATCATGCTAGTGGGTTCATGGATGGTTTCTAAGGTGACTAAATGTGTTGTTTATGTTGTATGAATGTTGATTTGGGTTGTTATCTGTTTTGGCCTGTTGTGATTTGCATGATTTGTATGATATCTAGTTATATGATGATCTAGGTAGTACATGTGGTGGTGATGTGCTATATGTAATCAAGTGCTATGTTGATCATGTATGATATGCTGTTGTGTTAGTTTAATGAATTATCACCTATGATGTCACCAACGGGTCCAACGGGTCAACTGGGTCAAATGTGTCTTGTATTCTTAAACCTTGAGTTCCTTGGTTTGTAGAGCACTTAGGGTTTCGTGTTGTTTTTGTGCACACGTACTTATGTACTCTTGTATTCTAGGTGACCTTTGAAGGTTGTCTTTCCTTCTTTCTTTCAAGTTAAACTCTAAGTTAATTCTTGCGCATACCAGGTGAGTTCTTGCCCCACTCTTTTTACATAAATCTCTTTGGGGGAGATGGCATACTGTTTACAAACGCTTTTATTTATGAGTGTGTATAATATTGATATAGTGTTGTTTACCATGGAAAGTCCTCACACTTTCGGATTGTTAATATTGACTAGCGGGGAAATTTTGGGTAGTACTACTGGGTCTGACGAGCCCCACCTGTGCGACTCGAGGTCAAACGGGTGCAATTTTGTCCTATCACATATTCGTCACGACCTGGTAAGTCGTGACGGGAGGCAACAAACGTATCACAGTCAGCTTCAATCGCGAGATCACTATGATTAATATTTTTATGTTAATAGACTAGCTATCTATTGCAATACACTACTTATGCTCTGAAAACTATTGATTGGTTTATATGTTAACGCAAACTCTTGAACTCACCAACCATGTGTTGACTTGTTTAGTATGCTATTCTTAGGTTAAGGTTGCCAGATTTCCTAGGAGCACGCACGTCAGCATTGTTGAGTTGTCTACATTTGCATTGTTTACAAATTGGGATTATTTTCCTTTTATACATTTGTGTTTGGGGCGCGTTTGTTTTGCGCATTCTCGTTACATATTACTTGTTTTGGGTGTTCTAGTTTTAAAAACGCTTCCGCAGTATTTTAAACGTTGACTCTGGTTTTGTTTATTAATCATATAGAGTCGTTCTTGGTAACTAATGACTGAGATCCTGGTATGTCACGCGCCTCGTGGTAAAACCCCGCACGCGGATTTTGAGGGTGTGACAGTCTTGATATTCAATCATGAGGGTGTACTTGTGCTTGTGCTTGTGCTTCAACTTGTGTACTTGGACGTTATGGAGAGATATTGTTAGTACTAACGGGTTGACACCCCCACCCATGTTGTCGGAATACTAGTCGAGACCGACTTGGCCGGGGCTTGCCCTTGGGTGAATATAATCTGGTTGTGTGCAATTTTGGAATGTCTTGGACTCGGGTTACATTCGTACTTATGTTGATATCTTGACTGCTATGTATCTCTTTCGCATACAATTTTCTATACATGTTATACACGGCAAAATATTTGTACTTATAAACCTGTGAACTCACCAACGTATGTTGACCTTTTTAGAGCATGTCTTTTCAGGTAACGAAGTCTAGGTGTATGGATGTGGACTTAGACGAGACCGCTCCACTAGGAGCATTAGACATTCAAGAGACTTTTGGGACATGTTGCGGATTGTTGGGTTTTATGGATTGTAATTTTGAGGATTTTGAGATTGGAATGTTATGGATATTAGGATTGGATATTATTTAAGTATTTCTATTATGGAATATGGGTGTCGAATTGACAAATTAAGTGCTATCATATACGTGCCTATTTTCTGGAATAATTCCTAGCCTTATTAATAATGCGATGTTGGATTATAATTATTTACGGGTTGCCCTATTTTTTTTAGAACATGCCGCCAAAAAGGGTTACCCGCAGCTCGACCTGTGGAGGTGCAGCCCCGAGGGGACGGGGACGTGGTAGAGGTGCTGGTGGCCGTGGTGGAGCCATAGGTGGAAGAGGTCAAGGTGGAACGAACAATGAAAATAATGGGGCTGGTAACCCAGATATCGCAACTATTATTGCTCAACAGCTAGCTGAACTAATTCCTACTATTGTTACGCAAGTGAGTAACAACATCTTGAACAATGGGGGCGGTATGGGCGGAGTAAACGGGAACGATAATGGGAATGAAGGGGACAATGGCAATCATGGAGGTGAAGAAGGAGCGAATGGCGGCGAGGTGTTGATGGAAGCTGGAGATGGTGGGAACGTGAATGTCGTGGGGAATGGTACTGGGGGTAGGGTTGGATGTACCTACAAGGAATTCATAACTTGTAAATCAAAGGAGTTTGATGGACAGGGCGGAGCTATCACTTTGACCCGTTGGATTGAGAAGATGGAAACTGTGATGGATATCAGTAACTGTGCTGAGAATCAGAAGGTGAAGTATGAGACGTGTTCGTTGGTAGGAAAGGCTGACATGGTGGAACACCCAAGTTCAGGCTCGGGGTAGAGAGGCGGCTGTGGCCATGACATGGGCCGAATTTAAGGCGTTGGCAGCTGAGGAGTATTGCCCTATGAATGAGATACAAAAGTTGGAACACGAGTTCTTGAACCATTCGATGGTAGGGTCGGGTCATGCTGCATATACCGACCGGTTTCATGAATTGGCAAAACTGGTGCCACACTTGGTAACACATGAGTCGAAGAGAATTGAGCGGTACATCTGGGGTCTGGTACCACAGATTCGTGGCATGGTGACGGCCGTGGCACCCCCAACCATACAAAGTGCAATTTTGAAATCAGGCACTTTGCCTGATGAAATGGTGCGAACTGGTGTTTTGGGAAAGACTGGAGAAAAGCGAAAGGATGTTAGGGAGTCAAGCAGATCGACCAATAGTAAAGTGGATAAGAAAACAAAGGTGGTGAAGGGATATGTTGTTGCGGCGCCTACAAAGAAGGATAATGTTGGTACTCATCCGAAGTGCATCAAGTGCGGCTGGCATCATCCAGTTACAGTGCCATGTACTGTGTGCTACACTTGCCAGCAAGTCGGGCACTTAGCTAAGCATTGCAGGACACTCGTGAACCCAGCGGTGCCGGTCAATGTGGCTAGACCAGCGGGGGCACCACGCGTGTGTTTCGAGTGCGGGAGCCAAGACCATTACCGTAATACTTGTCCAAAGTTAAACAGAGCACCAGGACGGGTGGACAACCCGAATGCAAGAAACAACAACCAAAATCAAGCATTAGCGATTGGCGAAAATCCAAGACAAGGTAACAATGGTAACCTGGCTCGTGGAAGGGCGTTTGTAATCAGTGCCAATGACGCTCGCCAGGAACCACAAGTGGTGATGGGTACGTTTACTTTAAATGAACATTATGCTACAGTTTTATTTGATACGGGTGCCGATAATAGTTTTGTATCATCCGAGTTTGTGAAATTAATGGATATGACCCCTAGTTGTATGGAATCAAGCTATGTAGTAGAATTGGCCAACGGTAACCTAGTAGTGACTAGGGATATAATACGGAACTGCACCTTAACTTTGGGCGATCATGCTTTTAGAATAGATCTTATACCTTTTGGGCTTGGAAGTTTTGACTTAGTGATGGGTATGGACTGGTTAACTGGGAATAGGGCTGAAATCGTTTGTAACGAAAAGATTGTGCGCATACCCTTACCATGTGGCAAGACACTTGAAGTACATGAGGAGAAGCCGGAAGTGAAGAAAGAATATATAATGAGTATGAAAGTGGTGGAATTGAAGATCGAAGACACACCTATTGTGCAGGATTTTCAAGAGGTGTTTCCGGATGATTTGACAGGATTGCCACCACCAAGACAGGTAGATTTTCGAATCGATTTGATACCGGACGCAGTGCCTGTGGCTAAGGCTCCTTATCGACTAGCCCCGTCAGAAATGCAAGAATTGTCTAGTCAGCTCCAGGAGTTGCTAGACAAGGGTTTCATCCGACCAAGCCATTCGCCGTGGGGAGCGCCAGTGCTCTTTGTTAAGAAAAAGGATGGATCCTTTAGAATGTGCATAGATTATCGAGAATTGAACAAGTTAACTATTAAGAATCGTTACCCCTTGCCATGGATAGATGATCTATTTGATCAACTTCAAGGGGCGACCTATTTTTCTAAGATTGATCTTCGTTTCGGATATCATCAGTTGAGGGTGTACGAGGACGATATACCAAAGACGGCTTTTAGGACGCGTTATGGGCATTATGAATTCTTGGTTATGCCTTTTGGGCTAACAAATGCACCCGCGGTATTTATGGATCTAATGAATAGGGTGTGTAAACCCTATCTGGATAAATTTGTCATAGTATTCATTGACGACATTTTGATCTATACAAGGATGAAGGAGGATCATAAGGGACACTTGAAAGCAATCTTGGAGTTATTGGGAAGAGAGAAGCTCTATGCCAAATTCTCCAAGTGTGAGTTTTGGCTGCGAGAGGTGAAATTTCTTGGGCATGTAGTGAATGAAAAAGGAATTCATGTGGATCCTGGAAAGATCGAGGCAGTTAAAAACTGGGAGGCACCTAAGACGCCTTCAGAGATAAGACAATTCCTTGGTTAGCAGGTTACTATAGGCGATTTATCACAAACTTCTCAAGGGTTGCACAACCACTTACGCAACTGACGTAGAAGGATAAGAAGTTCGAATGGGGTGCTAAACAAGAGGACGCATTTAATACATTGAAAAATAAGTTGTGTAATGCACCGATATTGGCACTCCCTAAGGGTTCAGACGGATTCGTTGTGTATTGTGACGTGTCACATCAAGGTTTAGGTTGTGTGCTCATGCAAAAAGATAAAGTGATTGCATACGTGTCGCGACAACTTAAGAATCATGAGAAGAATTACACCACCCATGACCTGGAGTTAGGCGCGGTGGTCTTTGCTCTTAAGACCTGGAGGCACTATTTGTATGGTACAAAGAGTGTCATTTATACCGACCACAAGAGCCTCCAGCACATTTTTGACCAAAAGGAATTGAACATGAGACAGCGTCAATGGATGGAATTGCTTAGTGATTACGACTGTGAAATCCGGTACCACCCGGGTAAAGCAAACGTAGTAGCGGATGCTTTGAGTCGAAAGGAAAGGGCCATACCTGTACGCATCCGGGCCCTACAAATGACCATTCATTCAGATATTAAGACTCATATTATTGCTGCTCAAGTCGAAGCAATAAAGGAAACAAACGTACAGAGTGAAGGGTTGAGAGGACTGGACCAACAGTTCGAACAAAAGGATGATGGAGGGTTATACCTTATGTGTAGGATTTGGGTACCCATAACGGGGAATGTTCGGGATATCGTATTGGATGAGGCACATACGACGAGGTATTCGGTACACCCTGGTGCGGATAAAATGTACCACGATCTTAGAGATTTATACTGGTGGCCCGGAATGAAGAGGGATATAGCGGTATATGTTAGTAAGTGTTTAACGTGTGCGAAGGTCAAGGCAGAACATCAAAGACCATCAGGTTTATTGCAGCAACCTGAAATCCCTGAATGGAAGTGGGAGAATATTACGATGGACTTTATTACAAAGTTACCAAGGACTAGTAGTGGGCATGATACTATTTGGGTTATTGTGGATCGAATGACCAAATCTGCACATTTCTTGGCTATACTTTAAGACTACAAAATGGAAAAGTTGGCAAGGATCTATATCTGTGAGATTGTGTCTAGACATGGGGTACCCGTGTCAATCATATCTGATCGGGATGCACGATTCACATCCTGATTCTGGCAATCCTTACAGAAGTCACTGGGGACACGTCTTGACATGAGTACTACCTATCACCCTCAGACCGATGGTCAGAGTGAGCGTATGATTCAGACTTTGGAAGACATGCTGAGGGCTTGCACGATTGACTTTGGCGGTAACTGGGACACTCACCTTCCATTGGTGGAGTTTTCGTACAATAATAGTTACCATACAAGTATTGGATGTGCACAATTTGAGGCATTGTATGGGCGTAAGTGCAGGTCACCGGTGTGTTGGGCAGAGGTCGGGGAAAGTCAGATGATTGGACCCTAGATTATACAAGAGACTACCAACAAGGTGTTTCAGATAAGGGATAGATTGAAGGCAGCCCAAGACCGTCAGAAAAGTTATGCTGATAATCGAAGGAAGCCATTAGAGTTCATTGTTGGGGATAATGTTCTATTGAAAGTGTCGCCTTGGAAAGGCATTATTCGTTTTGGCAAGAGGAGCAAGTTAGCACCGAGATACGTTGGTCCGTTCAAGATTATTGAACGAATTGGTCCTGTTGCATATCGACTGGAATTGCCGCAAGAGTTGAACGGCATACATAACACGTTTCATATTTCAAATCTCAAGAAGTGTCTCGCTGATGAGACGCTACATGTGCAACTCGAGGAAATTCAAGTGGATGAAAACCTTCGATTCGTCGAAGAACCATTAGAGATCATGGACCAGGAAATAAAGATGTTGAAATGTAGCAAGATCCCGATTGTGAAGGTAAGATGGAACTCAAGGAGAGGCCCTGAGTTTACTTGGGAAAGAGAAGACGGAATGAGGATTAAGTACCCTCACCTATTTGCGGATGACAGTGCAGTTGATGACTCTAGTTGAATTTCGGGATGAAATTCTTTCAACTGGGGGATACTGTGACATCCGTCACCAAAATAGGTACGTTGGCCTTGGCAGTAGTTTGAATTTTGACTTTTGACTTTGACTTTAGTCTTTAATTGGACTAGGTCTTGATTTATGGTTCTTTTCTTGATGGGCCCAAATTTTGGTCTAATGGGCCTACGTTTTTATGATGGGCCTACGTTTTTATGATGGGCCTGGAGCCTATATCATGATGTGACTAGTGGACTTGTCGCCGTATGAGGTTCTATGTGTTGAGCCCAATCGAGGGTTTTCCTAAAATGTAAAACACGAAACTTCACCATAACCCAATTAGCCTTACATCCATGGGCTTTGCCTAAAGCCTGTTAAAACAACTTAAATTGATTATAAAAATATAATTTATCCAAATCCTAGGGCATGTGATAGTTTGTTCGAATCGTTATTGCGCGCGGAATTTGAAAGCGTAAAAATTAGACGGCTCGCGGCTCGAGACGTGACGGAATACACGAGATAGGCCAAGGGCCCGAAGGCCCTTCTTCCTCCCATGTTTCGGCCGCAAGGGTTAAGGGGGGGTATTCCCCTTTGCCTTGGCCTCACTTTCACAAATTTTGGAGATGCCCTAGGATTTGGATAAATTATATTTTTAGAACCAATTTAAGTTGTTTTAACAGGCTTTAGGCAAAGCCCATGGATGTAAGGCTAATTGGGTTATGGTGAAGTTTCGTGTTTTACATTTTAGGAAAACCCTCGATTGGGCTCAACACATAGAACCTCATACGGTGACAAGTCCACTAGTCACATCATGATATAGGCTCCAGGCCCATCATAAAAACGTAGGCCCATTAGACCAAAATTTGGGCCCATCAAGAAAAGAACCATAAATCAAGACCTAGTCCAATTAAAGACGAAAGTCAAAGTCAAAAGTCAAAATTCAAACTACTGCCAAGGCCAACGTACCTATTTTGGTGACGGATGTCACATTGTTCGATTTCTCAAGGCTGCTTTAAACAAAACTATCATCATCTAACATCATAATTTCAAATTAACTGAGAATATATTAAGTGATTTGACTGATTTTGACCACAACTTCTTATTTAATTAAGAGTGTGTTATTAATTAGTCCATTCATAACAAAAGTCATTAATTCCAAGGAATTTTTGTCTTAGTTGATTTGATATCAATATTATCTGTTATTTGATATTTTCGTGTTAGTGTGCTTGCATTGTCTTTACACTTTCATAGGATATTTGATTAATTGATATTTTGATAATTAACGGTTATAATCATCATGAGCAATTCAGTGGTTGGAGCTTATCAACCTCTGAAGTTGGATAACAAATCTGATTTCAAAACACGGAAAATCAGATTCAAGAATCATGTTAACTATACAGATTCTGATTTATGGGTGTCTATTACTGAAGGTCCTTACATTCCACCTGCTTTAGGACCTGATTATAAGGACACAATCAGCCCATAAGTCTGAAAAATCTGTCACCTGATGATGCCAAGAAAGTCAAAGTTGACATTAAGGCTTATAGTATGCTTACTATGGCTTTACTTGAAGACCTATTGATCAGGTGTGAAGCATACAAGACAGCTAACTCGTTATGGAAAATTTTTCACACTTTGTGTGAAGGATGTGATGAGATTAGAAGCATCAGGAAGGATACCCTGCATTCACAATATAAGACATTCCATCATATTCAGGGTGAATCCATCCTTCAACAACTCCATAGATTTATGCAACTTGTTACTGAAATGAATATTCTTGAATTGAAAAATAGTAATAAGGAACTGAACAAAAAGATGCTACATACCTTGCCTGAAAGTTAGACACAAACTGTGTCTATGTTCAAAAATACCATTGATCTAAAGGCAATTGGACTAGATACTCTGGTAGCCAAGGTAGAAGCATTGGAGTTGGACGAGAAAACAAGGAACAAAAGTATTAAAGCATCAATAGCACCATACCAATTCAAAGAAGCTAAGGGTGTTGGAAGTGCTTTTATTTCCAATGAGGATGATGGAAGCTCTTATGCTAAAAGTGATGATGAAGAAGAAGCTGGTTTCTATGCAGCAAAGACTTCTAAATCTAGCTTTCAAAGCAGTTCTAGCAAGAAAGCTAAAGGGAAAGCTGATGATTCTAAAAGTTCAACAGCAAAGGGACCATCAAACAACAAAAGTAACAGTAAATCTGAACCAATCACTGTGGTTCTAGAAATAGAAGAACAGAAAGCAGCATTTGCAGCATTCATTTCAAGCTTTCAAGCTTTCAAGCTTACTTGGGTATTACTTTGACCCCTACTCATATCTGCCAACAAGACCTGGAAGAACTTCATCCTGATAAAGTGGAAGAGATGGATCTATAATGGTAGATGGCCATGATTGCTTACAGGTCCAAGATGTACATGAGAAGGAACAAAGGACTATCTGTTGTAGGAAGAACAACAAAGATTGGTGTTGACAAATCAAAAGTGAGGTGTTACAAATGCAAGTTGTATGGACACTTCTCAAAGGAAGCAACAGCAATCAGCAATCAGCAATCAGCAATCAGCAATCAGCAATCAGCAATCAGCAATCAGCAATCAGCAATCAGCAATCAGCAATCAGCAATCAGCAATCAGCAATCAGCAATCAGCAATCAGCAATCAGCAATCAGCAATCAGCAATCAGCAATCAGCAATCAGCAATCAGCAATCAGCAATCAGCAATCAGCAATCAGCAATCAGCAATCAGCAATCAGCAATCAGCAATCAGCAATCAGCAATCAGCAATCAGCAATCAGCAATCAGCAATCAGCAATCAGCAATCAGCAATCAGCAACAAGACAAGCAAATCAAAAAAGCTTCAAGCAACCTCAGCTAACAAACTCATCCCCACCAGCCACAGGTTCTTCAACAGGTACTTGTAATTCTAAAGAAACTGGTTTGATTATTTTGTAGGATGGAACTTGTGATTGGAGCATGTATGAGAAGGAAGTGCAGGAGGAAAATCAAGCACTGATGGAAAACTTGGAAAACAAAATTCCACCCATGGCCAGAGTGTTAGGAACGGTCTGCCCAAGACACATATTGAATTGATGTGGCTAGTACGTTATGATCCAAGTCGGGTCATACCCAATAACAAGCTAGACAAACACGTACAATATTTATTTTATGATATGATCATGTAAATAAATATTGACACTTGAAGTATTTAGAAATTGGGTTTCTAAATATTTTCACTAGTGTTATGAATAAATTATATGGATCATTTATTCTAAAGAGAGAGTACTTTGTATTGTTATTCAAATGGTTAAACAAACAATACAAGTGTTTTTTCCGCATTTCTTTTACTCATCCGCATTTACCAATGTGGATGTGTTACTGAGGAACTGCGGATGAATGCTCCTCATCCGCATTAGCAAATGCTGATGTGCATTTGGGGAAATGCTGAAGGAATTACTTCATCCGCATTTACTAATGCGGATAGTAAATGCGGATGAGCATTTAAGGAAATGCAGATGAAACTGATCATCCGTATTAAATACGGATGTGCATTTTAGAAATGCTGGAGTTACTTATCCCCATTTGCAAATGCGGATGTACATTTGGGAATTACGGATGAAGTTCCTTCTTCCGCATCTAAAAATGCGGTTAGAGTTTGCTCATCCGCTTTTACTAATGCGGACAAATACTAGAGAAATGCGGATGGGTTAATGGGATGGGTCCCCCCCACTTTTCTCTCACTCTGAAATTCAGTTTCATAGGACGTGCAATATATGATTGCATTCAACCACTCTCTTTGATAACTTACAATACACACAAAGGTGCAGATCGGTGTTTATGTAGCTTTTCTCTCGATCGGTCGAGGAAAACCAAGAACAAAACCCGATTCAAGTGAAGAAAATCCTAGCAACCTGGTGTTTTGTTGGAAGCTTGGGGTAGACAAGCTTGAGGTTTCCTACTTTGGAAGCTGCTGATCAAAGATCTCCTTCCTCTGTCCCATTCGAGAGGTAGATTTTTAAACATCCTATGGTTGTTCGTAAGCATGATTTTTCATATAACGATCCATTACTGGTTTTATCAGATATATAAATTAGTTTACATATATTAACTGTAACAAGTTTTCCATTCCATTTCCGCTGCGTTTTCATTTTATAAAGATAAAATGACTCTGATAAACTTGTGAAAACCCAACAGTGGTATCAGAGCCGGTTTTATGGATACATGCTTCATCTGGACTGAATTCTCGGTTTCTTGTTGTTATTCACCAGCAGACCGAAAATTCGGGTCTATATTTCCCCTATTTTTCAAGATTCTACTTTACATGCATATTATAATCTTGAAAAATTTAATCATCTGGATGATTTAGTTGTTTGGACAAGAATCATGATATTTGGTTTGTTTATACATTAACCAAAATCAGTGATTCAAGGGGAAAACTGTCAGATTTTGCTTACATATTTGGATATGTATCTTGATGATCATAACCTTGCCGAGACCTTGTGTTTGGTTGTGTTGTGATTTGTATTTGATTATTCAAAGGGTTGTAATAATTAAATTTATTTGTTCTTCCTATTGGCTATGTTTCATTTGGTATGTAAAATAAATAGATTAGTTGCATTTCACTTTTACTAGAAAACGTATATAGGATATATATATTTTGTAAAAGAAGATGCAGCAAGAATGTTTCTCGGTTTGGGCCAATTTTGTGCCCAAAGGGCTTCATAGCTCTTAATGGGATTTAATCCCAATAACCAAAAACATATTTTGAAGGCCCAAAGGGGTTTGGTGCAGAATTTAAGTCCATTTGGATCTCAAATCGAATAGGAGAGTCACAACACAAAGTGGACACTTGAAGCATTTGGATGCAGGATCAAGTAGGAGTTCACCGACACAAGTGTTACCCTTAGGAAGGACCTAATAACTCACTTGTTTCGGTCAACAAGTGATGTTTAATAAGTTGGCTATGGTTATGAACTTGTTGTTGTATGTGTTGCTTGTATGGTTGATTTAATTTATTATTCATGTGATATTTGGATATGCACTATTAAACAATTTCAAACCAACAACAAGCTGCAAACGGTTCTTTTGGAAACATTAACATGGGTAATAAAATGGTTTTATTAAAGGTTAATGTTTTCGTAATAAAATTGGGTTTTATTAGAAGAATCTTGGAAATGGTTTCACTAGTTTACCATGCATTTGAATGCATGCGAATGTAAGGTACAAAATGTTTTCATAACTAGAATTAATGGAAACAAAATCTCTTTTAAACAAGTTTAACACCATCCTTTTATACAACACTCAAATCACTTGGGAACTATTTGTGGGATAAAGGGCACCTAACCATATTTAGGGAACTTGTGTGTTTGAGGTGGGTTTAACATATTTGTGGGATAAAGGTCATCTAACCACCTGTATGTCTAAACTCACACGTGTGTGCAAGTAGGATGACTTGAGTTGGAAACCATGTGAATATGATCACTGAAGCATGCCGTATAATGGTGTTGATGGGATTACACATGTCGTATAAACATAAAGATGTTTAACCGATCCCATAAACTAAAAGTTGCAAAGGGTTGCAATTTTCAAAGTTGACTACCTTGTTAATTTAAATAATGAGATAAAGGTCACCTAACTGTTATTTGAATGTAACATTGGATTTTAAATTTTAATTATTAATTGTCTATGAGATATGAAAGGGTATTAATAGTTAAAATATTATTTTATAAATGCTAATTTAGAACTTTGTTTATATTGTAGCAATGGCCGCTAATAATAACAACGCTACCTCCCCGATCGTCCATAACCTATCACTGAGAACTATTCTTGAAAAGGATCGTCTAAACCATAGTAATTTCATGGATTGGTTTCGAAACTTGAGAATTGTTCTCAAGCAAGAGAAGAAATCATACGTGTTGGACGATCCTATTCCCGATGAATCCAACATTGATAATGTTGATGCCTACGAGGATTGGGTTAAGCACACTGAGGATTTTGTGCAAGTTTCTCGCCTCATGTTGGGAACCATGATTCCCGAGCTTCAAATGGATTTTGAATATCACGGGGTATACAATATGATTACCCAGCTGAAGGAAATGTTCCTTCAACAAGCGAGGGTAGAGCACTTCGAAACGGTTCGAGCGCTTCATGCATGTCGAATGGAAGAAACCCAATCTGTATCATCTTATGTGATGAAGATGAAAAGCCACATTGATCTCCTTGAAAGGCTAAATTGTCCCGTCTCAAAAGAGTTGGCCACGGATTTGATCCTCAATGGTCTAACCAAGAAGTTTGAGACTTTTATCATGAATTATAACATGAATGGATGGGACAAGAGCATTGGGGAACTTCATGCAATGCTCAAAATAGCTGAGGCAGGGATGGGTAAAAGGGTTTTACCAGTTCTCACGATCAATGAGGGTGGCAACAAGAAGAGGCATCACCCCGAACCCAAGGCAAATGTTGCCAAAGGCAAGGGGTACATCAAAGGAAAGGGTAAGGGATGGACTAAAGCGGGACCACCAAAACCAAGGCTTAAGAAGCCAAAGGTTACGGAGAATGATCCATGCTTTGAGTGTGGTGAGATAGGACACTGGAAGAGGAATTGTCCAATCAATCTTAAGGAGTTGAGAAACAAGAGGGATGCTGGGCAGACCTCAGATACAGCTTTCATGATCCATATTGAACTTAATGTTATTTATTCAAACATATGGGTATTAGATACCGGATATGGAACTCATATTTGCAATTTGTTGCAGGGGTTCAAAAGAAATAAGCATTTTAAGAAGGGGGATACTAGTCTCTATATGGGCAACGGAGAAAAGGTTGATGTCGAAGCCCAAGGAGACTATATCTTGAAGCTTCCAAGGGGTTTGGAAATCATTTTGAAGAATGTTTTGTATGCTCCTAGTTTGACTAGGAACATAATTTCTGTTTCCCTTCAAAAACAATTTGGTTATGTATTAAAGTTTGTAAACGATGGTATTTGTGTTTTTATGGATGATATATTTTATTTTAAGGCTATGCCTTTTAATGGTATTTATGAATTGATTCATGATGACTCATCCTTTAATAACTAGTTATACAAGTCAAGCACCAAGAAACTTAAAATAGATTTAAGTGAATTATATCTTTGGCATTGTCGTCTTGGTCACATAAACAAGAATCATATTCAAGCACTTCAAAAGAATGGTCTTTTGGAAGCAAATGAAGAGGGTTCATTTGATAAGTGTGAATCTTGTTTACAAGGAAAGATGACCAAGGAACCCTTTAGTAGTATTAACCAAACGGCAAAAGATTTATTAGGATTCATACATTCGGATGTATGTGGTCCATTTAAAGCAATGACAAGGAATGGTGAAAGATACTTCATTACCTTTATCGACGATTATAGTCGCTATGGTTATGTGTACTTGTTGAGACACAAAGATGAAGCTTTTGAAACGTTCAACATCTTCAAGAATGAAGTAGAAAATCAACTCAACAAAACCATCAAGGTTCTTCATTTGGATAGAGGAGGTGAATACCTTAGTGATGCTTTTCAAGATTATCTTAGGGGTTGTGGGATTGTCTCACAGCTTGCTCCACCTGGAACACCACAGCATAATGGTGTGCCTGAGAGGAGATACCGAACCCTATTGGATATGGTTTGATCTATGATGGCTAGAGGCACACTACCTCTATCATTTTAGGGTTTCGCATTGTTCTTCGCGGCCCGTATTCTGAATATGGCCCCAACCAAAAAAGTGGATAAGACACCTTTTGAAGTGTGGCATGGAAGGGTTCTATCGTTATCATATTTAAAGGTATGGGTTGTGAAGCTTATGTTAAGCAAAACACCCCAAACAAGTTAGAAAGCCAATCCACTATTTGTATCTTTGTAGGATATCCCAAAGACTTGATGGGATATTACTTCTACAATCCAACAGAGCAAAAGGTATTCATTGCTCGAAAGGCTGAGTTCTTGGAAACTAAATTCCTTATGGAAGGAACTACCGATAGAATAGTGGAACTTGATGAGGATCGAGAACCACAAGCC
Organism: Flaveria sonorensis; assembly: GCA_025506505.1. NCBI lineage: Eukaryota > Viridiplantae > Streptophyta > Magnoliopsida > Asterales > Asteraceae > Flaveria > Flaveria sonorensis. The sequence continues at coordinate 16,121,784 of CM046430.1, read as the reverse complement.
GATACACGTTTGGTTGATACTATCAATCAACAAGAGGTTGTTGATAATGATCAAGTGGTTGATCAATACACACAAAATGTTCGCAGATCTAGTAGAACTAGCTATCCACCAGAAAGATATGGATTTTTCATGAATGGATGCTATGTAGTTGACTTGTATGAACCAACTACGTACCATGATGCAATGTCCAATTCGGATTATGACAAGTGGCTTGAAGCCATGAACATAGAGATGCAATCCATGTACAACAACTAAGTGTGGGAATTGGTTGTGCCACCGCTTAACTCCAAACCCGTTGGATGTAAGTGGGTTTTCAAGAAGAAAACTGATATGCATGGAAACTTGGATACTTATAAAGCAAGACTTGTTGCAAAAGGTTTCACTCAAACTCAAGGGGTTGATTATGATGAAACCTTCTCGCCTGCGGCAATGCAAAAGTCAATTAGGATATTATTTGCTATAGCTGCATATTATGACTATGAGATTTGGCTAATGGATGTCAAAAATGCTTTCCTTAATGGACATCTTGAAGAGAATGTCTATATGGTTCAGCCCAAAGGTTTTGTCGATCCATAATATCCTAATAAAGTATGGAAGTTAAGGAAATCAATCTATCGATTGAAACAAGTATCAAGAGGTGGGAATCAACATTTTGATGAAGAGATGAGAAGGTTTGGATTCATCAAGAACGTTGATGAAGCTTGTGTGTATAAGAAAGCTAGTTGGAGCATCATCAAATTCTTAGTATTGTATGTTGATGATATATTACTATTTGGAAATGACATTCCAACCATGGAAGGTGTTTAAACCTGGCTTGGAAGTTGTTTTTCCATCAAAGATCTTGGTGAAGCCGCCTATATTTTGGGAATAAAGATCTATAGGGATAGATCAAGGTGGTTGATAGGTTTAAACCAAAGTGAATATATTGATAAAATCTTGAAAAGATTTAAGATGGATAACTCTAAGAAAGGTTTGGAACTTATTCAAAGAGGGACAATATTGAGTGCATCTCAATGTCCAAGCTTAAAGGATGAGCAAGAAAGGATGAAGGAAATCCCAAATGCATCTGCTATAGGATCCATCATGTATGCAATGATATGCACTAGACCGGACGTGTCATGCGCCATAAGCATGACAAGCAGATATCAGCAGAATTTGGGAAATAGTCATTGGATGGCTGTTAAGAGTATATTGAAATACCTTAGGAGGACTAAGGATATATTTCTAATATATGGATCTGGTGAAGAGGAACTCGTTGTAAAGGGTTACACATATGCGAGTTTCCAGACTGATCGAGATGATTCTCGATCACAATCGGGGTATGTCTTCATTATTAATGGAGGGGCAGTGTCCTAGAAGAGTTCAAAGCAGGATGTGGTAGCATTGTCCACTACAGAATCAAAATACATCGCCACTTCATTGGTAGCACAGGAAGCTGCATGGTTGAAGAAATTCATTGCCGATCTAGGGGATGTCTCTACCATTCAAGATCCCCTAGAGATCTTTTGTGACAACGAGGGTGCGATTGCTCAAATCAAGGAACCCCATGCACATCAAAAGACAAGGCACATTGAGTGGAGATTCAACTACATAAGGGATGAAGTTGAAAAAGGAAAGATATGTTTTCGCAAAGTTCACACCGATCAAAATATTGCGGATCCACTCACGAAGCTCCTTGAAAGGCCAAAGCATGAGAGTCATACTTGTGCCTTAGGACTTTGATATTCTAGTGATTGGATTTGATCTATTTAGTATTTAAATATCGGAACAATTATTATTTTGACTCGTATATATATATATATATATATATATAATTATGATACTATGAGTTATGTTCCATTTTAGCAAGTTTAAATCCATGAATATATTTATTATTCTAAATGTTCGTAGTCGGTCATATTTGTGGGAACAAATATGAAGTAAGACTATTATTAACTTGGATTGGTGGATATTAATAAGGTATGAATATAAAGTAAGAGGTTGCTACCAAGGTTCATAAATATTTATGGGATACAAATATTGGACAGATCCGCTCTCAAATTTTACTGCATGAATTATCTAATTGATCATAAGTAAATTTTAGTAAAGGTGAATATCATTGTATCCTCTGACCTGAGATACATATTGGGTTTCGATATTCACCAAATATTATACTTTGATCTAGTTCTTCGCTGTTCTGAAATAATGGACAGTACATGAGGCTAGTTTCAGGTGTGATACAAGGTGATTATGAGAAACGTATGTAGTCAAGATGGGATTTGTTCCTCTTATTCGCTGAGAGTATGATGTCTAATTTCTGATTAAGTTAAATCAACAGAGAATGATCATTCTGTGTTTTTGGATTTAACATGACATTTGTAACAAAATGATAAATGATAGATTCACCTAAATCATTTCAAGTAAGGGACTTGAGGAAGATGATGTTATTGAATGGCACTTCGTCATGCGTATTAGGGGTAGTAAACCGTTGTTAGGCGGTACTTACCGGCTTGCATCAATTCTCTATGTATCTTGTGCAAGTGGGAGATTGTTGGGAACGGTCTGCCCAAGACACATATTGAATTGATGTGGCTAGTACATTATGATTCAAGTCGGGTCATACCCAATAACAAGCTAGACAAACACCTACAATATTTATTTTATGATATGATCATGTATATAAATATTGACACTTAAAGTATTTAGAAATTGGGTTTCTAAATATTTGCACTAGTGTTATGAATAAATTATATGGATAATTTATTCTAAAGAGAGAGTACTTCGTATTGTTATTCAAATGGTTGAACAAACAATACAAGTGTTTTGTCCGCATTTCTTTTACTCATCCGCATTTACGAATGCGGATGTGTTACTAAGGAAATGCAGATGAATGTTCCTTATCCGCATTAGCAAATGCGGATGTGCATTTGAGGAAATGCTGAAGGAATTAGTTCATCCGCATTTACTAATACGGATAGTAAATGCGGATGAGCATTTAAGGAAATGCAGATGAAACTGATCATCCGCATTTACAAATGCGGATGTGCATTTTAGAAATGCTGATGGAGTTACTTATCCGCATCTGCAAATACGGATGTACATTTGAGAATTACGGATGAAGTTTCTTCTTCCGCTTTTACAAATGCGGTTAGAGTTTGTTCATCCGCATTTACTAATGCGGATGAATATTAGAGAAATGCGGATGGGTTAATGGGATGGGTCCCACCCACTTTTCTCTCACTCTGAAATTCAGTTTCGTAGGATGTGTAATATATGATTGCATTCAACCACTCTCTCTGATAACTTACAATACACACAAAGGTGCAGATCGGTGTTCTTGTAGCTTTTCTCTCGATAGATCGAGGAAAACCAAGAACAGAACCCGATTCAAGTGAAGAAAATCCTAGAAACCTGGTGTTTTGTTGGAAGCTTAGGATAGACAAGCTTGAGGTTTCCTACTTTGGAAGCTGCCGATCAAAGATCTCCTTTCTCTATCCCATTCGAGAGGTAGATTTTTAAACACCCTATGGTTGTTCGTAAGCATGATTTTTCATATAACGATCTATTACGGGTTTTAACAGATATATAAATTGGTTTATATATATTAACTGTAACAAGTTTTTCATTCCATTTTCGCTGCATTTTCATTTTATAAGGATAAAATGACTCTGATAGACTTGTGAAAACCCAACACAGAGAGATAAGGAATAGGTTATGTTCACCAACATGTGTTGAAGAGGTAGAGAGATACAGGGTCCATGCTCAACAATTGGCTAATAAAGTCAAAGAAACAATGATTTTAAATGAATCTCATGTAAGAGAACATAAACTGTATCAGGTCAAAATCACTTCCTTGCAAAAGATTTACATAAACTTGTGTCTAAAAATTATAATCTGAAAGCACAAGTTTACCATCTGACCACCTCTTTAACCAAGTCCATGTCTCATCATGCATCTACTGAAGTGAAACTTTAGAAGTTCTAATTGTCATCACAGTAATATGAGAAACTATTAAACTCTCATATTAAATCAAAGAACTGGTATGGGTTGGGATTTAATGTTGTTGCACCATCAATAAATGATAATTACACCACATTACCTGAGTCAATGACAAACAGTTTATCAAATCATTTTATGTCAAGCACCAAAACTGAATCAAAAGTTGAAAATAATGAAGTGGTAAATGGTGAAGATACTGAAATCAGTGAAACTGATTCATCTGAATCAGAATTTTCAAAACAAAATGAATCAGAATTAGACTTTGATGACTGTGATGATCTGGATGAGTTTGATGAGCCTAAAGAACAAGAATGTGTTGGGTTGGATAAGGGAAAGAATGTGGTAATTGAACCTATAATTCACAAAGTACTTAAGGAGAGCAAGCTACCTTATCCCCCAAAACAAAGAAATTTGTTGAAGACCATCTACACAAGAATTGGTCAGCCTAATGAAGGAATTCATGAGCTCAACAAAAAGCACCAAAGTCAGTCAGCAAAAAGAACTACGAAGGAAGAAGAGAAAAACACTTCACCAGTACACCTACGGAAGAAGAAGACTTTTCCTCACACATCCACAGAAAAGCGAAGGAAAAATGTTCTAAAGTCAACTTCCATAGAAGATTTGCAAAAGAAGCAATCATCTGAATCAAAACAGTCATCCGTAGAAGATCTATGGAAGAAGAAAAGATTTGCTGAATCACAAACTATCAAGAAAGTAAAGAAACAACAAAGAGATGTGAATCCTAAGCAATAAGAAGAAGATACTTCAGTTGCAAAGATTGAAAGAATATTGAAAAAGAAGCAGAAGAAGACAGTGGAGTCTGATAGTGAAGCTGAAGAAAAATACTACAACTGGTGTGACATGTATAATCACAACACAGAAGATTGTTATTTCAGCAGCTATTGTTCCATATGTAATATGAACAATCATATGACTTCTGATTGCTACTTCAATAAGCACTGTGCTATTTGCAACAAGAAAAACCATTCTACTCAAGAATGCTACTTCAACAAGAAGAACAAATCTAAAGTGTCAAAGAAGCAACAATTTGAGAATGATGAATCAGACTCACAATCTTCTGAGAATGAAGAATCAAAGGTCTTAAAACAAAAGAAGTAGCAACCAAAACAAAAGGTGCCAAAGGTCAAGAAGCCAACATCTGTTGATGATCAAACAAAGAAGAAGAAGGAGAAGCAACACTATCAAAGCAAGACTCCTCACAAAAAGGTAGTGTTACAGGAAGATGAAGCCTTTTTTGATCACTTTAGAAAGGGAAATCACGTACCACAGTCAAAAACAAAAGATGCTGAAACTTTTTCTAGCAAAATGTCATCTTCAAGTTTGAAGAAAAAGATACTCAAGGAAGAAGTGACAGAGAAAGTGACTGTGAATCAAGATCAAAGTGCTTCAAGTCCATCTCTAACAGAACTTTCCTCACCCAAAATAGAACATAATGAATCAATTGAGACTGAAAACAATCTTAAGACATCTAGCCTCATTCATGATAGAGTAACTATTCTAGATAACAATGGCAAGCCCAAGACCATTAAGGCTTGGGCTCCACTTTCTAATTGAATTCATTATTTTTACAGGAACATCCATGGAGGACTGACAACAAGTGGTATGTTGAAAGTGGTTGTTCCAGGCATATGACAGGAAACTGTTCTCTCCTCCATGATTTCAAACATAAAAATGCTTCATATGTGGCATTTGGTAGGGATAAGAAGGGAGGTAAAATTGTTGGTGAAGGAATGGTAACAAATGGAGTGCTCAAATTTGAGAAAGTTAATTTTTGTGAAAACTTACAATACAACTTACTCAGTGTATCTCAAATTTGTGATCAAAATTATACCACTTTATTTGATAACTCTTTCTGTTACATTCTTAAGCTAGGTTTTCAAGTGCCAGCAGATTGGATCCTTCTTAAAGCACCAAGAAAAGGAAACACTTATGTTTTGGATATGAACAACACCTCTATGACAAGCAATGAAACCTTCCTGATTTCTAAGTCATCAGAAGATGAAGCTCAACTGTGGCATAAAAGGATGGTTCATTCAAACATGAAGAACATGAATAAGTTGGTCAAACATGACTTAGTCATTGGCCTTCCCAAGAAAGAATTCTATTATTCAAATCATTGTTCATCATGTTTTAAAGGAAAACAACATAGGGTGTCACACAAGTCCAAAACAATCAACACGAACACAATACCACTCAAAATGCTACATATGGATCTTTTTGGTCCAACTAATGTTTTGAGCATTGGTAAAAGGCAATATTGTTTGGTGATTGTCGATGATTTCACTAGATTCACATGGGTCTTTTTCTTAAAACATAAAAGTGAAACATCAGAAACATTAATGGAGTTTATCACTAAGATAGAAAATCAACTAGATTTAAAGGTCAAAATCTTAAGAAGTGATAATGGATTTGAATTTGTTAATCATGTTTTAGATTCCTTTTGTAAGAACAAAGGCATAGCCAGAAAATTCAGTGCGTCAAGAACTCCACAACAAAATGGAGTTGCTGAAAGAAGAAACATGACTCTAATTGAAGAAGCAAGAACAATACTAGCTGATTCATAGTTGCCTATCACATTTTGGGCAAAAGCAGTGAACACAGCATGCAATGTTCAAAACAGAACTTTAATTGTCAAAGAACATAATAAAACACCTTATGAACTTTTGTTTAAAATAAAACCTTTTATAGGCTATCTTAGAGCTTTTAGGTGTCATGTGTCTATTTTAAACACCAAAGATCAATTAGGAAAGTTTGATAAAAAAGCTTATGATGGTTTCTTTGTTGGTTACTCATCAACATCTAAATCATATAGAGTCTACATTCCACATCATAACATTATGGAGGAAACACCTAATGTATCTTTTGATGAATCCTTATTTCCAAAATCAGTAAAAGGATCATCTTGGTTGTTTGATATAGATGCATTAACAAACTCATTTAACTCTGGTTATTTGAATGTTGCAAGTCCTGCGGATACGTGTTATCCTTATGTACCTCCAAGTTTGGGTGAAGTGTCATTGTCAGCTGATCCTCCAAGATTACCCGACACACATACTTCAAATGTTGCTGATCCAGGCCCTTCATCTCAAACAAGCAATGAAAACACTGATGGACATGGAATTTCAACTTTAGCAGAAGTCAACAATGCATCCATAGAAGTTCCTAACACATGCGTAGATGTTCCATCTACTTCCGAAGATGCTTTATTGCCTTCAACTAAAGTTCCAAACTCATCAGAAAACATTCCAACAACATTCACATCTGCAGATCAACAAACTCCTACATTCGTAGTTGTTCCTGTAGCTGCTGCGAAAGTTGTAACTACCTCTGTGAAAACACAAAATCATAAAGATGGAGTTCATTCAGCATCAGAAGGCCAAAATAATGAGGATCTTAATCACTTTGTTGATTCTCCATCTCAGCTGGGTCCATCTCCATCAACCAACATTACCAACTTGGAATCATCCATTCCAGTTGAATCAGTACCAACAACACGAATTCATAAGTATCATCCTGTTGAAAACATTGTTGGTGATCTTACTATAAGAACCACAAGAAGTCAAGAGGGAGCTGCCAATATCTGTCTGTTCTCCTGTTTTCTTCACAAGTGGTTCCAACCAACATAACTACAGCATTGAAAGACAACAGCTGGATTGATGCAATGCAAGAAGAACTCCAGCAATTCAGAAAACAAAAAGTCTGGAATTTAGTTGATCTTCCTGAAGGCCAATATCCAATTAGCACAAGGTGGATTTTCAAGAACAAACTAGATGACAGAGATATCATTGTGAGAAATAAAGCAAGGCTGATAGCACAAGGCTATACTCAAGAAGAAGGCATAGACTATGATAAAGTCTTTGCCCCAGTTGCAAGGATTGAAGCCATTAGAGTCTTTCTAGCCTATGCATCACATAAGAAGTTAACTGTTTATCAAATGGATGTAAAATGTGCCTTCTTTTATGGATGTAAAATGTGCCTTCTTCTATGTTGCCCAACCACCAGGCTTTGAAGATCCTGATTACCCACACCGGGTATACAAGCTTGGCAAAGCTTTGTATGGCCTTCATCAGACCCCAAGAAAATGGTATGAAACATTGTCATCCTTCTTACTCAAGCATGGTTACAAAAGGGGCACAATTGATAAGACTCTCTTCCTGAAAAATGATCATCAAGATCTCTTAGTTGTCCAAGTCTATATGGATGGTATCATCTTTGGATCAACAAACAAGAGATTGTGTGAAGAGTTTGAATGTTTGATGAAATCTGAGTTTCAAATGAGTTCCATGGGAGAATTAACATTTTTCCTTGGTTTGCAAGTTCATTAGAAACTAGATGGCATTTTCATCAATCAAGAAAAGTATATGAATCAAATCTTGAAGAAGTACAACCTTGCTGATTCATCTTCATGCAAAACACCAGCATTAACAATAGATAAGATTGTACCTGATCCTAAAGGGAAGTTAGTTGATCAAAGATTATATAGATCTATGATAGGATCTTTAATGTACTTAACTACCACCAGACCTGATATAATGTTTGCTGTGTGTGTTTGTGCTAGGTACCAATCAGACCCCAAGGAGTCACATATGAATGCAGTGAAGAGGATATTCAGATACCTCAAAGGGAAGCCAGCTCTAGGACTTTGGTATCCCAAGGAAGGAGAATTCAACCTCTACTCATATTCTGATAGTGACTTTGGATGGTGTAACAACAACTGAAAATCCACAACTGGTGGATGTCAATTCATAGGACCAAGACTTGTTTCTTAGCAGTGCAAAAAGCAAACAAATGTATAAGTATCCACAGCTGAGGCTGAGTACATAGCTGCTTCAGCTGGTTTCTCTCAAGTTTTATGGTTGCAAAACCAATTACTTGATTATGGTTACAACTTTCTTCAAACACCAATACATATTGATAACTCAGCTGCTATCTTTATCACTGCTAATCCAGTGCAACATAGTAAAACAAAACACATAGAAGTCAGATATCATTTTTTGAGAGATTGTTCAGAAAAAGGTTTATTCAAATTGATTAAAGTGGATACAACAAATCAGTTTGTTGATTTATTCACTAAAGCCTTTGACTCAGTGAGATTTAATTTCTTAATTAAGTCCTTAGGCATGATCAAATTAGATTAAATAATCAACACAAAGAAAAGCATGATCTGTCCTTAAATTTCTTAATATGAACAAGACAAAAACATTCCTAAAACACATAAAATTCCAAAAATATTGTCTTATTTTCATGTTTTCTTGAATAAGCAGTTCATGTCATGGGAAATGATAGTACACTATGCCTTTGCTTAATTTCCTGAATTTTATCACATAATAAAGACTGATCAGATGTGATTTGATATATGAGTAGGTTTAGCTTGAGTGGAACCTATACAAGTTCATGCATAACATAATGCCAAGGTGACTAATTATGGACAATTCCTTTTTGAGAAACAAGCAAGTAAGTCTTATCCTGCTGTGATCAACGTACTCACCTAAGCACAGTAAGTTGTGACACTTTATAACCTCTATCTTTGCACATCATGGACCCTTTGTTTTGTGTAAACAAAGACCTGGGTTCACAGGCACCTTTGTTTTACGTAAGTAAAGACCTGGTGTCCTGTTGATGATGATCAAAAAGATTCTAAAAAGGAACAGCTCTAAAAGAATCCAATGTGATCAACTGTATATTAATTCAGAGCTTACAAATCATATCTGCATTAATAAGATTTCAAAGAAATCTTAAGATAGAGCTTATAACTTAAAGAACATAGTTTTAAGTGTGAAAAAGTGATAAATTGACTCACAAACGGAGGATAAACTCTAATGTGACTTGAATGTGGAGTCCATATTTTCTAAATTTAATCAGTATCAAAACATGATAAACAGCATGACAAGTTGAAACTACACTCTTGCTTGAATTTATGTGGATCATAATACTTGTAATCAGCACTAGATCTGCGTCTTCTATCATCAAACAAAACTCTTTCAGGAAGTTGCTTAGTGTCATAGTATGATCCCATTGTATGCTGTAAATGCTTGTAAATAAGTTTAAGTTTCTGGTTTTAAGCAAAAATACAAAAAGATTTTGTTTTTGTTCTTTTATTTGCTAATAAGTTTGACAGATAATTACTTTTCATGATATTCTCTTAATAATTTTTTGATATATGCATAAGTTCATCATTAATCATAAATTTAGGGGGAGTAGTAATCAGCATTAAAATCTAAGTTTAATGTGTTTTATTTTTAAATGAAGAAAGTTGGATCTTGAGCACTAACTTGGCTGCAGGATATCTGAAGTTTTTAACTAAATATCTATTTTGCACATTTGTCATGAAGCAGAGTCAACAAGGTTCAACAGCAAACAACAAATGATCTAACAATATGTTAGGATCATACAGCAAAAACACTTACTTCGAAAGAAAATATTTATCAGAATTAACTTTGAAAGAAAAAAAACATTTGCTTCGGCAGAAAATTTTTATCAAAATTAACTTCGGAAGAAAAACAACAAACATTTGCTTCGGAAGAAAATTTTATCAAAATTAACTTCGAAAGAAAAACAACAAACATTTGCTTTGGAATAAAATTTTATCAAAATTACCATCGGAAGAAGAGCATAAATTTTGTCTTCCGTAGATGTGCTGAGGAAGAATAAAATCAAAACAAATCAAAAAGGGAAGTTTTTGCCCTCCGTAGATGATCTACGGAAGAATAAACTTGTGGATAACCAAGGATGGGTAAAGAGGTATATGGGACCCATAACATTAAATAAGAGGTTTTAAATTGTCTGAGAGAGTATAAAGGATACAATGACTGTTGGCATTTCTATTCACTTTTTAGAACACTTTTGCAGACCTAGAAAAACGCTCTTACCCATAAACCCTTTTCTCACCGAAACATTCAAATTTTCATTCCACACAACAATCCTCACCTAAATCACCTCTCAAACAACATCAAAATGGCCAATCGATTCACAAAAAAGCATAATGCCTGTGCTTTTCTTAATCCAGAGGATTCAGTAGCCGATGGGTGCAGGGATATTATTAGATATCTGAGAAGATCAAGATTGTTCTATGCTTTATCTGTGGATCCTGTCATCTATCAATCGCACATTATGGATTTTTGGAACTCAGCCAGGATTGAGGAAGAAAAGGATGATCGGTTGACTTATGCTACAATCAGGAATGAAGAGTTAAGAGTGGATGAAGGAACCATTAGGAGGGTGTTGGGGTTCAGAGAGCAAGAAGAAGGTCATCCTGATGTATTCGAACATGAATACATTCAGAAGGTATTTCACTTAATAGGGTATGACGGTGACTATCGAAATGGTGAAATCAGGAAGGGGAGGTTGTGCAAGCCATATAGATTCTTGTGTCACACGTACTTGAAATGCATGTAAAACAGGAAGTCTGGTTGGATAGATTCTCAAGGCACATCTCATCAGGAGTCATTGGTATATTTGAAGGAAGGTCGTACGATTATGCTAAGTACATTCTGGGATGTTTATGTGACCACATCAGGGTGGAGAAGGAAAATACGATGTATATGTTTCCAAGGTTTCTTCAGCTGATTATTAATGAAGCAATGCCCAATATTGAACGAGAAGGTGAAGTGCTTGTTCAAGTTCACCTAGGAAGATTTGTGCTCAACAAGATCACTGGGCAATATCAAGGAGAAGAAATGGAGATGTTTGCTCATGTAGTTGATGAGAATGCTCACATTCCTCAAGAACTTCTATAAATTGATAATCAGCAACAACAAACATCATCAGCTGAATCTTCTGATCAACAACAACAACAATCTCCAACAGCTGAATCTCCTGAACCACAACATCAAGAACCCAATCCTTCTTCACCACTATCCTTTACCAACATACCGTTATCACCACCTGTCCATATCATCTCACCACCAAGTGAACACACTAAACCACTATCTCCTTCACTTTCTCAAACATCAATGAACTCTGCAGAAATAGAAGTGTTCTTATTTGATGACTTTCAACAATCTCCATCACACCCAACAACACAACCAACTTCCTCACCCACACCTACTGAACCAATCTCACCTGATGAAAGCCCAACTCACACTGAACCAGTTAATCTTGGTGAGGATGATGAGCATGATGCTGTGAATGATGGTGTTATAAAAGAGTTTTGTTTAGATGTAGAAGGGGAGAATAATGAAGTACTTGAACAACCAGATGAGAGTAACTACATTGACATAGTTGCTCATGATGAAAATGATTTGAGAGATGAAGAGATAGATGTGAGCAAAAGTTATCTGGTGGCCAAATACAACAATCTCATTATCAAAGGCAATAAAAAGTTGGAAAAGTTAAGAAAAATAAAAAGGGAGATAATTGAGAAAGACGAGACAATCTCAAAGCTAGAAGCTAGAATCAAGCAGTTACAAGAGGAGATTGAATCTAACAATGAAGTGATTGACTGGATGGATCAGTTTGCAACCGAGTCCTACGAATCTTTTGAGAAAGAAAAACAAGAAAAGGAGAAAGCAATGGCTTAGCTCAACAATGCACTACAAACTATCTCTGAGCAGTTGGATCTGTTGAAAGCCAAAGATGAGGAGATAAAAGGATTAAAGAAGAAAGTGGCTGAACGAGAAGGAGGTAGCCTGCAAAATCCAATCAAAGATACTGCTATCTTTTCCATGATCAAATCAAAGGAACCAACAATCAAATGTCATAGGAAAAGAAAGTATCTGGGAAAAACTGTAGAAGAAGTTACACAACTTGGAGTACCCCAAAGAAAGCAAGAACCATCTCTATTGAGCACACTCCATCAGTGGATCTTTCTACTCTCAAGCCAACTGAACCTGATGAAGAAGAAAGTGATGTTGAATGGATAGATCTAACAAAAGATGAGTCTTAAAAGGATGATGAAGAAGCAAGATCTGATGAAGAGCTATTATCTACTGAAGATATTTTGAAGGAAAGAGCCCAATCCTCAATGTTCATGGATTTGATAAACAATGGGTTCCCATATGACATGGTTGAGAAGATGAACATGGCTGAAATGATTTAAGTACTAAAAGAATTTGATGTTGCTAGATTAATACTGCCAGTATACAACTATGAATCATTCTCAAAGTTCAAAGCCATTGAATGGATAAGAAAAGATTTGGGTCACTATGACCCCAAGAAGCTGACAAAATATAACATGACTTGCTGGTTGCAAAGTCACAACTATGGGTCTCATGAGCTTAAGGGAAGATCAGTGGGAGAATTGAGAGCCATGATGGAATATGTAATGAAGGTTGAGCTAGACACTGGTGTGAGATTTAGAACCGGAGCTCCCAATCCTACCTACAAACAACAATCAAAACAAACTCATGCTGAGCCAATAGTTGTAGAAAGCAAGGACATGCATAGAGGAAAAGAAAAACTTATCAGAGAGCCAAGGGATGTAATCCCCAACAAAATCTAGCCTCTGGGAACCACTGTGAGAGAAATAACTGAACAAAAATCTTCTTTGATCCAACTTTTTGAGCACATGACCACCCCAAGATCAGCAGAAGAAAACAAAATTATAGCATGGAAGTTTGACTCTGAATGGGATTGTGTTGTGATAAAAAGAACATCTGGGATGGTGCAATACTTTCATTGGATGGAGACAATCCTATCACTCCTAGATGCAGATCTGTACTCTTTGCAAAACATCCCTATCATCAATCACCCAATCAGTCTAAGGGGAAGAGACTTTTTTGTGCTGATTGCAAAACTCAGAAACAAGTTTAAAGGTGATGTGTTAAAGGAAGCAAAGAGAGAAGATGCTAAACACAATCAAAGAAGACAGAGGCAGAAAAGGTCTCATTCCAGCTCATCTCACTTAGTTGATGATGAATTTTTAAGAAGAGTTGGATATGAAGACAAAACTTCAGCATATATAAAGAGCATTGAAGGAAATCAGTACTCATTCCCTATCACAGGATGAGGATATGTGGAGAGAAGAAAAGAGTTTGTGCTACAAAGGAATGATCCTCAGAAGAAAGCTTCTAGCATAATACTATTTGACCCAATGGAGATCAAACTCCTTCATCCCAGCTACACATCCTATCTCCATGATAAGTTTTTTCCAAAATTGAATGACAAAGTAACTCAAGATGACTTACGCCTATATGTCCATATCATCCAAGTGATTGACAAGCTGCATGCTAAAGCTGACAAAAGAAGAAGATTTGAAGCAGGTCAACTTATGGGATTTGACATTCCATCAATCACTGAGCTCAGAATATCAGAACAAGATGAACTGGAAGTGGTTTCTCAAAACAGTGTAGTGACAACACTGACCACTGAAGAGGACATCCTTGGACTGAATTACAAAAGATTAAAAAAAATGAAGAGAATGAAGATCAAGTATTTATATGATGATCAAAAGAATGCAATTGAATACTTCAACACAAGAATTTTGAGAAGAGTTCAAGAATTAAAAGCTCTGAACCGATGATTACAAGAATCTAAACCTAAGGGGGAGTATTGTTAGGTATAGATCTTTTGTATAGATTTAGATGATGAATCATTTCTTGTAATGAACTTCTGTAATACTTTATCATTGTATAATGCATGAAATATATGTTAACCCAAATATTATTTGTGTTGATTTTATGTGATTGTAGGAAAACTTCAAACTTGGTCAATTTGGAAAAATTGACAAAGTACAAGAACAACTGCGGATGAACAATTTTGTTCTTCCGTAGATGTTCTCCGGAGCATATCTGAACAAGTGATGTACATCCGTAGATCTCCTGCGGAAGCTCAACATCTACTGAAGAACAAGTTCTGAAGACAAGTTGCTGCTGCGGAAGATGGGAGTTTGCTCATGAGGATGAAGTTCAATAATAAAGGACCAAATTCCTATGGGAGCACTCATCAAGTACCAACACATGATCAACAAGTAGCTGCCTGAAGTGATGTCATCAAGTCAACATCTACGAAAGACTAACTTCATATGAGAGAACTTAGGATGTCACATTAGGAATGTTACAGCTGTAACTTATCACAATAGGAAAGTTACAATTTTCATTGTTAAATCCCTCTGCCGCTAAAAATAAGACATGTATCCATACTTTTAGGAGAGTTTGTTAGGTTATTGAGGGAGATTGATACAACTATAAAGAGACATATTCTTAGTATCGAAATCAATCAATGAATCAATCAATCATTTAAGAAAAATAGCAAAACAGCAAGAACATCAAGAACATTATTGGAGATCATAAGATCACCAGAGTATAATAGCAATTGTAATTGAT
The DNA here is from genome assembly GCA_025506505.1 of Flaveria sonorensis. NCBI lineage: Eukaryota > Viridiplantae > Streptophyta > Magnoliopsida > Asterales > Asteraceae > Flaveria > Flaveria sonorensis. The sequence continues at coordinate 16,106,524 of CM046430.1, read as the reverse complement.
TGTGTATGAATGAAAAACAATTGAAACAAATCTTGTGTTGCATTATATTATTCTGTTTTCAATTTGTTTTATATTTTGTTTGTCGATTTCAATTTCACAAACAATTAAATTAAAAAATAAAATATTGATAATTCCGCGATCTTTATTTGTTCAATCAAACTTATAATTCCTGATTCGATCCTTGGATTCACATAGATACTAATTGTTGTATTGTTTAAGTTATGTATTATTTAGTTATTGTAACTTTAGTTATGTAATGTTTGAATTTCAAGTTTTCATTATTTAGAATTTTTGCTCTTACAAAAAATAGAATTTTAAAATTTTAAAATTTCCCTTTAAGAAAAAAAAATATTTACTTTTAGTTTTAGAATTTTAAATTTTCAATCCAACAAAAGACATATAAATATTTCATTTATATTTTATATTTATATAAAAATATTGATAATTAGAAATAAATGTAAAAGATGGTAATTATGTGACAAAAAACAGTGTTTTTAAGTGTCACTATTGGAGAGATTTTTGGAGTTTTTTTAAGAATGAATGGTTTTTTAAAATAACTGTTGACTACACATGTTTTTTTGTGTTTTTTGATTTTACTATTGGTGATACTCTACACATTTATTTGATGCATATATTAGGCCAAAAGATTATTCAGAGCAAAGCCAGTGAACAAGAACAAGAGTGTTAGCGACAAACGGTCACAAGAACAGACGCCTTCCGGAAAAAAAAAACATACGTACAAAAGGGATCCAACTAGTTAAAGTACGATCCTAGTGTGCTATGTATGACCACCTACCTATGATAAATGAAGAAATACCAGAGTAGAATAGTAATGAATTATGTCACAGTGTGCAACTTGTGATGCCTGACTTGCAAGCGACTGCAGCGTAAACCAGTAACGATTCAAGATTCTGGCTCTGATATACGAAACTTTATGATCATTAACAAGATATTAACATTTTACAAATTTAACTATAGCAACAACACACATAATTAAAACCCAAACCAACTTCCAGCATTATATTCTCAATCACCAACACTAGTTATGTTTATACCCAGTTGCTTCTTGCATTTCATGACCCAAAAGGCCACAAAAAAGACAACGCGTTCCTCCTTCCCCGACTGTGTCCACTGTTGTCTTCACTGCCACCGCCACTACTGCTGCTTCCCCTATTTGTACCATGAGCCGGGAGCTCCACTCGACACACGGGGCAAGAATTATGCTGTACCAACCATGGCTCGATGCAGCCCGAATGATAGATATGGTTGCACGGCATTTGTCTAGCCTCGCATCCCAACTCAAACCTATCTTTACAAACCGGGCAGTGAGAATCAGTGTTAAGGTGTCTATTTGTAATCTTAATAGTGGGCATAGAATCGATTGCTGATTGGGATGCTGGTGGCGGCCCTTGCCTACCATCGTTCATTGACAGTTGTTCGAATAGTTCCTGTAACCCAGGACCCATAAAGATATTACTGACGTTGGACCGTATAGGACCTGGTGGTGCACCGTTGAAGAAAACCTCGAATCTATCATCAAAAGGCATCCGAGCAGGACCTTGACCATCATATACGAACCATGGAACCACACCATGTTCAGGGATGGGTCTGGATCTCCTCCTAATATCAAAGTTTGGGTTTCTTCCAGCCATTCTTTGGCTTATTAACTCAGCAAAAGCATCCATGATTCTGTTTCTAGGGTCTGGGAACAGTTCACTGTACCCATAATCAGAATGCCCGTGTCCATGAGTAGGCCCGATATCTGGTTGTCCAGGTTCAACCACCTCGCTTAGTTCTTGTACAAATCCCCCAGAACAATATGGGCACACGGGGTTACGACCCCGAAGCCGGACTGGTCGTTGGCACTGGTAGCACCAATGTGTATTGCCGCCGCTTGACATTGCTAGTTAGTGACAGATGTTAAGCCTCAATGCCCAAAATCAATTGTACTCTGCATTCACAGAATAAGGATATAAATTTTAGGTTACGCAAAATATGGATATCAATTAGAGGTGAAACAGAAAAAGGATATCAGTTATACGTGGCACGTAATCAGGTGTTTTTCTTATCAGTCATTTGATCTTTTGTTAACAGCATGAAACTGAACCAGAACTGAAAAATAAAGAATACTGGAACAAAAAACTAGATCAACTTAGACTGGTTAGGTACAAATCCAGTTCCTGTCTAGGACCTGGTTAATCCTAAACCAGTCCGAAACTAAATACAGACTAGGGGTTTTTTAGACTGAAAAACATACCGACAAAACGTTTTTTTTTTTTCGAGAAAGAAATTCTATAAGTTTTGGTCAACTGGACTGGATAGAACTGAGAGCGGGTTCTTAAAAAACTTCTGAACTGGTCGTTTAGAAACTGTAAGCACTGAGAACTGGATGGAATATAGCCGATACCAGTTCGGTCGGTCCAGTCCTTGTTTGGTTCAGTTTTGTCAGTCCACACCGATATTTGCACACCCATAGTATAAACTATAGGGGACACATCCTAAGTACTACTGCAGTTGAACAAATAGAATCCTCGCACTCAGATTTTCATGCATATAAAGGAAAAAAAATCTACCATGAGCAAAAAGTCTTGTAAAACCTATGTTGCAGTCTTAGCCCTTTGGCCTCTATGAAGTATTGTTTTGCACATAGATTAATCAATATGAATTGAAATGTTTAACAAAAAAACGCATCAATTCCAGATAAAACAAAAAAGGAAGATGCTCCGCACTTGTCTAAAACAACTTGACAATGGTTGGAAGCATTTTGCTATTGCCCAATGTTCAGGCATCTCCAATAACCGTGGCATCTGTGGTTCAAGAACATGAAAAGACTAATAACCGTGGCATCTTTATGTCAATAAAGGATCATTATACGATTTGAGGTAACATAGAACATGATCTGTTCACTTGACCAGAATTCAAATAAAGTTATCCCAACAGGAAGAACTATATAAAGCATCTCAGGTGAAGAACATGAAAACTGACAATTAAATATGGGATCTTTTATACCTGGATTAAGAAAAGGAGAACAATGAAAAATTCTTGCCAAACAAGCTAATTGAAGACTATATAGGAGAAACTTTATCCAGAGAAGATATAAAGCAATGTCTGACAGAAAGAAGAAAACAATGAAGATCATAATAAACTAAAGGTACTCATAAAAGCTAACAAAAAGACGTGAGTGAACGATAACGATGGGATGTATGAAAAAGACTTCTTCCATGATTCATGTAGCTTTGATCTTGAAAAAGACAAGAACAGAGGGTATCGATATGACAAATATGAGAGATAAGATCCAATTTCCTTGTCTAAAAGTTCTTAAAAAAGAGAATATTGTAGCGCTTTCCTTCCAAGTTTACTTCCCAAAATGGAAGATCGGGATAAAACATAGAAGAATTGAACACTAGATTGCCATAACTACATAACCACCCTTTTAAATGTGAGAGGAAAGGCTAAAAATCATTGTTCTGTCACATCACACAGCAAGCATCTCTGTTATACACATATAAAACGAAGAACATGCCAAAAAGCAAAAGACCTTAAGAAAAATGTGACCGTATAATTCCAATAACAAAACAAGATAATAATCTCTAGCAACTAGTTACAATCACTACGTGACTTTGTTCCAGCTCTTATCATCCAGGCTAAACATTACTTTTATCTCTAGCTCACTGCGGTTGTGGAGAAAGTTATTTCGGCTAAAACAGCATCAAACACATCAACTAATCAAGTGACACACACATATTCACGAGGATACACGATATCCAAATCCGGAATAGAAAGAATACACAGGAAAAAATCCTTAAGAAACCGGTGTAAAGCTAGTCTATGACAAAGAATTAACTTCTTAAATTATCTTTGCTTCCACAAAATAAGTATCATTTTAGTGTAAACTACACAACGTTTCCTTAATACTCTAAAAACTTGCTAAAGAGAACCTCATATCACAGAAACAAAAATAAAAACCATGGAATTTAACTCCAGAGTAAATTTCTTACTAAACTATGCTCAAAACATACAAAACAGCTACCACAATCACAGATTTTTTTCAACTTAACAATGAAAAGCTTTGCAAAATAATCAAACCATAAACAAGAGTTAAAAATCATTCAATCAGTAACAAATAGGAGCAGCTTCGACATCGAATTTCGATTCCCTGAGACCAAATCCACAGGCAACAAAGCACACAACTACATCTATTCATCACAGCAAATTAACGATCTCAGTTAACCAAGATTTCACAAGCATCATCAGATCCGTATATACCAGTAACAAATTTTAACAATTGACCAAGATAAGAGAATTGAACAGACAAAAAGACCTGAAATTGGAGGCTCGATTGGACCAATTTTGTGAAGAATAAATAAACCTGAGTTACCTAGATGATGATATTGATGATGATGTTCATGGCGGTGGTGAGTTAAAGCGGACGAAGGTTGCAGAGAGAGAGAATGAGTGAGTGAGTCGACGTTGACTAGAAATAATAATAATATTTGGACGATAAGGATCCTTCTTGACCAGACCAAATGATAGACTCACCAAATACCAACTACTTTTGGGTTTGAGTTTGGATTTGGGGGAAGGGTCTTTTTTTAATTGATTATTACACAAGCTTTTACTTCTTTTTTTTTGTTTTGTTTTGTTTTGTTGAATGGATGGTTTCAATTTGATTTAAAAAATATTTGAATGTGATTTGTGGATTATAAAAGATAATTTATGTAATAATCAAGTTATTGATATAACTAATAATATAGGTCCAATTGAGTAATCGTAATAACAATATTTAATCATTCAAGCATGATATTTAAGTCACATATAACATATTCACTTGTTATTATGATGATAAGATCATCCGCACATATGATACAAATGTTTGGCATAACTATTTATGTTTACGTTATGAAGTTTTCACCAATAATATTCAAACGTCAAACTAGCAACGAAAAACAAGAATTGTTGAGGAAACAAAAGTAGTCAATAAATAGCTCGGTGTGGATAATGATAAGCTCAAGGACAACACAAAGATGAAATTTCATGAAAAGAGGGCATGCAGTTGAGGCAATGTATGATTGTATATCTTCCACACCAAATTCATTACATTTGAAGAATCAATCATGGATAAACAAGGGGTGTGTGATGGCACCTGAAACCAAAAATCATCTCTTAGTAAAATGTGATTGGACAGATAATATATGGTTACCACGCCAAATAATTTGGTATCAGAGTCATACCACGGCTCATGTTCTTCCTTTCTAAGGTTAATGATTAGCATGCTATATGACCCCGACTTAGCGCGGATCGCTCACATCATAAAACCAACCTTACAAGGTCTTGACGAACAGACTAGCCAAACACACTAGATTCTTATCGAGTCGTAGATAGCCTGTTGTGTCAGTGGTAAATCGATAAGAGGTCATGTTAAAGTATTCTTTTGGTACGGGCTAGAAAAGATCGGTCATTGTCGTACAAAGTCTAAACCCATTTATGAACCAAGATTCAAGTTTGTCCCGTTCTTTTTCTATGTCTAGTTTTAGAAGGTCTTTCTCGTCTTGGATTGATCAACTATTTGGATATCATACTTGTCTGACAATTCTAAAATCCCTATCATTAGTATGCCTTTAGTAAACTCATATAGTGTCTTTCCCAAACCTAGTAGTTCTCTATCTAAAAATGTTAATAAGGTAATAAGTTCAGCGTTTAAACTTGTTGTCAAGGAGTTTGTCCAAACCTCCAAGTTTTGATTCACACCAACTCCTTACCACAACCTCTGAACACCTTGTCACCCTATCCCTCCCCTCAAATCTTCCAAGGATCTGTCAAGCCTATGGATATACCCATATCCACTTCGGTGCCATAAGATTAGCCTTACCTTCCATGGAAGAAATGGGTTGCCTGCGCTCTCTCATATCACCCTCCGGTCGATATATATTTGTGCAGTACCAACATGCCTACCTCGGTACTATCCAAACCACGTTAAAGGTTGGTACAATCTTTTTCACCTTCCATCCCAACTTCAATATGCCTCTCAACGACCCAGTACATTCTTTATCACCATTTCCTCAAGTGATGGGTCGTTGAGAGGCATATTGAAGTTGGGATAGATGGTGATAAAGATTGTACCAATGTTTAACGTGGTTTGGGTAGTACCTATATAGGCGTGTTAGCACTCCACAAATCTAGTATTGCTGAGGGTGATACGAGAGAACATAGTTAACCATTTTCTTCCATGGAAGGTAAGGGTTAATCTTATGGCATCAAAGTGGATATGGGTATATCCATGGGCTGGATAGATCCTTGGAACATCTGAGGGGAGGGATACGGTGACACGGTGTTTGGAGGTTGTGGCAGGGAGTTGGTGTGAATCAAACTTGGAGGTTTGGACAAACTCCTTGACCGATTGGCTTAGATGGTAAACCTATTATCTTTTTTACTATTTTAGACAAAGAGCTACTATGTTTAGAAAAGACACTTTAAGGGTTTACTAAAGGCATACTAGTGATAGGGATTTTAGAATCGTCAGACAAGTACGATATCTCATACAGCTGATCAATCCTTGCAGGACCGTGTGAAGGATGGTCAATACAATCAGTCTCATAATGAAGAGAGGTTTAGAACACTTAATAGTTCAAATGGGGAAACTGGGTTTGAGTATGATGATACTAAGAACACAAGTAATTAGTGAGACAAAACTAAGAACAAGAACAAACAAGTATGGTTTTCAAGGATGCTGTATATTGTTTTCTATTACAAGTGTAATCAAAGCATGTTAGAATTACAAGGACCTGAGACACTTTATACTACCTCCTACAACCGTCAATACTTAGAAAGACAGTTGGAAACACTAATCTAGACAACAAGATCAATGTAGAGTCAAAAGGCAGATTGCTTTTTGACTAGTGACTATGACATGCCATAGCTCACAACACTTTCTAATATAAAAAGGTTTACAGGTACAAAAGTAGGAAGTTGCAGACAAAGATCTTATTCTACTGTTTACAAAAGCATGGACTTTTCACCAACTCATACAAGTTAGTGAGTCTTTAGAGTTGCAACGAAAAGTGTGTCAACTTTCTGTAAAGTAGATCAGAGAAAGCATGTTTTCTCTGTTTTCGGAAGAAATCAGTCTTCATAGCAAAATGGCTTCGGAACACTTTTTCTCTGAAGCTTCGGAAGATTTGGGCTTTGGCTTCAGAAGATTTTACACTTAGAGTATTTTCTTTAGAGAGTGTAAAACTTCCGTAACAACTTCTTCCTTGTACCTTCAGTGCATGCATGCAGGAAGACTCTTGGTTGTTTTGGCTTCTTTGGTTGCATCAGCCTTATAATCTTCTGATATTACCTTACAAACTACCCCTAGGCTGATGCAACCAAAACAGAGAAGTTCTTCAGATGTTGACAGTCCTTATTAGGATCAACATCATTCCTCTCTTCATCATATGGTCAGGATTCTTCAGATTTTCATAGTATCTTCTCATGTCATAGAGATCACGTAGAGGAAGATCAAACATGTCTTACTAGAAGTAGACATCTTGACCTCCTTGATCTCTAATGACATATCATCTATCCGGATTAGCAGCAAAAGTCTAGGACAAGATGGGTCTTCCAATGGCAAGAGGCTCTACTTGAATAGGAGTTACTTGAGCAGCCTCTTCATGCACTTCCTTAGAATGCTCTGACTCATCTTGAGGTATGGAGGTGGATGCCTTGGTTTTCTTCTTCTTTGAAACACTTTTCCTAGCCATCCTTTTCCTCCTCTTTGAAGTTTTCAACTGAGAGGACTGGTCTTCAGCACCAGATTGTTCTGTTATATCCCTCTCAGTTGGGATCTCTTCTCTCACAGGTTCAGATGGAAAGAGAGGAGAACCCTGCTACGGATCAGAAGATGAAGTTGGCTGAGATGCAGCTCTAGGATCAGGTTGTGTTGTCTCAGGGGGTTCGGCCTTCACCTCAACTTTAGGTTGAGCTAGACTTGGTGGAGAATGCAAGTCTACAAGCTCTCCCCTTTTGATCTTCTCCTTGATCACTCTTATATGCTCATCCATGGTGTATAGAGACATAGGACCAAGCCTCCTTTTGGAGAATCCGTACAGCTTCAAGAAGCTCATCATCCTTTTCTTTTGACTTTTGTGGATGATGGCCCTTGACCTTGCAGCTTCTTCCCTTGACTTTCTTTTAGCATCTTTTCTTTCTTTTGTAGCTTGTTCCTCCAGCTGCTTTAGATATTCAAATTCAATGTACTCAAAGGATAAGGGAAGAAATACAGCTGCCTGATAGAGTCCTGTGGCACTCAGGTAGTTGATCATACTCATTCTTTCAGCTTCCCTATCTACCTGAGGTTGTGCAGCTACCACAGTCTCTGTCTCAGGACTTTCTTGAACTGGGGAGAGGACAGGAGCATGTTTGTAGAGCCTTTTTAGTCTCCTTTCTTCTTTAATCTTGAGGAGTAATGTTACATCCTCTGCCTCCCTCTTCTCCTTTAACAACTCAGTGTCAGCCAGCTCATTCAACTCTTCTAAGGGGAGAGATATGAGTTCATCAACATTATAGTTCCTAGTCCCCAGGTAGTTTAGCCTGGCTGCCCTCAACTCATCATCTTGAGTGTTTGGCCTGGGGGCAGCCCGGATAGCAGCTTGCATGAAGCCTGAGAACACTCCTGAACTCTCTCCCCGTAGCTTCCTCTTCTTCTTTCTCTTCTACTCCTCTAACTCCTCAGAGGTCATTTTCCTCTTCCCTTTGTCACGCACAGACCTCGGTGACTCAAGATGGAGAGAGCTTTGGCCTTTATTGCTTGGTTCAACAGTCAAGCTCTGGCCAGAAAGAGGATGTGAAGCACCTTCACCAGCCGGTGCCTTACTGAAGGTACTAGTTGCTGAAGGAGATCCTATCTCAGTGTTCACTGCCTCAACTTCTGGGCCTCCAGTTAAGGCTTTCTTTCGAAGTTAATCTCAGGGTCTACCTCAACATCCAGTTGACCAAAAATCTCACCTGCTAGCCTCTGTCTATATAATTTTGATCTCATTTTGAACTCTTCAAGCACCCTTCCTTGAATCCAATCTACTAATCTCTCAGCTTGTTTGTTTTGGCTTGGGTTGACAAGTGGGAGATCAACCAGATGGATGCACTCATAGAAACTCAGGTTTGTAAAATTGAAGATCTCTTGTTGACCCTGAGCTCTAGAGATGACAAGAGCTCTTCTTTTTATGTCATACGTCCATCCTAAGATTGGGTTCTCAGAGTGAATAGATGGGGTAGACATGGCTCTGGATATACCCTCCTCAAATAGGCTGTATATGAGTGAGTCCACATCAATGTGGACTTGAGGAGGTTGCTGAGTATGGACTATTGCAAGTGAGGGTGGTGAATCCTCTAAGTCCATACTTTGAGAAGAACTCCCAGGTTCTGTGACTGTTCTGACTTTCTCCCCCTTTTTGTTAGCATCACTTTCTTGCATAAGTGAGCTGGGGGTTGAGTCTATCACATTCATAGGTTCTTGTGGACCTGGTTGAGTTGTTCTTTATGGTCTCTCAGCTAGCTTGCCCTTGAGATCGATGATCTCAAGTTGCTGGTCATTGACCCTCTTTGGTAAGATAGTCACCTGAGATTCCAGGTGACTAATCTTGGAGACTAAATAGGTGCAAGTTTTAGTCAATGTGTGCACCTTTAGTTTCAAACTCCCCTCATCTTCATCAGAAGAATCATGAGGGGATGAGAGAATAGGACTAATGTCTTCTTCCTCATCACCAGCATAGTGTTCTTGGTGGCTGGATTTCCCTTGCATCATGACAACTTCAAGAGAAGTGTCAAGAGGCTGGGTTGCCATGGTCAAGGTTTGACTGATGTAATCACTTTCTAAAGTGAGATCCTCCTCCATATGGATCTCCTAAACAGGTTCAGGAAGATCCACCTCAGTGGGGGGTGGATGATGTGGGCTAAACATGGGTGAGACAGGAGTACTCATCTCTCCTTGAGTAGGGGTAGAGAGGAGAGACTCATGGTACTCACTAAAGCCTATGTGTTCATCATCATAGAAGGCAAGGCTGGGAATTGGTTGGTTGCGATCCAGCGACTGGGGATGGTAACTGTCCCCAAAAGGTTGTTCACTAGAGTGTTAAGACTCTGAGTGAAGGCTTAAGGCTGGTTGGGTTGTGAGCTCATCAGGCTAAGTATGAGAAACTTCAACACTGATTATTTGAGAGATGGGAGTGGTTTGCTCCTCAGGGGAAGTGGGAGCTTGAGTGTCCACTTTCTCCAGCATGGTTGGTGATATGGGGGCCTGCATAAGCTGTATAGCATGTGCAGGGGTTCGTTTGGTTTTTCTCTAGTAGGTGATGGTTATTGTTGGCTACATTTATGGTTAGGAGGTGGAAGGTATGGATTCAACACTAGCTGGTGCTGCTAGGTTGCCACCTTGAGCAATGAGCTCAAACATTTTTAGGACTAGGGCTGTTTCTACCCCAGAGAAGCCAACAGTTGGCTTCCTCATTATTTTAAAGATGCCAGGCTTCATCTGTCCCAGTTTTAGAATATTACCTATTCCCATTAACTGTGTGCCCAGTTCATAGTTAAGAATGTGCTGTACATATCTAGGGAACATGTAATACTCTAGGGAGTCCAAGTTAGCAAGCAAATTGGTATATACAAATTCAGAATACCTAAACTTGACCACCTGAACCATTCCATAGACTATGAAGGAGAGGTCTTCTGGAATCTGGTCCCATCCTCCATGCTTATTGGAGAAGCTGTGTATGACAACATGGAGGAGGTACTTCCATTGAGATGAGACCTTCCCCTTCCTGAAGATTTTGATTGAGAAGTCACCCTCATAGCCCATCTGCGTAAATGAGTGGTTGACTGTAGCTTTGGGGAAGGACAAGTCACCTTCTACATCATCCAGCTGAAGATGTATGTTTATGGTGGCTGGAGTGATGAAGATTGTCCTCCCCTTCACTGTGGCAGACTGTGCCTTCTCCCCGTACATGGTGACCTCTTCGCAGGTCCGCCAGAACTCCAACAAGTGATCCTTATAGAGAGGAGGATCAATGGTATGGGATGTGAAGTAGTTGGACAAAGAAAGGTAACGACAAACCTCTGAGAAATCTGGATCTTTCTTAGAGTCTAATAGAGCAACCTAATTATGTTCCCTATGAAGATGCATGGAAAAATCAACTTGGTTTCTGCGGTCAAAGTTGGCCATTTGAAGTAGCTTTGTGACGAAGGAAGATAAGAATGAAGGCGGTTTGTGGGTGAAATTAGGTTAGAGAATTGCAGATGAATAGGAGAGTGAGAAGAGGGGGAACAGGTGTGAGAATATATATGAAATGGATTTGAGACAAAGTTAAAGCAAAAGGATAAACTTTGAAATCCGGATGTCGGTCCCACCTCTGAAAAAGTGCCCAAAAAGGTAGTTTTCTTGGAAGTTGAAAATCTTCCGAAGATAATTTTGCTTCGGAAGTTTTTTTTGAGAAAAAGCTTCCAAAGCCAATTTGGCGTCGGAAGTTATTCTTAAGAGTTGTGACAATTTGGCTTCGGAAGAAAAATACTTAGATAATTTTTCTTCCGACACATATGTGGTTTTGAAAGATATTAAGACTTGGGAGTTTTATTCTAAAGAGAATAAATCTTCTGAGACTTAATTGTTTTCAGAAGATATTTGTCATTCAAATGCATGCAAGTACTTGGAGCATGTTTAAGCTTAGAAAGATATTCTCAGAATTTCTTTCGAAGGTAAATTTCTTATAAGTAGTTATTTGATTTGAAGAAATAAATTTCTTCCTAAGGCAACTTGGATTCTTTCGAAGGAAAACATGTTTCAAAAAATTTTTAAAAATCTAAGGAATATCAAAAAGAAAAAAATTTCTTTCAAAATAAACTGGGCTTATGAAGGTGATAAAATAGACAACTTAGGACACACAGGTTTTAAAAATAAGGTTGATTTAAGTTTTAAGAAAATCTACTCAAAGTTAATCATCTCAATAGCTGATACAAGATATTTGAATCTCTGTTCATCAAAGGTTTTAGTGAACAGATCATCATATTGTTCATCTGTGTTAACTTTGACTAGTTTGATTAATCCCTTCTCAAAGTTATCTCTAATCAAATGATACCTGATGTCGATGTGTTTGGTCCTGGAGTGCTGCACAGGATTCTCTGTAATAGAGATAGCACTGTTGTTGTCTATGTGGATGGGAGTCTCTTTAAAGTTGAATCCATAGTCCAGCATCTGATTCTGAATCCAAAGCACTTGAGCACAACAGCTTGCAGCAGCAATGTATTCGCTTCAAAAGTTGATGCAGAGACACAGGATTGTTTCTTGCATTGCCATAAGACAATCCTTCCACCAAGGAATTGACATCCCCCTGATGTAGACTTTGCAGTCATGTTGCAGCCACCATAGTCACTATCTGTATAAGCATACAGATTGAAGTCAGAATTCTTTGGATACCAAAGGCCAAGCTTGGGAGCACCTTTGAGATATCTAAGAATCCTCTTGATAGCAACCAGGTGTGACATCTTGGGGTTTGCTTGATATCTTGCGCCGATGCATGTGGCAAACATGATATCAGGCTTGCTGGCTATGAGGTACATAAGAGACCCAATCATAGCCCTGTAAAGATGTTTATCCATACACTCCCCCTCAAGATCAGGTCCAAGGGAGTGGTTTCTGGCTATTGGTGTCTTAGTAACCTTAGAATCAGTCATGTTGAATCTTGTAAGTATGTCTTGAACATACTTTGACTGACTTATGAAGATGCCATTGTCAACTTGCTTCACTTGAATTCCCAGAAAGAAATTGAGTTCCCCCATGGCACTAATTTCAAATCTATTCTTCATCAGCCTCTCAAAGTTTTTACAGGGCTTTGGATTAGTTGACCCAAAGATAATGTCATCCACATATACTTGAACCAGCATTAAGTCATTCCTTGTTCCTTTGATGAAGAGAGTTCCATATATAGTACCCCTCTTGTAACCATGTTGACACAGATACTGAGATAGTGTCTCATACCACTTTCTTAGAGCTTGGTGCAGCCCATAAAGAACTTTATCAAGTTTGCAGACATAATCAGGATTTTTTGGGTCTACAAAGCCAGTTGGTTGTTTGACATACACCTCTTCATCAATCACCCCATACTGAAAAGCACACTTGACATCAAGTAGGTAGACCTTGAAATCCTTGGATGCAGCAAAAGCCAGGAATATTCTTACAGCTTCAAGTCTTGCCATAGGAGCAAAAACATCTATGTAATCAATTCCCTCTTCTTATGTGTACCCTTGAACAACTAGTCTTGCCTTATTCTTAATGATAAGTCCTCTATCATCTTTTTTGTTCCAAAAAACCCACTTGGTTCCTATGGTAGTCTTCCCATGAGGAAGACGACATAGGTTCCAAACATTCTATCTTTTGAATTGAAGCAGCTCCTCTTGTATTGCCTCAACCCAGCCTCCATCTTTCAAAGCCTCATTAACTTTCTTTGGCTTTACTTGAGACAAGAAGCAAGAGTGTAGACAATTATTTTTGTCATGGGTTTGTCCTCTTGTTCTCACCCATGTATCAACATTTCCAATGATGTTTGTGGTGGGGTGTGACTTGTGGATCCTTAGTTGAGGGATCACAGCAAGTTGATTGGAGAGATCCAAATTAGAGAAATTTAGATCTGGCAATGGAGTATCACCCACCATATCAGCACACTTATCAAGTGAGACTTGATTCAATGAGTGTGTGACATCATTGATGTTATCTTCTATGAAGTGGTTATCAGCATCAAAAAATTCTTGATTACTGTCACCATCTCCATTTCCTCCTGCATTTGAAGCTCCTTCACCTGAGTTTTGAGCCTCTGAACTAGAATTTGAAGTCATCTCAAATGTATCAGCTGAATTTGTCATGTTTGTACTGATAGGATCTTCATTTGTAGGGTTAGTTACCACTGGAGCTGAAGTACTATTTCTGCTTGGTCTTCTCAGCTCAAATCTTGGGTTAGGATCTTCTGTTGATATGTTACCTGTAGATCCTGAAACATCCTCACACGACTTGTTAAAACAGTTGGTAACTAAATCAAGATCAAATAGCCAATCCAGACCAGAACCTTTCACACTAGGAGTGTGCTCATTGAAGGTCATATTGGCTGACTCCTCAACTGCTCTACTTCTGAGATTGTATACTCTATAAGCCTTAGATTAAGAAGAGTATCCAATAAAATGTCCATCATCTGATTTCTCAGCAAACTTGGCTACCTGATCTTTGGTATTCAAGATGGTGCATGGACATCCAAATGACCTGAGGAAACCAATGAATCGTCTCCTTTTATGCCACAGCTTATAAGGAGTTTTACCATGAGTCTTAACTACTAAAACTCTATTCTGCACATAGCAGGCTGTGTTAACAGCTTCTGCCCAAAAGGTGATGGACAATTTAGAGTTAGACAACATGGTTCTTCCAGCCTCAATAAGTATCATGTTTCTCCTCTCAGTAACACCGTTTTGCTGAGGAGTCCTGGGAGAACTATACTGTCTTGTAATACCCTTTTCATCACAAAATGGATCAAGGATTTGGTTCTTAAATTTTGTTCCTTGATCACATCTTATGATCTTGACCTTGTGATCAGATTGATTCTTAATCTTCAGAATGAAATTCTTCAAAATCTCAGGAGTCTCATCCTTAGTTCTAAGGAAAAAGACCCAAGTGAGTCTTGTGAAATCATCTGTGATCACTAAACAGTATGAGGTCATTCCTAGACTCATTACACTAGTGGGACCAAAGAGATCCATGTGTAATAAGTGTAGGGGAGTAGTGATAGAGTTCCTTTCCTTTGGCTTGTGAGACACTTTGTCTTGCTTCCCTTTCAGGCATGCAACACGAGATCATCACTTGTAAACTCTTTCTTTGGCATTCCAGTTACCAAATCATTCTTAATTAATTTATTCATGTTTTAAAGTTTACATGGCACATTTTTGTATGCCAGAGGAAAGACTCATCACTATTTGCTTTGGATAGAAAGCAAGAAACTTCTCCTGAGGGAGATGTTTCTTGCAAGTCCATCTTGTACATGTTTCCTTTCTTGGGGGCTCTATGCAGGATATGCTCTTGAGGAATGATCACCCCGGGCTTGAGAACAATACACTCATGCTCAGTAAAGAGCATGTTGTGTCTCTAATCACAAAATTGGGATACACTCAGTAGATTGTATCCAAGCTCCTTAACAAAATTTACCTTTTTAATGGTGAGCTTACCATTTGTGACCATTCCCCTTCCAGTGATGTAACCACCAGCATCTCCTCCAAAAGCAACTGGTCCTCCATTAATTTTCTCAAAATTGTAAAGCAAAGAACCATTGCCAGTCATGTGCCTAGAACAACCACTATCAATGATCCACACATTGCCTTGGTCTTTAGCTGTTCCTACACAAAAAGAAGTGGTTAGTTACACTTGGAAACCCAAGCCTTATTGGTCTTGGGCTTTTTAAAGTGATCTGAAGATAATGTAATAGTACCAGATCCAACATTCAAGCTTTGAGGATCATTAGTTACTGTTGATGAAGAACTTTTAGTCACCAGGTCTTTCTTCATCTTCCACATCATCTTTGGAAGATTAAACTTGACCTTCAACACCTCGGAAGTTTCAACAACTTTTGAAGTTTTGGAGACTGGATCTTCAGAAGATGTTGCTTTCACTGCAGCATGCTTTAGTACTTCGGAAGCATTCCTTTCTTCCGAGACCAAAATTTCTTCCAAAGGCAAGTTTTCACTTGTCTTCTTCTTCACCTTGGAGCTTCCGAAGGAAACAGATTTTCCTTCCAAAGCTTGCTTTTCCTTCTTCTTCTCAGAAGTTTTCTCTTTGATCATGTGGATGGTACTTTTACGATTGTAATTGCAATCCTTAGCCAAATGAGAAGTACTACCACACATGATACAGTCCATTTGCTTCCTTCTGAGAGTCTTCTTCTGAGGGAAAGACTGAACTTGATCACTTTCCTTCTCCATCTTCACCTTGCTAAGATGATTTGAACCTGAACTAGAACTCCCTATACTAGAGTTCATGGTTGGGTCTTCAGCCTTCACCTCTTCAAACCCTGCAGGGATAAACACTTGTTTTTGCTTAGAGTTAAAAGTGGCCTTGATTTCTTGAGCCTTTTTTGCCTTTATCTTGGCTCTCCTGATCAAGTTCTTTCTTTGAGACTTGGTCATCCCAGCTTCTTCATCTCTCTCCTGAGGATAGTAGTGTCCCTTCTTAGGATGGTCCTCTTCACTCTTCTCAGACACATCCTTCACTATCTCCTTCTTATCCTCTTCAGCAATGGGGTCTATGAGGGGAAGCTCATCTTCACAAGTTCCACACCTTGAAGATCTTACAGATAAAAGTGTGTGTGGAGGAGCTATCTTAGTAGATTCCAGTCCCTACTTATTTTGATAACAAACTTATGCATGTAGGGATAAGGATATCATGTTCTTGAAGGTCTCTTCTTCAAGAACAAGTTTTTCTGCCCGGGCTTTGCTGATCACAAGCTCAGCCTGGCATTCAGTTAACTTAATGATGAGATCTTTTATTTGAGTCCTGTAGTTGGTGTGTTCATGCTTTAGAGTTGAAATGGTTTTCTCTGGATCTTCGATTTTCAGTTTATAATCATTTTTAGCTCTTATGAAATCAGCTTTTAAGATATATAAAGACTCAAGATCTGATCTCATCTCTAAGTTATAGGACCTATACTTATTGACTTTAGCAATACATTTAGGAGTACAGAGGTGTTCCAATACCTTGGCTTCAACATGGTTTGCCAAAAGTACTCATAGCGAATACTTTTCTTAGAAAATGTGGGTTTCTTGTGAGTAGTTCATTCGCATTGGTCTCCTTTATATAAGAATTTGCCCTAGACTAGAGGGTTATGTAATGTTCCCTGTTTATATGAATAGTAAAGTTCCATTGGGAGAAGCATCTTAAGATCCACATCTTTCTTGCAATAATTGCAGTTCATGAAAAACCAATGAGAGAGGTGAGTTATCCACCCTTATGAACATATTGTAGTTGAGCTGATGGGCCTAAGACATGCCATACTTAGATCCAATCATAGTGCTTGTTTTTTGTATTTTTCTCTTGTCTTGAATGCAATAATGGCATTCGTCTGGAGGATTCTTTGTTTGGCAGAGTATCTAAAAGTGCACATCCCATTAGTGACATGTTTTTTTCTTTCTAGCAATATTCTTTTCTTCTTTCGGCAGAACATGCTTTGGCATCTGTAGTAGTGGGTTTCCCATGTGACCTGTGGGTCCAGGGAACTGTTGTCTTTGCTAGATTTTTGTTTACATCTGCCTCGTGGGGAATAGTGACGACTAGACTTCAAAGCCTAAGGAGCTTAGATTTTCGAGAACAACTACATGAGGATTCTTAGTTGCACACAACCTTAAAGCGAGGTTAAGGCGTTTTCCTATTTTTTTGAACTCGACTTAAAATCGTTACTGGTTGTATAGCTTTGTCACAACGTTAACTATCAACTAGTAGAGTTCACCAAGTGAAGCTTGAGCAATTTTTTTTCCAAAGCCGTATATGCCTCATTCATGAGTGATTCCAGAAAGGAATTCAAGAACACTTGATTAAGATTAACATCATTAACTCCATGAATGTAGTAAATCCTTTTAGACATTCGGTTATAATGTTTTTTTGGATCTTTTGGGTGGAATGAACAACATTTCATCGTAAGACATTCCTATCGAGCTCAAACTATGTGTTCCATTGGATTTCCAATGTTTTGGCGATTTGCAGGCGAGGATCTGTAATTGCATGTATTCTCCAAGACTGAAATACCAGTCTTAAGCCTTTCATGACATCTTGTCATGAAGCGCTTAATGGTTATAATGATATCAAAGTACTGTAGTTCAGTCGACCACCAACTTAACATCTTAACACTCTTCTCTTGACATTTTGATGCTGGGATATCATCAGGTTGATTTGTATCTTTTGGTCGGTACTTGTTATCTTTTCTCTAGGTTGGGTTGTAATTTTAGAAATAGCATCATCAACTTTAGACTAATAGGATTTTCTTTTAGAAGGTTAGGGTTCTGTCGTGAACAAGTGCTCAAAAGCTTCTATTGGAGTAATGATGCGGTGTGAAAGGTACGTATATTTTGACAAAATATTATTGCACAAATTCAATTTTAATTGGTTATTACTTATACTAGCTACACGAAAAAAGGAAAGTGTACCTGTCATATGATAATATAGTGTTTGTAAGAACCGAGTATTAATCCGTGTATACATCGAGCCTACTCAACAACCTTTATGTAAGAACTATACTTAGAGGCTGATGCAACCAAAGAGCTCTCAGCATGCACATGTGAAGTACAAGGAAAGTTACTTCGGAAGATTTAATACAACTCAATGAAATTCACTAAGTATCAAATCTTCTGAAGCCAAATGACCATTTCTTCCAAAGCCAAAGATGAAGTCTTCCGAAGACAAGAGACTGATTTCTTCCGAAGACAGAGAAAACATGCTTTGGCTGACTTACTTTTGACAAAAGCTGAATCACTTTTCTTTGCCATCTCTGAAGACTCACCAACTTATATGAGTTGGTGAAAAGTCCATACTTTTTTCAACTATAGATTATGGTCACAGTGTCTGTAACTTTTTACTTATGTACTTTTATCCTTTTTGTATTAGATAAGGACGTGAACTATGACATGTCATAGTCACTAGTCAAAAGGCAATCTGCCTTTTGAATTTACATTGATCTTGTTGTCTAGATTAGTGTTTCCAGCTGGCCTTCAAAGTATAGCCAGCTGTAGGATGTAGTATAAAGTATCTCAGGTACCAGTCCATAGGACTAAGCTTTGCAACACTTCGTAAAACACTTAAGAGCAATATACAACATTCTTAAAAACCATCTTATTGTGTTCTACTTGTGTTCTTATCTTGTGTTCATTGTTTCAATATAACCAGTTTCTTATTTGATCTGTTAAGTGTGCTAAGTCACTCCAGTCCTGTGAAACTGTTGCATTGACCCCCTTCACCGGTCCTACATTGGTATCAGCGCATTTCAGGCTTTTGATTGTAAGATCTCACCATCTTTAATCCCTTCAGTTTCATAATACACTTACTAGCTCAAATGGCAGCTATCTCAAAAGCTGATATGGAAACCGGTACCATGACAAAGTTGATCACTCCTAATGACTTTGATACTTAGTGCCAACATACGGAAGGTTCATCAAGTCTCGACAACAGGATGTGGAGATGTGTTGTTGAAGGACCTCACATCCTAAGCACCTTTTCAGCCACTGCTGGAGGTGGGATGATACCAAAGAAAGTGGCTAACTATTCTAAAGAATATTTGAAGAAGATAGATATAGATCAGAAGGCCATGACCTCTCTTCAAACTACTCTTCCTAACTCTATATACAAAGGCTTCAAGAAGTGCAAAACTGCTAAGCAGCTTTGGGATGCACAGAAGCTTATGTATAAGGGGCCTGCTGAAGCTAAAGAAAACAAGAAGGACATCATGAAGCAGTAGTTTGAGAAATTCACCTACAAATTAGGTGAAACTATCACTCAACAATACTTTAGGTATGTTGATATTGTAGATACTCTCATGGATGTTGGAGTTAAGCTTGAGAATAGGGACATTATGAGGAAGTTCATGTTCTCTCTTCCAAAAAAACGAACTCACTACTGTGTGGCCATTAAGATAACTGAAAATCTTTCCACCCTTACTCTCATGGAGCTGAATGGTATCCTTATTGGCTATCAGATGGAGATGAACATGCAGAATCCATCAAACAGCTCTTCAGCAATCAATAGAGTTCAGCCCTCCACATGGTTGAAAAGGATAGTAAAGAATCATAGCATCATCTCTGCTACCCTAACAACTCATAAAAGGGTCCTTTCATCACCTTCCCTGAGTTATCAAGGGAGGGCTACATCCAAGGAAGCCCATTCCAAGAGACAAGCTCATCTCAAGCCTTTGTGTTTGCTGATGAAAGTTGTGGTAGTTTCCTCTTCTTCACTCTTGAAGAATTGGACTATATCCATCCAGATGACCTGAAGTATATGAAGATAGTCCAGCAGATGGCTCTTCTCACTCATAGAGACAAGAAATTCTACAAGAGAATCGGAAGAAAGTTTTCTAGTAATGTATCTAGTGGAATGTTTGGACAGGATAAAAGCAAAGTGAAGTGTTACAACTGTAACCATGTGGGACATTTTTCTAGGGAGTGCAAGGCACCAAGGACTAATGGTGGCCAAGCATAATCCAGACCAAACTACACTAACACAGCTCCTAGATTTGAGAAGCCAAGCCAACCAAAATAACAAGCTGTTGTTGCTGTTAAAGAATGAGGCTTTGACTGGAGCTTTCAGGTTGAAGATGGTTCTCCTAATCAAGCACTAATAGCTAATCATAAAGAAGCCAAGATATTAAAACATCTCTGTATACCTGAATGCATTGCTAAAGTAAATATGTATAGGTCCTATAACCTGGAAGTGAGATCTGAACTTGAATCTTTGAATATTTTAAAAGCTAATTTCAAAAGAGCTGAAAATGACTATAAACTTATAATAGAAGATTTAGAGAAAACAATTTCAATTCTTAAGCATGAGCAAACAAATTACCGGACTCAATTCAAAGATCTTATTACCAAGTTAACTGAATGCCAGGCTGAGCTTGTGGTCAGCAAAGCCAGAGCAGAAAAGTGTGTTATTGAAGAACTTGTGATCAGCAAAGCCAGAGTAGAAAAGTGTGTTCTTGAAGAAGAAACCTTCAAGAACATTATATCTTCATCCTTGCATGCAAAGATTTTTTTATCAGAACAGGCAAGGTTTGGGTTCAAGTGAGATAGCTCCTCCATACACTCTATTATCTATAAGATCTCCAAGGTGTGAAACTAGTCAAGATGAGCTGCCTCTCATAGACCCCATTCAAGACAAGGATGAAGATGAAGAGGAGGTAGTGAAGGATGAATATGTTATGAGTGAGGAGGATCATCCTAAGAAGGGTTACTATGCTTCTAGAGAGAAGAAAGAATCAAGGATAACCAAGTCAGCTAAGAAGAACTTGATCAGGGAAACCATAAGAAAATCAAAGAAAGCCTAAGAAATCAAGGCCACTTTCAACTCCAAGAAAAAAAAATCTTTATATCTGCTGGGTTTGAAGTGGTGAAGACTGAAGACTCAACTATGGACTCTAGTACCAGGAGTCCTAGATCATGTTCAAATCATCCTAGTTGAGAGAAGAAGGTTGATCAATTGTGCACCACTACTACATAGCCTAAACCATCCAGTTCTAAAAGCAAGTCTCATCTTAAGAAGCTTGCTATATCATCTATGAAGATGAAGATGGAAGTGGAAAGAGATCAAGCTCAGCCTTCCACTCAGAAGAAGACTCTCAGATGTATACAAGTTGAATGCATCATGTGTGGTGGTAGCTCTTACTTTGCTAAGGATTGCATCTACAATCCTAAGAGTACCATCCATATGACTAATAAGAAAACTTCTGAGAAGAAGAAAAGGAAGATAGCTTCGGAAGAAAAAACTTTCCTTTCAGAAGCTCCAAAGTGAAAAAGAAGATAGGTGAAAAATTACCTTCGGAAGAAATTTTAATCTCGGAAGAAAGGAATGCTTCCGAAGTACTGAAGTCTGCTGCAGTGGATGCAAAAGCTTCTGAAGGTCTAGTCTCCAAAACTTCCAAATTCATCAAAACTTTCGAAGTATTGAAGGCCGAGTCTAATCTTCCAAAGATGGTGTGAAAGATGAAGGAAGGCCATGTGACTGAAAGTTCTTCATCAACAATAGTGAATGATCCTCAGAGCTTGCGTATCGGATCAATAACTGTTGAACTATCTTCAGTTCACTTTGATAAGCCCAAGACCAATAAGGCTTGGTTTCCAAATATAACTAATAATCTCTTTCTGTGCAGGAATAGGTGAAGACCAAGGGAAATGTCTGGATCATTGACAGTGGCTATTCCAGGCATATGACAAGCAATTGATCTTTGCTTCAGAACATTTATAAAATTAGTGCAGGGATAGTTGCTTTTGGAGGAGAATCAGGTGATTACATCACTAGAAGGGGCAAAGTCACAAATGGAAAGCTCAGCATTGAGAAGGTAAACTATGTTAAGGAGTTTGGGGATAATCTCCTGAGTGTATCCCAATTTTATGACCAGAGACATAACATGCCCTTAACTAAGCATGAGTGCATTGTTCTCAAACCCGGGGTGGTCATTCCTCAAGAGCATATTTTGCTCAGAGCCCCCCAAGAAACGGAACATGTACAAGATGGATCTACAGGAAACCTCCCCATCTGGAGAAGTTTCTTGCTTTCTGTCTAAAGCGTAACACCTGAAAATTTATTAAGAAAAGAATAAAGACAAAAGGAGAAGTTGCAAAGTGGAGGGGCTAAAGTATACAAAAGGAAAAACATTATTATTTTATGTTTAAAAGAAGCATGGCCGCCCACTATCACCTTTCCACCCACTCTCTATCTCTCAGCTGCAAAAGGGTAAAGAAGAAAAGAGAAGTGTTAGACCGAAGCAGAAGAAGTCTCGGCTTGAAGGCTTTTGAACTCCAGGTTGCTCTCGGGTTTGGAGGAGTTTTATTCGAAAGCAGTAGAGGTGAGTTCTAGATCCCCTTTTTTAAATGTTTTCTGCTTATTTGGGGGCTGGTGTGCATATCTGACTTATGTTTTCGAAACAAGTTATGATTTTTCATGTATAGTGCGAACGATGTTGATGATATGGTATGTTCTGTGATTCTCTTGTTGATTTCTTAAAGTTTATGATGTTCTAAGTGTTAGACTGATAGATTTAAGCTGTTTTCATGTTAGAATGATGATTGGGAACTGATAATGGTATAAGTTGAATTGCAGGTTAGTTTTTATGTTCACCCGCATTTAACAGAAAGTCTTTTGTTCATGCGTATTTGTTAAAGTCTTTTGTTCATGCGCATTTGTTAGTCTTCATGCGCATTTGTTAAATTCTTCATGCACATTGTTAAGTGTTCACCCGCATTTGTTTTGCCCATTCGCATTTGTTAAGTGTTTATCCGTATTTGTTTTGCCCATGCGCATTTGCTAAGTGTTTATCCGCATTTGTTTTGCCCATACGCATTTGCTTTGTTCATCCGCATTTGCCTTTAGTACAGTCCAAGTGTTCATCCGCATTGCTCATCCGCATTTGTCTAAAGACTTGGGATTTTCTGGAAATTTTGGGGAATAGAATTTAGGTATGGAGAACTTCTGTATAAGGAAAGATTATGCTTATTTAAAGATTATTATGCATGGTTCCTTCTTATGTGCTGCTTTACTATTTCTATAATATTTTCATGTTACGTGATTATGTAATGTGCATCTTAATAAGTATTATCCTTAACAAGTGGACACTAAGGAATAAAAGAAGAACAGTGAAACTTAATGAATGTTACCCCGGGCCCTTATGATGAATGAAAAGCCTTGCAATAAAAATGAATGGAGGTGCACGTCCTTGTTGTCGTTAGCTCAACTGATGTGCGGCTATATAGCCCATGAGGATGCACATCTGGGGTCTAATCCTGGGGATTGACCAATGAATGAATGGGATCCTAGTTCATGAGCAGGCTTCATGCTTAGCAGTGTGGATCAACTTGTAGGGATTTCACAAGTTAAACAGATCTATTTTATCCTTATAAAATAGAAGAACGCAGCGGAATATATATTAAACTTGTTACAGTGAGCTAATTTATATATAAAACATTTTTATATAAAATCAGTCAAAAACCCATATGGATCGATATATGAAATCATGCTTACAAACAACCATAGAAGGTACGAAGAACTACCTTCAACTATGAGGTCGGCAGGAGGTGAACGAGGATGGCGGCTCCTAAAGCAAGAAGCCTCAAGCTGGTCTACCCACGAGCCACCAACAAGAACACCGGTTGCTAGGATTTTCACTTATACAACTCCCTTTTATGTTTCTTTAGACCAATCGAGAAAAAAGGGGTTCTTACACTTTTGTGTTCTCCAGTCGTATGTTTTAGAGAGAGATATGCAAGCCATCTTATATTGCATGTCCTTGGAAATATAAAGTTCAGGAGAGAGAAAAGTGGGTGGGGCCTAGCCCCTTAACCCATCCGTATTTCTCAGAATAACATCCGCATTAGTTAATGCTGATGAAGTTGTTCTCCCACATTTATAAATGCGGGTGAAGTAATTCGTCCGCATTTGCAAATGGTCATCCGAATTAGTTAATGCGGATGTATGTTTCCATCAGCATTTCCAGAAATGCTCATCCGCATTTGTTTCAAAAAAAATGCGGATAGGGTTTGTTCACCAGCCTTTGTAAATGTGGATGAGTAAACATCATCCGCATTTGTTCAACCACATCAAATGCGGCAGTGTAAAACGAATGCGGATGAATAAACATCATTCGCATTTGTTCAACCAAATCAAATGCGGCTGTGTAAAACGAATTCGGATGAATTAATATTCCTCTCTCTTAGAAATAAATTATCCATATAATTTATATACAACACAAATGTAAATGTTTGGAAACCCAATTTCCAAATATTCTAAGTGTTAATATTTATTTATATGATCATATCATAAAGCAAATATCTTTGGTGTTTGTCTAGCTCGTTATTGGGTATGACCCGACTTGTATCATGACATACTAGCCACATCAATTCAATATGTATTTTGGGTAGATCATTTCCATCAATCTCCCACTTGCACAAGATACATAGAGGATTGATGCAAGTAGCAAATACCGCCTAACAACGGTTTACTACCCCTAATATGCATGACTAAGTGCCATTCAATAACATCATTCCTTTCATGTCCCTTACTTGAACTGATTTAGGTGAATCCAATCATATATCCTTTTGTTTCAGATGTCATGTTCAATCCAGGGACATAGAATGATCATTCCCTGTTGATTTAGCTTTATCAGGCCTGAGACATCATACTCTCAACGAATAAGAGGAACAAATCCCATCTTGACTACATACGTTTATCACAATCACCTTGTATCACACCTAAACATAGCCTTGTGTATTGTCCATTATTTCAGAACAGTGAAGAACTAGATCAAGGTAAAATATTTGGTGAATATCAAAACCCAATATGTATCTCAGGTCAGAGGATACTATGATATTCGCCTTTACTCAAATTTACTTATGATCAATTATAAAATTCCATGCAGTAAAATTTAAGAGCAGGTCAGTCCAATATTTGTATCTCACAAATATCTATGAACCTTGGTAGCAACCTTTTTCTCTATATTCATACCTTATGAATATCTACCAATCCATGTTCATAATAGTCTTACATTCATATTTGATCCCACAAATATAACCGACTACGGACATTTAGAATAATAAACATATTCATGGATGTAAACATGCTAAAATGGAACGTAACTCAAAATGTCATAATTTATACAAAGAGTTACTATTACATTCGTTCCAAAGTTAAAATACAAAACAGATCAAATCCAACCACTAGAATATCGAAGTCCTAAGGCACAAGTATGACTCTCATGCTTTGCCCTTTCAAGGAGCTTCATGAGTGGATCCGTAATATTTTGATCTGTGTGAACTTTGCAAATACATATCTTTCCCTTTTCAACTTCATCCCTTACATAGTTGAATCTCCGCTCAATGTGCCTTGTCTTTTGATGTGCACAGGGTTCCTTGATTTGAGCAATCACACCCACGTTATCACAAAAGATATCCAGGGGTTCTTGAATGGTAAAGACTACTCCTAGATCGGCAATAAATTTCTTTAACCATGCAGCCTCTTGAGCTGCCAATGAAGCAGCGATGTATTTGGATTCTATAGTGGACAATGCTACCACGTCCTGCTTCGAGCTCTTCCAGTACACTGCCCCTCCATTCATAATGAAGACATACCCTGATTGTGATTGAGAATCATCTCGATCAGTCTGGAAGCTCGCATCCGTGTAACCTTTTACAACGAGCTCCTCCTCACTAGATCCATATATTAGAAACATATCCTTAGTCCTCCTAAGGTATTTAAATATACTTTTAACAGCCATCCAATGGCTATTACCTGGATTCTGTTGATCTACTTGTCATGCTTAATGCGCATGACACGTCCGGTCTAGTGTATATCATTGCATACATGATGGATCCTATAGCAGATGCATATGGGATTTCCTTCATTCTTTCTTGTTCATCCTTTGAGTTCGGACATTGAGATGTACTCAATATTGTCCCTCTTTGAATAGGTACCATACCTTTCTTAGAGTTTTCCATCTTGAACCTTTTCAAGATTTTATCAATGTATGCACTTTGGTTTAAACCTATCAACCATCTTGATCTATCCCTATAGATCTTTATTCCCAAAATATAGGCGTCTTCACCAAGATCTTTTATGAAAAAGCAACTTCCAAGCCAAGCTTTAACACCTTCCATGGTTGGAACATCATTTCCAAATAGTAGTATGTCATCAACATACAATACTAAGAATGTGATAATGCTCCCACTAGCCTTTTTAGACACACAAGCTTCATCAGCGTTCTTGATGAATCCAAATTTCTTGATCTCTTCATCAAAACGTTGATTCCAACTTCATGATGCTTGTTTCAATCCGTAGATTTCTTTAACTTGCATACATTATTAGGATGTTTTGGATCGACAAAACCATAAGGCTGAACCATATAGACAGTCTCTTCGAGATGTCCATTAAGGAAAGCGGTTTTGACATCCATTTGCCAAATCTCATAGTCATAATATGCAGCTATGGCAAATAATACCCTAATTGACTTTAGCATTGCCACAGGCGAGAGTGTTTCATCATAATCAACCCCTTGAGTTTGAGTGAAACCCTTTGCTATAAGTCTTGCTTTATAAGTATCCAAGTTTCCATGCATATCAGTTTTCTTCTTGAAAACCCACTTACATCCAACCAGTTTGGAGTTAAGTGGTGGTTCAACCAATTCCCATACTTGGTTGTCATACATGGATTGCATCTCAACGTTCATGGCTTCTAGCCATTTGTCACTATCCAAATTGGACATTGCATCATGGTATGTAGTTGGTTCATCCGAGTCAACCACATAGCATCCATTCATGAAAAATCCATATCTTTCAGGTGGAATGCTAATTCTACTAGATCTGCAAATGTTTTGTGTGTATTGACCAACCATTTGATCATTATCAACAACCTCTTATTGATTGCTAATTTCAACCAAAAGTGTATTGGCTTGTGGTTCTTGATCCTCATCAATTTCCATTGTTCTATACGTCGTTTCTTCCATAAGAAACTTAGTTTCTAAGAACTCAGCCTTTCTAGCAATAAATACCTTTTGCTCGGTTGGATTAAAGAAGTAATATCCCATATAGTCTTTGGGATATCCAACAAATATACACTTAATGGATCGACTTTCTAACTTGTTTTGGGTGTTCTACTTCACATAAGCTTCACAACCCCATACCTTTATATATGATAGTGATGGAACTCTTCCATGCCATATTTCAAAAGGTGTCGTATCCACTTTCTTGGTTGGGGCCATATTCAAAATACGAGCCGCGCGGAGAGCAATGCGAAACCCCAAAATGATAGAGGTAGTGAGCTTCTAGCCATCATAGATCGAACCATATCCAATAAGGTTCGGTTTCTCCTTTCAGACACACCATTATGTTGCGGTGTTCCGGGTGGAGTAAGTTGTGAGACAATCCCACAACTCATAAGATGATCTTGAGAAGCATCACTCAGGTATTCACCTCCTCTATCTGAATGAAGAACTTTGGTTGTTTTATTGAGTTAATTTTCTACTTCATTCTTAAAGATTTTGAACATTTCAAAAGCTTCATGTTTGTGTGTCAACAAGTACACATAACCATAACGACTATAATCATCGATAAAGGTAATGAAGTATCTCTCACCATTCCTTGTCATTGTCTTAAAAGGACCACATACATCCGAATGTATGATTCCTAATAAATCCTTTGCCCTTTCGTTAGTACCACTAAAGGGCAACTTGGTCATCTTTCCTTGTAAACAAGATTCACACTTATTAAATGAAAAATTTTGATTTGTTTCCAAAAGACCATTCTTTTGAAGTGTTTGAATCCGATACTTGTTTATATGCCCAAGACGACAATGCCAAAGATATAAATCACTTAAACCCATTTTAAGTTTCTTGGTGCTTGTTTGGTATAACGAGTTATCAAAAGATGAGTTATCATGAACCAATTCATATATACCATTATAAGGCATAGCCTCAAAGTAAAATACATCATCCATAAAAACACAAATACCATTGTTTACAAACTTTAATACATAACCATATTGTTTTAAAAGGGAAACATAAATTATGTTCCTAGTCAAACTAGGAGCATACAAGATGTTTTTCAAGACAACTTCCAAACCATTTGGAAGCTTCAAAACATAGTCTCCTTGGGCTTCAACATCAACTTTTGCTCCGTTGCCCATGTAGAGACTTGTGTCTCCCTTCTTGAAATGCTTATTTCTTTTGAACCCCTGCAACAAATTGCAAATATGAGTTCCACATCCGGTATCCAATACCCATGTGTTTGAAGAAATAACATTCAATTCAATATGAATCATGAAAGTTGTACCTGAGGTCTGCCCAGCATCCCTCTTATTTCTCAACTCTTTGAGATAGGTTGGACAATTCCTCTTCCAATGTCCTAGCTCACCACACTCAAAGCATGGATCGTTCTCCGTTACCATAGGCTTCTTAAGCTTTGGTTTTATCAACATTTGCCTTGGGATTGGGGTGTTGCCTTTTCTTGTTGCCTCCCTCATTGATCGTGAGGACGGGTAAAACCCTTTTACCCATCCCCACCTCGGCCGTTTTGAGCTTTGCGTAAAGCTCACAAATGCTCTTTTCCCACCCGTTCATGTTATAACTCATGATGAACGTCTCAAACCTTTTAGTTAGGCCATTAAGGATCAAATCCGTGGCCAACTCTTTTGAGACGAGACAATTTAGCCTTTCAAGGCGATCAATGTGGCTCTTCATCTTAAGTACATAAGATGAAACCGATTGAGTTTCTTCCATGCGACATGCATGAAGCGCTCGAACCATTTCGAAGCGTTCTACCCATGCTTGTTGAAGGAACATTTCCTTCAACTGGGTAATCATGTAGTATGCCCATGATGCTCTAAATCCTTTTGGAGCTCGAGAATCATAGTTCCCAACATAAGGCAAGAAACCTGCACAGAATCCTCAATGTGCTTAACCCAATCGTTATAGGCCTCAACATCATCAACATTGGGTTCGTCGGGAATGGGATCGTCTATAAGATTTCTTTTCTTACTTGAGAACGATTCTCAAGTTACGAAACCAATCCATAAAATTATTATGGTTAAGACGATCCCTTTCTAATATACTTCTTAGTGATAGGTTATGGACGGTCGGGGTGGGAGCGTTATTGTTGGCGGCCATTTCTACAAACAAAGTTCATTTTTAGTATTTCCGAAAATAAAACTTTAATTATTAATACCCTTTTCACGTCTCATAGACAATTAATAATTAAAATCTAGAATCCAACGTTACATTTAAATAATGGTTAGGTGACCTTTATCCCATCATTTAAATTAACAAGGTAGTCAACACTTGACAATTGCAATCTTTGCAACTTCTAGTTTTATGGGATCGGTTAAACATCTTTATGTTTAGTTGGCATGTTTAATCCCATCAACACCATTATACACCTTGCTTCAGTGACC
Organism: Flaveria sonorensis; assembly: GCA_025506505.1. Classification (NCBI taxonomy): domain Eukaryota; kingdom Viridiplantae; phylum Streptophyta; class Magnoliopsida; order Asterales; family Asteraceae; genus Flaveria; species Flaveria sonorensis. The sequence continues at coordinate 16,076,847 of CM046430.1, read as the reverse complement.
CTATTCACATGGTTTCCAACTTAAGTTGTCCTACTTACACACACGTGTGAGTTTACACATACAAGTGGTTAGGTGACCTTTATCCCACAAAGATGTTAACCCCACCTCAAACACACAAGTTCCCTAAGAGTGGTTAGGTGACCTTTATCCCACAAATAGTTCCCAAGTGATTCGAGTGTTGTGTAAAAGGATGGTGTTAAACTTGTTTCAAAAGGGATTTTAGTTTTATTAATTCTAGTTTTGAAAACTATTTTGCTCCTAACATTTGCATGCATTCAAATGTGTGGTACCAGTGTGAAACAATTTTCAAGGTTCTTTCAATAAAACCAATTTTATTGTGAACACATTAACTTTTAATAAACCCTTTTATTACCCATGTTAATGTTTTATAAGAACCAATTTTATGCTTGTTGTTGATTTTAAATTGTTTAAACATGCATATCCATATATCACAAAACAATAATAAAACAACCACACAAGCATCACATGAGTCCATAACCATAGCCATCTAAGCTTAACATCACTTGTTGACCGAAACAAGTGAGTTAATAAAGTCGTTTCTAAGGGTGAAAATGACGCAACATTTGTGCCGGTGAACTCCCACTTGATCCCGCATCCAAATGCTTCAAGTGTCCACCTTGTGTTGTGACTCTTCCAATCCATTTGGGTATCCATTTAGGCTTTGACTTCAGCACCAAACTCCTTTGGGCCTTCATCTTCTCCTTTCGGTTAAAATCGAGAAAGATAGTCTTGTTACAGCTTCTTTTACAAAACATATTCTAAATACAATTTTTCTAGTAAAAGTGAAGTGCAACTAGCCTATTTATTTACATACCAAATGAAAAATAAATAAATTACATACCCAATAGGAAGAATAAACATGTTTAATTATTACAAACCATTTGAATAATTAAAACAAATCACAACACATTCATCCATAGGTCTCGGCTTTGGTTATGAACAAATAAAATACATCTCCACATATGTAAGCAAAATCCAAAAGCATCCCCTTGAACCATAGATTCTCGGCTGAAGCATAAACAGCCGAGAACCATGGTTTTGTTTCCAAAACAAAATCATCCAAATGATATAAATTTTCCAAGATACCTATATGCATGTCTAAATAGATCTTGAAAAATAGGGGATACTAGGGCTGAAGCCTCTCGGCTTTTGGTGAATCATCACCAAGAAACTGAATTTTTAGTCCAAATGAAGCACGTATCCATATAACCGGCTCTTGATGCCATTGTAGGGATTTCACAAGTTAAACAGATCTATTTTATCCTTATAAAATAGAAGAACGCAGCGGAATATATATTAAACTTGTTACAGTGAGCTAATTTATATAACATTTTTATATAAAATCAGTCAAAAACCCATATGGATCGATATATGAAATCATGCTTACAAACAACCATAGAAGGTACGAAGAACTACCTTCAACTGTGAGGTTGGAAGGAGGTGAACGAGGATGGCAGCTCCTAAAGCAAGAAGCCTCAAGCTAGTCTACCCACGAGCCACCAACAAGAACACCGGTTGCTAGGTTTTTCACTTATACAACTCTCTTTTATGTTTCTCTAGACCGATCGAGAGAAAAAGGGGTTCTTACACTTTTGTGTTCTCCAGTCGTATGTTTTAGAGAGAGATCTGCAAGCCATCTTATATAGCATGTCCTTGGAAACATAAAGTTTAGGAGAGAGAAAAGTGGGTGGGGCCCAGCCCCTTAACCCATCCGCATTTCTCAAAACAACATCCGCATTAGTTAATGAGGATGAAGTTGTTCTCTAGCATTTTTAAATGCGGGTGAAGTGATTCGTCCGCATTTGCAAATGGTCATCGATATTAGTTAATGCGGATGTATGTTTCCATCAGCATTTTCAGAAATGCTCATCCGCATTTGTTCCAAAACAAATGCGGACAAGGTTTGTTCACCCGCATTTGTAAATGCGGATGAGTAAAAATCATCCACATTTTTTCAACCACATCAAATGCGGCAGTGTAAAACGAATGCGGATGAATAAACATCATCCTCATTTGTTCAACCACATCAAATGCGACTGTGTAAAACGAACGCGGATGAATTAATATTCCTCTCTCTTTGCAATAAATTATCCATATAATTTATATACAACACAAGTGTAAATGTTTGGAAACCCAATTTCCAAATATTCTAAGTGTTAATATTTATTTATATGATCATATCATAAAACAAATATCTTTGGTGTTTGTCTAGCTCGTTATTGGGTATGACCCGACTTGGATCATGACATACTAGCCACATTAATTCAATATGTATTTTGGGCAGATTATTTCCATCACAACTGTCAATGGGTTAGCTACCAGGATAAACATTTGCCGACAGGGGTTCGGCATTTATTGCCAACCAACAATGTAGGCTCTTGCTTTGTGCAATCCTAGATAATGAAAGAGAAAGATAATGAAAGAAAGAAAGATAATGAATCACCTTATTATTGATTATGTATATTGATGAATGATCACCTAACAAATTTACAAAGTCTATTTCTCTATATTATTAAACTAGAACTCACTCAACAACACTGACTTTTTATATGCATATAAGTTGGTAGGTGAGGATGTGACTAAGGATGGCATGCGGGTGAGGCTACTTGGTGGGCAAAGACTGGCATCCATTCGCGCACGATGATATTGTTGTTTTGTAATTCAACTGAAAGATTCTTTTGTAACTGTAAAAATACAATGATATATTATTTAGCAACATTAAATATTAATGCATGAATGGTTTTTGATAACTTAATCTGCTACGATGTTTTTATGAAATGTAATTATCCGATATGAAAAATGCTTTGATTGTCCAACTGTGAGTTCTCCAGGAATGGGGCCTTACAAGTTGGTATCAGAGCCAAAGTTTAAGAGAAATGGGTAAATATTTTCAAAACCTAAACTTCAACTGAGAATAGGACCGAATGGAAGGATGCCAGCCCAACTAGCTATGTGCCATCAGGTAATCTTTCATAAGTAACTAGTATTACGTGCGTGTGCAATTCGATTTATGTGCTTAGTAGATTTGGACACTGATGTAGTCTGGATAAGAAATGCTTGGGGGATGAAGAGTAAAGTAAGTGGCTAATCACAGCTGGCCACTGTAATTAGGGAGTTACTATACTTGACATAAACTGAGCTATTACCTTGAATGACCTTGTTAGTGCTTGAATCTTATAAGAGGTAGATCTTATGGCGGGTAGGAAACCTGGGAAGGCAACCCGAGGCGGTGCTCGTGGCGGGCGTACTACTAGGCCATGTGTCACCCGAAGCAAAGCTAAGGCTCCCGAGACAGTTCGTGAGGACACGGATATTCATAGCCACCAAGAGGGTGAAGGATCAGCCACCCTCAAGTCTACGGTAAAGGAAGCTATTGCTGACGAAGTCTACAACGTCATGCAGAACGTGTTACCTTCAGTGGTGACCGAGGTATTAAGGGCAGTGAAGGAGGTTGAAAAGACCAATGATGCAGAGGAGAAGGAGAAAGCTAGTGAAGAGCCATCTAGTCCCAAGGTGGTAATTCATGATGATGATAGCGAGGGGAGAAGGAGACCGCTAAGGGGTGCACCTATGGGGCGTTTCAGAGGTGCAAACCCCCGACCTTTGATGGTAATGGCAATACTACGACTGCTCATCGTTGGGTTCAAGATATGGAGGCGGTTTTAGACAACAGTGAGTGCCGGGAGGATCAAAAGGTGAAGTTTGCCTCCCATTCTTTCATTGACTCGGCATTATGCTGATAGGACAATATTGTCCAAGTCGAGGGGAAATGGTTTGTTGGAAGGATGAGGTGGTCGGATTTAAAGGAACTGGTACTGGAGGAGTATTGTCCACATCGGGATTTGGACAAAATTGAGAAGGAGTTCTTGCACTTGGAGGCTAGAAACATGACTCATCAAGAGTATACCTCCAAGTTCAATGAGCTTGCAAGACTCGTGCCGGATCTAGTAACCCCAGAGTCCAAGAAGATGAAGAGATACATGCAGGGTTTGCCTGTGGATATCATGAGGAATATGATAGCTGCTAGACTGAGCACTTTCAGGTCTACAGTAGATTTGGCCGGAAGGTTGTATGATGAGAGGAATCCGGTTCCAATTCAGAGGAAGGTTGAAAAGAGTTGGAACAAGAACGGTAATGGGAAGCGATTCAGGGGTGACCATTATGGGATCGGGGAAAAGAAGATGAGGATTGACGATCGCCGCCTAGGATCGAGTAAATGGGGTGATAGGAGGGAATGTAAGAAGTGTGGGAAGGTTCACTTAGGTGAGTGTAGAGTGGGGACGAACCGATGTTTTAAGTGTGGAGGCGAAGGCCACTATGCTAGAGAGTGCGGGGTACCACGATATTATCAGTGTGGGGAGGTAGGCCACTCGGGACGATATTTCAAGAAGGGTGGAGCTGGGAGTTCAGGGACTCAGACTATGGACGAGAAAGGGAGGAGTGAGAACACCAAATCCAAGGCAAGGGCATTCAACATGACCCGGGAAGAAGCCAGAGTGGACCCTAAAGTAGTTTCAGGTATGTTACTGGTAAACCAACTGTATGCTTCTATGCTCTTCGATTCGGGTGCTAGTAGAAGTTTTGTATCTGCTACCTTTTTTCGTCAAATGCATGGTAAGAATAAGAAGATAGAAGTGCCCTTCTATGTAAAGACAGCGATAGGAAAGTCTACTAAAGTAACTGATGTGATAGACAATTGCCTCGTGGAGTTGGACGATCGTAAGTTTCCTGCTAGATTGTACGTGATGGCCCTAGGAGGTTTTGATGTGGTGTTAGGGATGGATTGGTTGGCAGCCTACGAAGCAAACATCGTGTGCCAAAGGAAGACGATTTGTCTGACTCCGCCCGATGGTAGTTTGGTTACGATACATGGAGACAAGGAGTGCATCACACCGCGTGTAATCTCGATGATCACAGCCGAGAAGTTTATGAAACGCGGGTATAGTGCTTACATGGCCTATGTGAGGGATGTGGATGCTACTGTGCCTCAACTGTTAGGCGTGCCGGTAGTATGCGATTTCCCTGATGTGTTTCCCGAAGACCTACCAGGGGTACCACCTGACCACGAGATTGAGTTCCAGATTGATCTGATACCTGGTGCCCAACTTGTTGCAAAGGCGCCGTATCGTCTCGCTCCTTCCGAGATGAAGGAATTGATGACCCAGTTATAAGAGTTATTAGATAAGGGGTTCATCCAACCAAGTATCTCTCCCTGGGTTGCTCCGGTTTTGTTTGTGAAGAAGAAGGACGGTAGCATGAGGATGTGCATCGACTACCGTGAGTTGAACAAGTTAACGGTGAAGAACAGGTACCCACTACCAAGGATAGACGACTTGTTTGATTAGCTCTAAGGCGCCAGCTGGTTCTTAAGGGAAGATCTTCTGATCTGTTTAGCATCAGCTAAAGGTCAAAGAACAGGATATCCCGAAGACCGCATTTCAAACTCGATACGGGCATTACGAATTCCTCGTTATGTCTTTCGGTCTAACCAACGCGCCAACTGCTTTTATGGATCTGATGAATCGGGTGTGTTGGCTGATGTTGGATAAATTAGTGATTGTGTTTATTGATGATATCCTGATTTATTCAAAGAATGAAGAAGAGCATGCCGGTCACATTCGCGAGGTATTGGAGACGCTTATAAGAGAGAAGTTGTATGCTAAGTTCTCTAAATGCATGTTCTGGTTGCGGGAAGTTCAGTTTTTAGGTCATGTGGTTAATTCTGAAGGGATTATGGTGGAACCGACAAAGGTGGAGGCGGTTATGCAATGGAAGACCCCAAAGACGCCATCCGAGATCCGTAGTTTCTTGGGTTTGGCAGGCTACTATAGACGGTTCATCCAAGACTTCTCCAAGATAGCTTGACCATTGACCAAATTGACCCGTAAGGATGTGAAGTTCATATGGGCTCAAGTGCAGGAGAATGCTTTTGAAGAGTTGAAGACAAGGTTGACTCAAGCTCCTGTCTTGACGTTACATGAAGGGAATGAAGACTTGGTGGTCTATTCCAATGCTTCCCATTCAGGATTGGGTTATGTGTTGATGCACTGAGGATGGGTTATAGCCTATGCGTCCCGACAATTGAAAATCCATGAGGCTAACTATCCCACTCATGACCTGGAGTTGGAGGCTATGGTTTTTGCATTGAAGATTTGGAGGCACTACTTGTACGGGACGAGGTGCACCATCTTCACTGATCATAAAAGTTTGAAGTACTTTTTCAAGTAGAAGGATCTTAACATGAGAGAAAGAAGATGATTAGAGTTGATCAAAGATTACGACCGCGAAATCCACTATCATCCAGGTAAGGCGAATGTGGTAGCCGATGCCCTCAGTCGAAAGGAGAGGCCGGATCTGATTCGGGTGAAGGCTTGCCAGCTGGTTGTGACGCCTAATGTTATGGATCAAATCAGGGAATTCCAAGATGAGGCATTAAAAGATGATAAGATCAACTCCGAACAAATAAAGGGGCAGGCGACAAATTTGGGTGAAAATACCCTTGGCGTAAAAACCCATTTCGGGCTGATATGGATTCCTCGTTATGGGGAACTGAGGGGAAGGATCATAGATGAGGCTCACAAAACATGGTATTCCATCCATCCTGGTACTACAAAAATGTATCATGATCTAAAGAAGGATTATTGGTGGCCAGGGATGAAGCGTGACGTTGTGGAGTACGTGAGTAAGTGCCTGACCTGTTTACAAGTGAAGGCGGAACACCAGAAACCATATGGGAAGATCTAACCTTTGGATATACCCGAATGGAAGTGGGAACACATCACCATGGATTTCATCACAAAGTTACCTCACACAGCTAGAGGATGTGATACCATTTGGGTGATCGTAGACCACCTGAAGAAGAGTGCACACTCGTCGAAAAGGGTGGCGGAGCTGTTCATCAAGGAGATCATAACTCGTCATGGCATGCCGGTGTCTATTGTTTCTAATAGGGATACTCGGTTCATGTCCAAGTTCTGGAAGAGATTTCATGATACGATGGGGGCGAGGTTACACATTAGCACGACTTATCACCCTTAGACAGACGGTCAATCAGAACGGACCATTCAGACCTTGGAGGATATGCTCTGGGCATGCATTATTGACTTTGGTGGAAGTTGGGATGAAAACCTACCGTTAGCAGAGTTCTCCTACAACAACAGTTATCATGCCAGTATAGGCATGCCACCATTCGAAATGTTGTATGGGAGGAGATGCAGAACCCCGGTGTGTTAGGGTGACATCGGGCAGAAAGAGTTGGGAGGCACCGAGATCATTGAAGCCACATCGGAAAAGCTAGAAAAGATCGAGGCTTTTATGAAGGCGGCCAAAGATAGGCAATAGTCGTATGCTGACAAGAGGCGTAGGCAGATTGAATTCCAGGTGGGTGATAAAGTGATGCTAAAGGTTTTACCTTGGAAGGGGATCATTCATTTTAGAAAGAGGGGTAAGCTGAGCCCGAGATATATAGGACCTTTTCGAATCATCGCACGAGTAGGAGAGGTGGCCTATAGGTTGGAGCTACCCGATGAGTTAAGTGGAATTCATCCTACATTCCATGTATCTCATCTGAGAAAATGCCTAGCTGATGAAGATATGATTGTACCACTGGAAGACATTTAAGTGGATGAACGGCTCAATTATGTAGGGCAACCAGTGGCAATCATTGACCAAAAGGTGAAGAGATTACGGAATAAAGTGGTTCCACTGGTGCGAGTACAGTGGAGGCACAGGAAGGGATCTGAGTCTATGTGGGAGACTGAAGAGGAGATGAGACAACATTACCCATGACTATTCGAAGAGTGATAGGTTTCGGGAACAAAATCTCTATAAGGGGGTGGACTTGTAACACCCGAAAATTTATTAAGAAAAGAATAAAGACAAGAAGCAAAGTGGAGGGGAAGTGTGCAAAGTGGAGGGGCTAAAGTGTACAAAAGGACAAACATTATTATTATATTTAAAAGAAGCATGGCCTCCCACTATCACCTTTCCACCCACTCTCTCTCTCTCTCGGCTGCAAAAGGGAAAAGAAGAAAAGAGAAGTGTTCGACCGAAGAAGAAGAAGTCTTGGCTTGAAGGCGTTTGAACTCCAGGTTGCTGTCGGGTTTGGAGGAGTTTAACTCGAAAGCAGTAGACGTGAGTTCTAGATCCCCTCTTTTAAATGTTTTCTGCTTATTTGGGGGCTGGTGTGCATATTTGACTGATGTTTTCGAGACAAGTTATGATTTTTCATGTATGGTGCGAACGATGTTGATGATATGGTATGTTATATGATTCTCTTGTTGATTGCTTAAAGTTTATGATGTTCTAAGTGTTAGACTGAGGGATTTACGTTGTGTTCATGTTAGAATGATGATTGGGAACTGATATGGTATAAGTTGAATTCCAGGTTAGTTTTTATGTTCAACCATATTTAACAGAAAGTCTTTTGTTCATGCGCATTTGTTAAAGTCTTCATGTGCATTTGTTAGTCTTCATGTGCATTTGCTAGTCTTCATACGCATTTGTTAAAGTCTTCATGCGCATTGTTAAGTGTTCATCCGCATTTGTTTTGCCCATGCACATTTGTTAAGTGTTCATCCGTATTTGTTTTGCCCATGCGCATTTGCTAAGTGTGCATCCGCATTTGTTTTGCCCATGCGCATTTTCTTTGTTCATCTGCATTTGCCTTTAGTACAATCCAAGTGTTCATCCGCATTGTTCATCCGTATTTGTTGATCTCATCCACATTTGTCTAATGACTTGGGATTTTTTGTAAATTGTGGGGAACAGAATTTAGGTATGGAGACCTTCTGTATAAGGAAAGTTTATGCTTATTTAAGGATTATTATGCATGGTTCCTTCTTATGTGCTGCTTTTCTATGTCTATAATATTTTCATGTTATGTGATTATGTAATGTGCGTCTTAATAAGTATTATCCGTAATAAGTGGACACTAAGGAATAAAGATGAACAGTGAAACTTAATGAATGTTACCCTGGGCCCTTATGATGATTGAAAAGCCTTGCAAGCAAAATGAATGGAGGTGCACGACCTTGTTGTCGTTAGCTCAACTGATGTGCGGCTGTATAGCCCATGAGGATAAACATCTGGGGTCTAATCCTGGGGATTGACCAATGAATGAATCGGATCATAGTTCATGAGCAGGCTTCATGCCTAGCAGTGTGGATCAACTGTCGATGGGTTAGCTACCCGGATAAATGTTTGCTGACAGGGGTTCAGCATTTGTTGCCAACCAACAATGTAGGCTCTTGCTTTGTGCAATCCTAGTTAATGAAAGAGAAAGATAATGAAAGAAAGATAAGATAATGAAATCACTTATGATAAACTAGAACTCACTTAACAACGCTGACTTTTTATATGCATATCAGTTGGCAGGTGAGGATGTTGTTAAGGATGGCACGCGGGTGAGGCTACTTGGCGGGCAAAGACTGGCATCCATTCATGCACGATGATATTGTTGTTTTGTAATACAACTGAAAGATTCTTTTGTAACTATAAAAATACAATGATGCATGAATGATATTTGATAACTTAATCCGTTGTGATGTTTTTTTGAAATGTAATTATCCTATATGAAAAATGCTGTGATTATCCAACTGTGAGGTCTTCGGGAACGGGGCCTTACATAAAGCCAATAGTTATGAGTCTTTTCTTTGGCATAAAAGAATGTGCCATGTAAACTTTAAGAACATGAATAAACTAGTTAAAAATGATTTGGTAACTAGAATGCCAAAGAAAGAGTTTACAAGTGATGACTATTATGCTGCATGTCTGAAAGAAAAGCAACACAAAGTGTCTCACAAGCCAAAGGAAAAGAACTCCATCACTACTCCCCTACACTTGTTACATATGTATCTCTTTGGCCCCACCAGTGTAATGAGTTTAGGAAGAACTTCATATTGCCTAGTGATCACAGATGATTTCATAAGATACACTTGGGTCTTTTTTCTTAGAACTAAGAATGAAACCCCTGAGGTCTTGAGAAACTTCATTCTGAAAATTCAGAATCAATGTGATCACAAGGTTAAAATCATAAGATGTGATAGCAAAACTAAATTTAAAAACCAAATCCTTGATACATGTTATGATGAAAAGGGTATTACAAGACAATACAGTGCTCCCAGGACTCCTCAGCAAAATGGTGTTGCTAAGAGGAGAAACATGAGACTTATTAAGGCTGCAAGAACCATGCTTTCTGACTCTAAACTGCCTATCACCTTCTAGGCAGAGGCAGTCAATACTGCCTGCTATATGCAGAACAGAGTCATAGTAGTTAAGACTCATGGTAAGACTCTTTATGAACTGTGGCACAAAAGGAGACCTTTTATTGGTTTTCTTAGATCATTTGGATGGCCTTGTACCATCTTGAATACCAAAGATCAGATAACCAAATTTGCTGAGAAATCGGATGATGGACACTTTATTGGATACACTTCCCAAGCTAAGTCTTATAGGATATACAATCTTAGAATTAGAATAGTTGAGGAGTCAGCCAATATGAATTTCAATGAGCGCACTCCTAGTGTGAAAGGTTCTACTCCAGATTTGCTATTTAATCTTGATTTAGTTACCAACTATTTTAACAAATCTTGTAAAGATGTTTCAGGATCTACAGGTAGCTTATTAACAGGAGATCCAGACCTAAGATCTGAGCTGAGAAGATCAAGTGACAGAATTCCTTCAGCTCCAGTGGTAACAAACCCTGCAGTTGGAAATTCTGTCAGCACTACTATAACAAACATCAGCTGATTGCCTATAAATTCCAGCACTGAGGCACAAAATTCAAATGAAAGGGTTTCCAATGTAGGAGGAGATGGAGATAGTAAAAGTGATCAAGAATTTTGTGATGCTGACAACCTCTCCATTGAAGACAATATCAATGATGTCACACACTCATTGTATCAAGTTTCTCTTGATAAGTGTGCTGATGTGGTGGGTGATACTCTATCACCAGATTTGAATATCACTACTATAGATCTATCAAACCAACTTGCTGTGATTCCTCAACTAAGAATCCATAAGTCCTATCCCACCACAAACATCATTGGAGATGTTGAGACAGGGGTGAGAATAAGAGGACAAACCCATGACAAAAATGTTTGTCTATACTCTTGTTTTTTATCCCAGATTAAGCTAAAGAAGGTTGATGAAGCTTTAAAAGATGGAAGTTGGGTTGAAGCAATGTAGGAGGAGCTGCTTCAATTCAAAAGAAAAAAGATTTGGAACCCATGCCTTCTTCCACATAGGAAGACTCTAATAGGTACCAAATAGGATTTTAGGAATAAAAAGGATAATAGAGGACTTGTCATCAAGAACAAGGCAAGACTAGTTGTTCAAGGGTACACTAAAGAAGAAGGGATTGACTATACAGATGTTTTTGCTCCTGTGGAAAGACTTGAAGCTGTTAGGATATTCCTTGCTTTTGCTGCATCCTAGGATTTCAATGTCTACCAACGTTATGTCAAGTGTGCATTTTTATATGGTGTGATTGATGAGCAAGTGTATGTCAAACAATCATCTGGCTTTGCAGACCCAGATCATCCTGATAATATCTACAAGCTTGACAAACCTCTTTATGGGCTGCATCAAGCTCCAAGGAAGTGGTATGAGACATTGTCATAGTATCTTGTTTAGCATAGTTACAAGAGGGGTACTATTGGCAGCACACTCTTTATCAAAGGAATAGGAAATGACTTGATGCTGGTTCAAGTTTATGTAGATTATATCATATTTGGGTCAACTAATCCAAAGCTCTTCAAAGACTTTGAGAAGCTGATGAAGAATAGATTTGAAATGAGTGCCATGGGGGAACTCAATTTCTTTCTAGGAATTCAGGTGAAGCAAGTTGAAAATGACATCTTCAAAAACCAGTCAAAGTATGTTCAAGACATACTAGTCAGATTTCATTTGACTGAGTGTAAGGTTGCTAAGACACCCATAGCCAGAAACCACTCTCTAGGACCTGATCTTGAGGGGGAGTGTGTTGATGAACATCTCTATAGGGCTATGATTGGGTCTCAGATGTATCTCACAGCAAACAAGCCTGATATCAGGTTTGCCACATGCATATGTGCAAGATATCAAGCCAACCCCAAGATGTCACACCTAGCTGCTGTCAAGAGGATTCTCAGATATCTCAAAGGTGCTCCCAAACTAGGCCTTTGGTATCCAAAGAATTCTAATTTCAATCTGTATGCTTATACAAATAGTGACTATGGCGGCTGCAACATGACTGTAAAGTCTACATCAGGGGGATGTTAATTCCTTGGTGGAAGGTAGTCTCATGGTAATGCAAGAAATAATCCTGTGTGTCTGCATCAACCGCTGAAGCTGAATACATTGCTGTTGCAAGCTGCTATGCTCAAGTGCTTTGGATTGAAAATCAAATACTGGACTATGGATTCAACTTCAAGGAGACTCCCATTTACATTGACAACAACAGTGATATCTCTATCATAGAGAATCCTGTGCAGCACTCAAAGACAAAGTACATCAACATCAGGTGTCATTTGATAAGAGATAATTTTGTAAATAAATTGATAAAACTAGTCAAAGTTAACACAAATAAACAATATGCTGATTTGTTCTCAAAAGCTTCTGATGATCAGAGATTTAGTATCTTCTATCAGCTACTGGGATGATTAACTTTGAGTAGATTTTCTTAAATTAATTTCAAGATTATTTTAATATATGTGTCTTAAGTTGTCTATATTATCATTCATATAAGCCCAATTTACCTTGGAAGAAAACTTTTCATAAATGATATTCCATAGAATTTTGAAAATTGTAGATATATATTTTCTTTCGGAAGACATTAAGTTGACTTCGGAAGAAAATTATGTCTTCAAAACAAATAACTACTTACTAAGAAATTTACCATCAAAAGAAATTTTTGATGTATCTTTCGAACCTTAAATATGCTTCTAAGTAGTTATATGTTTTGAAGGACAATTTTTTTTGAAAGCAATTAAGACTTGGAAGCTTTATTTGTTCCTTGGATAAAACTTCTAAAGTTTAATATCTTTCGAAACTAAATTTATCTCGGAAGAAAAATACTCTAAGTGTTTTTATTCCGAAGCAATTCTTGTAAAGCTAAGGAATGTCTGCCGAAGACAAATTACCTTCAAAATATTTTCTACTTCTAAAATAACTACCTTTTTGGGTAGTTTTTCAGATGTGGAACCTACATTCAGATTTCAAAGATTATCCTTTTGCATTAACTTTGCCTCAAATCCAACCATTTAAATATTTGTACAATAGTTCCCCCTCTTTCACCTTCCTATTCATCAGCAAAAGTTCTATTCCTAAATTCACCCACAAAACCTCTTTGTTCTTAGCTTCCATCATCCTAAAGCTTTCTAAAATGGGCATACCTGAACCCCGAAACCAACCTAATTTTTCCATGCATCTTCAGAGGTAACATAATCAAGTTGCTCTATTATCATCTGAGAAAGATCCAGGTTTCTCAGATGTTTGCAGTTTTCTTGCTCAATCAAACTACCTCACCGCCTTAACCATCGACTCTCCACTATATGAAGAACACTAACCGGAGTTTTGGAGGACCTGCCAAGAGGTGATCTTGGACGGTGAGAAGGCACTGTCTGCCACAGTGCAGGGTAAGTCAGTTTTCATCACTCTAGCCACAATGAACACTCATCTACGGCTGGATGATGAAAAAGGTAAACTGTCTTTCCCGAAATCTATTGTAAATAACTCATTCCGGTAGATGGGCTATGAAGGAGACTACTCTGTCAGAACCATCAAGAAGGGTACCGTCTTTACTAGTGGAAGTACCTCCTCTATGTTGTTATCCACTCTTTATCAAACAAACATGAAGGATGGAACAAGATTCCTGAGGACTTATCATATATAGTCCATGGAATGGTTCAAGGGGTAAAGTTCAAGTACTCCCAGTTTGTCCATACAAACTTGCTTGCAAACTTGGACTCCTTAGAGTACTACATGTTTCCTAGATATGTCCAGCACATTCTTAACTGTGAACTGGGCTCACAGTTAAGGGGAATAGGTACTACTCTTAAACTGGGGCCGATGAAGCCCGACATCTTTAAATCATGAGAAAGACCACTGTGGCTTCTTAGTAGTAGAAACTGCCCTGGTCCCAAAATGTTAGAGCTCATTGCTTAAGGTAACAACTTGGTAGCACCAGCCAATGTTGAACCCACACCTTTTACATCTGCACCAACCACACAGCCTCTAATAGCCATCACCTACACCAGAAAAACCAAACGAACCCCTGCTTAGTCTACATAGATTGAGCAGGTCCCCGTACAATCACCCATGCAAGAGGAAGTGGAACTAAGAGCTCCCACTTCCCCTGAGGAGCAGGCCACTCCCTTTAGTTCTTTGTTCAGTGCTGAGGTTGCTCATGCTCAACCTGATGAGCTCATTGCCCTGACCTCAAGCCTTCACTCTGAGTCTCAAAACTCAGCTGATCAGCCTTCGGGGATAGTTACCACCCCTAGCTGTTAGACCTAAACCAATCCATCCCAGACCTTTAATTCTATGATGATGAGGATATGGGTTTTAGTGAGTATCATGACTCTCTCTTCTCCTCCCCTGCATAAGGAGAGATGAGTGCTCCTGCAACACCTATATCTAGCCCACATCATTCACCCCTTACTAAGGTGGACTTCTCTAAATATGTTTAGGAAGTCCATATGGAAGAGGCTCTCACTTTTGCAATTGACTACATTATTTGGATCTCAACCATGGCAACCCAGCCCCTTAACACTTCTCTTGAAGCTATCATGGAGCAAGGAAAATCTAGCAGCGAAGAAACACAAGCTGGTGGTGAGGAAGAAGACTTTGGTCCTATTCTCTTATCCCCTCGTGATTCTTCTAATAAAGATGAGGGGAGTCTGTAACTAAAGGTGTAAAAACTATCTAAACTCTGCACCTATTTAGTTTCAAAGGTAAGTCACCTAGAATCTCAGGTGGTTACCTTGCAAAGAATAGGTCAGTGACTAGCAAACTTGAGATCATCGATCTCAATGGCAAGTTAGCTGAGAGATCTACTAGGAAAACTCAACTAGGTCCATAAGAACCTATGGATGTGGTGGACATAACCCTTAGCTTCCCTATGCAAAAGGGTGATGCTACCAAAAGGGGGAGAAAGTCTTACCTACAATCATAGAACTTAGGAGTTCTGCCCAGAGTATGGAATATAAGCCTCACCATCCTTACTTGCAGTTGTCCATACTTAACAACATCCTCAGGTCCATATTGATATAAATGACCTAATTCAAGGCTTATTTGAGGAGGGAATTCCAAGGGCTATGTCTACCCCTTCCTATTCTTCTAAAAATCCAATAATAAGATGGAGGTATGATGTTGATAGAAGAACCTTGGTACTCTCTAGATCTCAAGGGCAACAAGAGGGCTTCAACTTTCAAACCCTAAGATACTATGAGAGCTTTCCTCTAGTTGATCTACCACTTGCCAACCCAAGTCAAAACAGGCAAGCTGACAAGTTACCTGAGAGGATTCAGCTACGGGTGCTGAAGGGTTCAGAAGAAGATCCTATCTATATAGACAGAGGCTAGCATGCAAAACTGTTGGTCAACTAGATACTGAGGCAGACCCTAAGATTAGGTTCAAAGGGGAAACCTCAGTTGAAGGCCCAACAGTTGAACCTGTGAACCTTGAGACAGGATCTGCTTCAGCACCAAACACCCTTAGTGAAGCACCAGCTGGTGAAGGTGTCTTACAACCTCTCCCTAGGCAGAGCTCAAGTTCTACACCAAGTGATAAAGGCCAAAGCTCTCTCCATCCTGAGTCATACAAGCCAATGACTGACAAAGGGAAGAGGATTATGACAGCTGAGGAGATTGAGGAGGAGAAAAGGGAGAGGAAGAGGAGGGCAAGGGCAGAGAGAACTAGTGAGACCCCTAGATTCATGGAAGCTGTAATCAGGGCTGTCCATACGCCAAACACTCAGGAGGATAAGTTAAGGGCAACTAGATTGAACTACTTAGGGTCCAAGAACTATAACGTAGATGAAATCATCTTTTTTCCCATGGAAGAACTTAATGAACTGGCTGACACTAAGGTGTCAAAAGAGAGGAAGGAAGCTAAGACTGAAGAGTTGCTCCGCAAATTAAAGAAGAAATAAACAAAGCTTCTA
The DNA here is from genome assembly GCA_025506505.1 of Flaveria sonorensis. Lineage (NCBI taxonomy): Eukaryota > Viridiplantae > Streptophyta > Magnoliopsida > Asterales > Asteraceae > Flaveria > Flaveria sonorensis. The sequence goes on along the minus strand of CM046430.1, from coordinate 16,060,682 downwards.
CCCTCTCCCCAGTTCAGGAAAGCCTTGAGGCAGAGGCTGTAGCAGCTGAACAGGAAGCTCAGGTAGGTAGTGAACAAGACAAACAAACATGATAACATACCTAAGTGCCACATGCCTCTATCAAGTAACAGCCCTACTTACCTTTCCATATGAGTACATTGAGTTTGAGCACCTCAAGAAGCTTGAGCAAGAAGTACTGAAAGAACAAAAAGCTTCTAAGAGGAAGATAAGGAAAGATGCTACAAAGTCAAGAGCCACCATCTGTTCCAATCAGAAGAAGTCTGCTAACAGAGTGAGGATAGTGAGCTTGAAGCTGTATGGGTTCTCTGGAAGGAGACTTGGTCCAATGTCTCTATCCACTATGGATGAGCACATTAGAGTGATCAAGCAGAAGATCAAGAAGGGTGAGCTGGTAGACTTGCATTCTCCACCAAGTCAAGCGGCACCTAAAGCTGAGGTCAAGGTTGAACCCTAAGAGACAACACAACCTGGACCTAGTGCTGCATATCTCTAGCTAGCTATCTTTTGACCCATAGCTAGGGCCTAATCGCTCTCATCCTTCTAAATCTGGGAAGGAAAATGACCCAACTGAGGAGGAGAGACAAGAAACATCTGGTACACAAGACCAACCTCCTCAGTTAAAATACAGAAAGAGGAAGAGGATGGCCATTAGAAGGGATAAAAAGAAGAAGAAGAAGACCAAGGCATCCACCTCTACACCTCAGGATGAGTCAGAACATCCTAAGGGTGATCAAGAAGAGGTTGCTCATCCAACTCCAATCCAAATAGAGCCTCTTGCTGTTGAGAGACCCATATACTAACCCAGACATATGGTATGTCACTAGAGATCAAGGGGGTGAAGATGTGTATTTCTGGCAAAACATACTTGATCTCCCTCTATATGATCTCCATGACATGAGAAGATACTTTTAGAGTCTGAGGAATCCTGATCAATTGATGATGAAGGAAATGGTCTTGATTCTGTTGAGGTCTGTCAACAGATGAAGATCAAGACTCAAAGCTATCTTTTAGTTTTGATACCATCAGCCTAGGGGAAGTTTGTCAGAACTATACTTAAAGGCTGATGCAACTAAAGAGCTCTCAGTATGCACATGTGAAGTACAAGGAAAGTTACTTAGGAAGATTTGATACAACTCAAAGAAATTCACTAAGTATCAAATCTTCCGAAGCCAAATGAGCATTTCTTCCAAAGCCAAAGATGAAGTCTTCCAAAACTTCAAGACAAAGTTTTCCGAAAGTTACTTAGGAAGATTTGATACAACTCAGAGAAGACATGCTTTGTTTGACTTACTTTTGACAAAAGCTGAACCACTTTTTGCTGCCATCTCTAAAGACTCACCAACTTATATGAGTTGGTGAAAAGTCCATACTTTTGTCAATTATAGATTATTGTCATAGTGTCTATAACTTTCTACTTATGTACTTTAATCTTTTTTGTATTAGATAAGGATGTGAGCTTGGCATGTCATAGCCACTAGTCAAAAGGCAATCTGCCTTTTGACTTTGCATTGATATTGTTGTCTATATTAGTGTTTCCAGTTGCCCTTCAAAGTATGACATTATAGATGTAGTATAAAGTATCTCAGTACCAGTCCATAGGACTAAGCTTTGAAACACTTTGTAAAACAATTAAGAGCAATATAAAACATTCTTGAAGACCATCTTATTATGTTCTACTTGTGTTCTTATCTTGTGTTCATTGTTTCAATATAACCGGTTCCCTATTTGATCTGTTAAGTATGCTAAGTCTCTCGAGCCCTGTAAAATTGTTGCATTGAGCACCTTCACCGGTCTTGCACTTTATAATTGACTATGGGAAAGAGTTTTGTTTTGAGAAAATGATAAGTTGCATTGATGTAACTAAATTTTTTTAGGGTTTTTAAAAAAACAATTAAATGCAAAAGTAAAAGTAAAAATGAGAATTTTGGGTGTAAAACTGGGAATTAAGGCTATCATGCTAACTAGGATACACTTATATAACCATGATGAATGCTGTGGTGTAATTAAAGATATAAGTTAAAGTAGTTATGTTAATATTTATAAATGTGAGCCAATGTGGATTTCTTGTCTGCCAGCTCCGTACTGACAAGGAAAGCTATATCGAGTCACTTACAACTCTAACCTCCAAGCCACTAGTAATGTAGGTAACATTTGTTCTCCCTTCACCATATGGTTTCTGAAAACATAACTTAATGTTAGAAAGAGAGTTGATCAAGTTTCTTTTTTAGCATACCATTAGTTCTTTGAAAACGATAACAATTACTGTATATTTCTCAGACTAATAAAAGAGAACCCGCAAATAATCAGAAAGTTACGGTGATATGATTTTTAATAACCATATCTAGTTTATTAGCCATGGATTTATTATGAATACCAGTTTCACTAATAAAAGCTAGTTCATATGTTTTCACCTTGTATGACATTCACAATTAAAAGCATAAGTTTATGACTTTCTTTTTCAATATAGATGCTACCCATAAAATTTTACCCAGGATTATCATAACATTAACATAACGTAAATCACACCATTAGTTCATTGTCAAAAATACATATTTTCATCCAATTAGGATGATAATAAAGTTTAGTTCTATGACTTGAACATAACACAACAAATAGAAGATAAATATCAAACCGCTGATCCACAATTGATGATGTTTAGACAATTCGAAGCTTCTTTTAAGTATTGTACGCACCTCCTTAGCTTCCTAAGGTCTTCAGTATTGATTCCTGAAGAATTTATAGAGTAACCCTTCCACCAAAAGCTCTCCAAAATGATGAAATTGACTCTCTATTTATAGGCTTTTTTGAGTGTTTAAGCACGACCCCATGCTAGTACAATGCTTACAAAATTTGGTCGCTTCATACATGTAGAGGTGGTCAGGCATGGCCTCGTGATTGACGAGGCACGGCGCCCATGTTTGGGGTGGGGAACACCCTTATGCCTCATGGGTCACGGTCTCATGCTTACTTTTAAGGGACAATACTTTTTATGTTGTCAGATGTCCAAACACGGGGGTGTGCTAATTTAGGCACAGGGTGTGTTTCAGGCTGAGTATGGGGGTGAGCTTAGTGAGGCATGAACCCATGCTTAGACTTCAAAGCTCAATTTTCTTCAAATTCTTGTTAAGTATGCTCCTTTTTTTCGTCTTGGTCCTTTTGAAACCTGAAACAAAATTTAACACATTTAAGTTCATTTTCATCATTTTAAGCAAGATCATAAGGCATAATTGATGTGCTCATAATCCCCCACACTTGAACTTTGCTTGTCCTCAAGCAAAACCACTTAAGATGACAATACCACCAAAACACATAATCAAACGATAATAGTGCTTTTTGGGAAATACACAAATAAAGTTATTCTACCCAAATACAAACATTCAAAGCATATGTGAATGATATCCTAACAGGCAATACATTAGTTAGTAAAGATTATTAACATGTAAAAGTCACACTTCTCACAAGGTGCACTCAAATGTGGATATATATATATATTATGTATATATATATATATATATGTATATATATATATATATGTACATATATACATATTCATATATATATATATATATATATATATATATATATATATATACATGAATATTATATATGTACATATATATATATATATATATATATATATATATATATATATTTGAAGTCATAATCAAGATTAAGTATGACTAATACGCTCAATTGCCAAGTATGACTACGTGTGAAATCATATGCTTGTTAAGGGATAAAATCTCCACCTATTTAGGTTATATATATATATATATATATATATATATATATATATATATATATATATATTTGAAATCATAATCAAGATTAAGTATGACTAATACGCTCAATTGCCAAGTATGACTACGTGTTAAATCATATGCTTGTTAAGGGATCAAATCTCCACCTATTTAGGTATTTACTCGCATAACTCATTAGGTCTTTGATGAGTTGTATATTGGCTCGGGCTCGGTATGGATTATTTGGAAAAAAAGTGGCTAAATACTAAAGATGACAATATTGGCTTATTTTGCTAACATAAACTACAAGGAAAACAATATAAGGGTTTCCTATACAGTACTATAAGCGAGAAGGGATATACAAACTCGAGGACTCGTTTAAGGTTAGATTGTGATCATAATTTGCTTTTATAAACCTTACTTCATCTTTCACGCGAAGATACCCAAAACTCTCCTCGTAAGGATGATTCGGTTTGAAGCCTATAGCACCCAATCAGATAAGTTTCATGTATTTGTATTGGGACTCAGTTAGTTCTTCTTGCATTTTCCACTATGGCACTAGTTCCCACAATATGGGTATCTTTCATATCTTTTTGTTCGTCTCTTTATAGCGCTTTTTGAAATTCCACAAAATGGTGGTACATGCTCCTTTGACATTTCTTTCTTGCATCAAATGTTATTTTGATAGTTTGTTTGCAGATTTCCTAAGAAAGTCTTGATTTTACATGGTAAAGGTAACAAAGTAAATTAAAATCAAATGAGCATTTCAGTTATTTTAGGTCTGACTGGTAAAAGACCAAATTTTACTCTTTTTTTGAAAATAAGCCGAAAATGTGCATTTAACAAAAAACGGGTTTTGTTGAAGGCTTTTGGTTAAGTGGCTTAGTAGTTCTGGTGATCGAGAAATAAAAACGTTTAAGCTCAAGGGTGCTGACTAGGGTTAATGTTCAGGTATGGACAATAAAAGAAAATTGGTTGAGGCTTGAATAGTTGGGTTTCCTAATGCTAAATCATTTTTATGCAAGAAATACTAATCAAAGTCTTGAAATGTATACCCAAAACAAGTTTTAATTACACATATCATATGGAACCCTCAATTATATCTAGAATGAAAATAAAAATGCATGAATACAAAGCTGTTTGAAAGCTCAAAAATAAACTTACATACGGATAAAATTAGGTAAAAGTGTTTTATTTTACATTTTTAAATATTTTTACCAAATCATTGCTTTTAAGGATATCACAAAAATTATTTTCAAGTTTATTTGTGTTTTATTTATTTACTTATTTATTTCCCGAAAACATATATTTATAATTTATTTTATCAAAAATTATTTAAATTTTTGGTGTTTATGTCACAAAAATCAAAGGTTGACTGATTTCTATTAGAGTTTTGATTTGGACAATTTTAGGCTAAATGTCAAACATTTATATTCCGTATATACCCATCTCCACACTTTCAATTCATATTATACTCAATGTGATTAACAATTTATAACAGAGAATGGTATTTAAATAACTCCCCTAAAATTGATGAATTGAACACCTGTGATCGTTTCCCACAGCCGCCTTGAATAAGAAGAATTATTAGGATCACCTGAATATAACCAATTTATTGAAAGCATTCAAATCCTAAACACACAAAACAAATAAAAATGATATAAAATAAAAGGATAGAATGGAACAAAACAGTTGTGCCCCAGCCCTCGAAACCAATACGGTTTTCAAGGGCTTTGTGGTGGGATATCCTCCCACTCATGATACATTTGGTTTATGATGTAAGTGACATCAATGCTTAATTCATCGAACCTGGTTATCAATTCTCCACCCGGTTCACTGCTTGTTACGCGTATTCAAAGATCTTCGGGCGTGGTTGCTGGTGGTGTAGATTGCTTCATAAAGATCAAACATTGTCAGGAATTTTCAGGCGTGCGAACTGGAACCCCCGACATATTCATGTTGTGCCAGCATATTGAGGTCCATAATGATTTCCTCGAGATCCGCTAGATCCCAAATTTGTCCCTTTTTGTTCATAAACCTTCGTTGTCCATTCGGCATAAACGTGCTCGTAAAAATACTCAAATCTAACAGTCCCGACATCCTTCCTTTAATTCCCTTTGTGCCATATCTATAACTTTCATTTAATTTAGAATCCAGCTTTCTCCAAACATTAGTGCTAGAGCACCTGCAGTTGCATTCTTTGAAAATAAGTGACAAAAAAGATAGCTAATATTGCATGGTTGATTCACTATACAATGTAACATAAAAAAATCCCTCAGATTATCAAATCTCTCACTTTGACCGCGTGCAGTTATCGAATGGCTAAGAAGATGATGGATGTATCATAGCAAAGGTCACGTACTTGGATGCTTTTGGTTTTGCTTGAGTTAAAAACCCCATTCTAATTTGGTCCTGAAATGCCTTGCGTATTGCACCACTGTCTGGATCCTTACTTTCCTCTTCTAGAAATGTATGATATGTTGGCATTCTCGATATTTCCTCTTCCTCTATTTCTTGCTCTGTGTAAATGCTCAGACTAACTCCAAAAAAGGTGATAGATGTAGTGTGCCACCTTCTACCAAGTCTAAACAAAACTGCCTGATTATCCCATGTGTTAGAATTCTTCATGCTAAACTTGAAAGATGCTAAAGATTCAAGAGTTAGTTCATAAACAGATGGACTGTTGTATGAAAAAAAACATTTTCACTAAATGCTCAACAAATCATTATATCTTTCCAACTGTCTAACGTGTGCCAATGTGTCCTCGTTAACTCGCAAATGCAACATTTAAGCTCTTCATAACAGATTGTTAATGTAAGATCATCTAAAGATTATAAGGCTGATGCAACCAACAAGCCAGAACAACCAAGTCTTCCATGCATGCACTAAGGAACAAAGATGAACTAGCTTTGGAAGTCTTACACTCTCAAATGTGTCTAAGTGTAAGATCTTCCGAAGCTAACAGTTCAGAAGGAGTTACTTTGGAAGTTTCACACTCAAACAGAAAAATATTCTAGGTGTGAAATCTTCCAAAGCCAAAGACCAGCATCTTCCGAAGACAAAGATGAAATCTTCAGAAGCTTTAGAGATAAAGTCTTCTGAAGTTGTGAAGACTGATTTCTTCAGAGGATAGAGAAAATATGCTTTCTCTGAATCAACTTTTGATATAACTGACACACTCTCCACTGCCTGCTCTGGTGGCTCACCTACTTTACACAAGTTGGTGAAACTTCCATGCTTTATCAAAAAGTAGGAATGGTCTTTGTCTTTAACTTACCTTACTTGTTCATATAGACTTTTTGTATTAGGAAAAGTCAGTGAGCTATGGCATGTCATAGTCACTAGTCAAAAGGCAATCTGCCTTTTGACTTTAGATTGATCTTGTTGTCTAGATTAGTCAAATCCCAACTGTCTTTACATGTAAGTGATGGTTGTAGGTTGTAGTATAAAAGTGTCTCAGGTCCTTGTAATTTCTTTATGCTTTGTAACACTTGTAAAAGAACATGAGATCAATATACAACATCCTTGAAAACTAATCTTGTGTTCTTATGTTGTTCTTAGTTCTGTCTCTTTAATTTACTCGTGTTCTTAGTATCATCTATTTTAAGTTACGAGTTCCCTATTTGATTTGTTAAGTGATCTAAGATCTCTCCTCAGTGTGAAACTAAGTGTTAAGTACCCTTACCCTGTCCTGCATTTGGTATCAAAGCATTCCAGGCTCTTGATTGTAAGATCTCACCATCTTTAATCCTCTTAGCTTCACACATCACTTAACTCTTCAAATGGCAGCTATCTCTAAGGCTGATATGGAAATTGGAACTATGAAAAAGTCCCCACTGATCACTTTTGAGGATTTTGACACTTGGTGCCAAAGAATGGAAGGCTTCATCAAGTCTCAAGATTCATGGATTTGGGAGTCTGTTGTCAATGGACCTCATGTACCATGCATCTCTTCAACTGCTGGTGGTGGTGTCATGATACCAATGGAGAGGGCTAATTTTTCTGATGAAGACTAGAAAAGGATTGATATTGATTAGAAAGCCATGACAGCCTTCCAAACTGCTCTTCCAAACTCCATCTACAGAGGTTTCAAGAAGTGCAAGACCACTAAACAGCTATGGGATGCACTGAAACTGATGTATGAGGGTTCCAATGAAGCCAAGGAGAACAAGAAGAACCTCCTGAAGCAGTAGTTTGAAAACTTCACCTTCAAAACAGGTGAAACCATGACTCAACAATACTTCAGGTATGTTGAGATTGTGGATACTCTGGCTAATGTTGGACTAACAATTAAGAACAGGGATATCGTTAGGAAGTTCATCTCCTCTCTTCCCAGACAATGGACACACTACTATGTGGTCATTAAAAGGACTGAAAACCTCAAGACCCTTACTCTCACTGAGTTGTATTGGATACTCAGTGGATACCAGATGGAGATGAACATGCAAAATTCATCTGGTAACTCCAATACTCACCAAAGTTCAACCCTTCATGTGGGTGAAAGGGATAGTAGAGAACCATAACATCATCTTATCTGCTACCCTAAAACTTCACAAAAGGGTCCTTTCATCACCTTCCCAGAGACACCCAAAGAGAGCTACATCCAAGGAAGTCCTTTCCAAGAGACAAGTTCCTCTCAAGCCATTGTCTCTACTGATGAAAGTTTAGGCAACTTTCTCTTCACTCTTAAAGACCTGGACTGTATCCATCCAGATGATCTGGAATATATGGAGATAGTCCAATAGATGGCTCTTGTCACTCACAGAGCCCAGAAGTTCTACAAGAGGACTGGGAGAAGGGTTCCTAACAATGCAGCCAGTGGCAAGTTTGGACTGGACAAAAGCAAAGTAAAGTGTTACAACTGTAACCAGATGGGACACTTTGCCAGAGAATGCAAAGCACCTAAGTCAAATGGTTGCCAAGCATCATCCAGGCCAAACTACACTGAAGGAGGGCACCAGAATGAGAAGCCAAGACAGCAAGTTATAGTTGCTGTTGAAGAAGGAGGCTTTGACTGGAGATTCCAAGCTGAAGATGCTTCTCCAAATCAAGCACTCATGGCTGACCATGATGAAGCCAAGGTATTAGAACATCTTTGCTCTCCTGAATGTATTGCTAAAGTAAACAGATACAGGTCTTACAACTTAGAAATGAGATCTGATATTAAGTCTTTAAACATTTTAAAAGCTGATTTTAAGAGAGCTGAAAATGATTATAAGCTTAAAATAGAAGATCTAGAGAAAACAATTTCAACTCTTAAACATGAGCAAACAAACTACAAGACTCAAATAAAATCTTGTTACTAAGTTGACAAAATGCCAGGCTGAGCTTGTGATCAGCAAAGCCAGGGCATAAAAATGTGTTCTTGAAGAAGAGACCTTCAAGAACATAATATCCTTATCTCTACATCAAAAGTTTGTTATCAGAATAAACAAGGACTGGGATCTTGTGAGATAGCTCCTCCACACACCCTACTATCAGTAAGATCTCCAAGGTGTGGAACTGGTCAAGATGAGCTGCCCTCTATAGACCCCAGTGATGAAGAGGATGAAGAGGAGATGGTGAGGAATGACTCTGAAGTGAGTGAAGAGAGTCAATCCAAAAAGGGTCATCATGCTCCTAAGGAGGAAAAAGGATCTGGTTTGAGTAAGTCAAAGAGAAGGAACTTGATCAGAATAGCAAAAAGAAGATCAAGAAAGGCTCAAGACATCAAGACCACCTTTGACCCCAAGCAGAAACAAGTATTCATCTCTTCAGGGTTTGAGGTGGTGAAAGCTGAAGATTCTACCAAGAACTCTAGTACCAAGAGTTCTGCTTTAGCTTCAACTCACTCCTGCTCCAAGTAGAAGACTGATAAGCTGTGTGTCATTACTACTCAGCCTGAACCACCCATCTTCAAAAGCAAGCCTCTCCTTGGAAACCCTGCTGTATCATCTGAAAAGGTGAAGAAGGAGAAGGGAAGTGTTCAAACTCAATCTTCTCAAGAAAAGAAGATTCCCAAAAGGAAGCAAATAGACTGCATCATGTGAGGTAGTACTTCTCATCTGGCTAAGGATTGCATCTACAATCCTAAAAGTACTATCCATATGGTCAAAGAAATGGCTTCTGGGAAGAAGAGGGAAAAGAAAGCTTTGGAAGGAAAATCTGTTTCCTTCGGAAGCTCCAAAATGAAGAAGAAGGCAAGTGAAAAATTGCCTTCGGAAGAAAATTTGGTCTCGGAAGAAAGGAATGCTTCTGAAGTACTGAAGCTTGCTGCAGTGAAAGCAAGATTTTCCAAAGGTCCAGTCTCCAAATCTTCCGAAGCTGCAAAAGCTTCCGAAGCTTTGAAGGTCAAGCCAAATTTTCCAAAGGTCGTGTGGAAGATGAAGGAAGACCGTGTGACTGAAGATTCTTCATCAGCAACAGCAAATGATCCTCAAAGCCTGAACATAGGATCACTTACTGTTTCATTGCCTTCAACTCATTTTAACAAGCCCAAGACCAATGAGGCTTGGATTTCCAAATGTAACTAAATCATCTCTTTTTGTGCAGGGAGAGCCAAAGGAAAACAGAAATGTGTGGATCATTGATAGTGACTGCTCCAGGCACATGACAGGCAATGAGTCCTTACTTTAAAACTTTGAAAGATTTGATGGAGGAGCAGTTGCTTTTGGAGGAGATGCAGGAGGTTACATTACTGGCAGGGGCAAGGTTATAAATGCTAAGCTCAGCATTGAGAAGGTAAACTTTATCAAGGAGCTTGGATACAATCTTTTGAGTGTGTCCTAATTTTGTGACCAAAAACATCACATGCTCTTTACTGAGCATGAGTGCGTTGTTCTCAAGCTCGGGGTTGACATTCCTCAAGAGCATATTCTGCTCAGAGCCCCTAGGAGAGGGAACATGTACAAGATGGATCTGCAAGAAACATCTCCCTCTAGAGAAGTTTCTTGCTTTCTGTTTAAAGCAAATAGTGATGAATCTTTCCTTTGGCATAAAAAATGTGCCATGTAAACTTTAAAAAGACGAATAAATTGATTAAGAATGATTTGGTAACTGGAATGCCAAAGAAAGAGTTTACAAGTGATGACCACTGTGTTGCATGCCTGAAAGGGAAGCAACACAAAGTGTCTCACAAGCCAAAGGAAATGAACTCTATCACTACTCCCCTACACTTGTTTCTTATAGATCTGTTTGGCCCCACTAGTGTAATGAGTCTAGGAAGGACCTCTTATTGTTTAGTGATCACAGATGATTTCACAAGATTCACTTGGGTGTTTTTCCTTAGAACTAAGGATGAAACCCCTGAAATCTTAAAGAACTTCATTTTGAAAATTGAGAATCAATCTGATCACAAGGTCAAGACCATAAGATGTGATCAAGGAACTAAATTTAAAAACCAAATCCTTGATACATTTTGGGATGAAAAAGGTATTTCAAGACAATATAGTGCTCCCAGGACTCCTCAGCAAAATGTTGTTGCTGAGAGGAGAAACATAACACTTATTGAAGCTGCTAGAATCATGTTGTCTGACTCTAAACTACCTATCACCTTCTGGGTAGTGGCTGTCAACACAGCCTGCTATGTGCAGAACAAAGTTTTAGTGGTTAAGACACATGGTAAGAATCCTTATGAACTGTGGCACAAAAGGAGACCATTCATTGGTTTTCTCAGAACATTTGGATGTCCTTGCACCATCTTGAATACTAAAGATCAAATAGCCAAGTTTGCTAAGAAATCAGATGATGGATACAATCTCAGAACTAGAATCATTGAGGAGTCAGCCAATGTGACTTTCAATGAACACACACCCTGTGTGAAAGGTTTTGGTCCTGATTGGCTGTTTGATCTTGATTTAGTTAACAACTATTTTAACAAGTCTTGTGAGAATGTTTTAGGATCTACAGATAATAGATCAACATAAGATCTTGATCCAAGATTTTAGCTAAGAAGACTAACCAAGAAGACTACTTCAGCTCCAGTGGTGACTAACCCTGTAATTGAGGCTTCTATCAGCACAAGCATGACAAATACTACTGATTCAACTGAATTGACTTCAAATTCTAGCTCAGAGGCTCAGAATTCAGGAGAAGGAACTTCTAATGCAGGAGGAACTGGAGGTGGTGACAGTGATCAAGAATTTCTTGATGCTGATAACCACTCCATTGAAGACAACATGAATGATGTCACACACTTATTGGATCAAGTTTCTCTTGATAAGTGTGCTGATGTGGTGGGAGACACCTCATTACTAGATCAGAATTTCTCTAATTTAGATCTGTCCAACCAACTTACTGTGATCCCTCAACTTCGGATCCATAAGTAGCATCCCACCACAAAGATCATTGGAACTCAGGGGTAAGAAGAAGAGGACAAACTCATAATAACCATGTTTGTCTACATTCTTGTTTCTTATCCCAGATAGAGCCAAAGAAAGTTGATGAGGCTTTGAAGGATGGAAGCTGGATTAAAGCTATGCAAGATAAGCTGCTTTAAATCAGAAGATAGAAGGTGTGGAACTTATGCCCTCTTCCTCAAGGGAAGACTGTCATAGGTACCAAATGGGTATTCAGGAACAAGAAGGATGATAGAGGGATTATCATCAAGAACAAGGCTAGACTGGTTGTCCAAGGATACACTTAAGAAGAAGGGATTGATTACACTGATGTCTTTGCTCCAGTTGCAAGACTTGAAGCTGTAAGAATATTCCTAGCTTATGCTGCATCCAAGGATTCAAGGTCTACTAGCTTGATGTGAAATATGATTTTCTCTATGGGGTGATTGATTAAGAAGTTTATATCAAACAACCACCTAGCTTTATAGACCCAGATCATCCTGATTATGTCTGCAAGCTTGATAAAGCTCTATATGGACTGCATCAAACTCTAAGAAAGTGGTATGAGACACTATCAACATACCTCTGTCAACATGGATACAAAAGAGGTATTATTGATGGGACTCTCTTCATCAAAGAAACAGGGAATAACACACTGCCTGTTCAAATATATGTAGATGACATCATCTTTGGTTCAACTAATCCAAAGCTCTGCAAAGACTTCGAGATGCTGATGAAGAATAGATTTGTAATGATTGCCATGGGGGAACTCAGTTTCTTTTTAGGAATTCAAGTGAAGCAGGTTGAAGATGGCATATTCATTAGTCAGTCAACGTATGTACAGGACATACTTACAAGATTCAAGATGACTGACTGTAAGGTTATAAAGACACCCATAGCTAGAAACCACTCCCTTCGTCCTGATCTTGAGGGGGAGTGTGTTGATGAACATCTCTACAGGGCTATGATTAGGTCACTTATGTACCTTACTGCTAGCAGGCCTAATATTATGTTTGCCACATGTATATGTGCAAGATATCAAGCCAACCCCAAGATGTCATACCCAATCACTGTCAAAAGGATTCTCAGATACCTCAAAGGTGCTCCAAATCTAGGCCTTTGGTAGCCAAAGAATTCAGACTTTAATCTTTATGCTTATACAGATAGTGATTATGGTGGCTACAACATGACTGCAAAGTCCACATCTAGGCAATGTCAATTCCTTGGTGGAAGGATAGTCTCTTAGCAATGCAAGAAGCAATCCTGTGTGTTTACAACAACTGTTGCAGCAAAATACATTCCTGCTGCAAGATGCTGTGCTCAAGTGCTTTGGATTCAGAATCAGATGCTAGACTATGGGTTCAACTTCAAGGAGACTCTCATCCATATAGACAACAACAGTGCCATCTCTATCACGGAGAATCTTGTGCAGCACTCAAGGACCAAACACATCAACATCAGCTATCATCTGATTAGGGATAACTTTGAAAAAGGATTAATCAAACTAATCAAAGTTAACACAAATGAACAATATGATGATCTGTTCACAAAGGCATTTGATGAACAGAGATTTAAATATCTTGTATCAGCTATTTGGATGATTAACTTTGAATAGATTTTCATTAATAACTTAATCAACTTTATTTCCTAAAATTGTGTCTCCTAAGTTGTCTATTAGATCACCTCATAAGCCCATTTCTCTTTGAAAGAAAACTAACTTTTAATGATATTCCTTATATTTGTGAAAATTTACCTTCGGAAGAACTCAAATTGCCTTCGGAAGAAATTTATGCCCTTAAATCATTTAACAGCTTATCTAAGATTTACCTTCGGAAGAAATTCTTGGAGAATCTTTCAAAGCTTAAATTTGTATATAAGCACTTAAATGCATTCAAAGAACAAATATCTTCCGAAAGCAACTAAGTCTCGGAAGACTTATTCACTTCTTCCAAAGCCAAATTTTCAAAATTCTTTGAAATATCTTCCGAAGCAAAGATTGCCTTCGGAAGCTTTGCTACAAAGCTTCCGAAGCCAAAATTGTCTTCGGAAGTTTTACAACTTCTAAGAAAACTAACTTTTTGGGTGCCTTTTTCAGAAGTAGGACCCACTTGCGGATTTCAAAGTTTATCTTTTTGTCATAACTTTGTCTCAAATCCACAACATATATCTTCCAAAAGGTTCTATTTCGTCTCTCTACTCTCACTGATCCTTACCCTATCTTCTTCTTCCTTTCTTCATTGTAAAGCTTCCTCAAATGGCCAACATTGATCATCGTAAGGACCCTGATTTTTCCATGCTCCTACACAGGCAACACAATCAGGTTGCCCTGTTTACACTCTGATTCGTCTCACTACTTCACCTCCTTACAACTGATCCTCCTCTCTATAGGATCAGTTGCTTGAGTTCTAGAGGACCTGTCAAGAGGTCACCATGGACGAGGAGAAGGCACTGTTTGCTACAGTATAGGGGAGGACAGTTTTCATCACTCCGGCCATCATAAACACTCATTTCTAGCTGGATGATGAAGCAGGTGAGCTGTCCTTTCCCAAATCTGCTATCAACCACTCCTTTCAACAGATAGGCTATGAAGGTGACTTCTCAGTCAAAACCTTCAGGAAGGGGAAGGTCTCATCTCAATGGAAGTACCTCCTCCATGTCGTCATTCACAGCCTTTCTAACAAGCATGGGGGATGGGATCAAGTTCCAGAAGACCTCTCCTTTATAGTCCATAGGATGGTATAAGGGGTCAAGTTCAGGTACTCTTAGTTTGTATATACTAATTTACTAGCAAACTTGGACTCCTTAGAGTATTACATGTTCCCTAGGTATGTTTAACACATTCTCAACTGTGAGTTGGGACCACAGTTTAGGGGAACAGGTAATATTCTTAAAATAGGACAAATGAGGCTAGGCATTTTCAAAATCTTGAAGAAGCCAACTGTTGGCTTCTCTGGGGTAGAAACAGCCCTTGTCCCAAAAATATTTGAGCTCATTGCTCAAGGTGAAAACCTTGCAGCACTAGCTAGTGTTGAACCAACACCCTTCACCTCTCAACCACCTCAAACACAGCCTACCATCACCATCACCTACAAAAGAAAATCCCAATGAACCCCTGCACTTGCTACTAAGCATGTGCAGGCGCCCATATCAAAACCTATACAGGAGGAAGTGGAATCTTGAGCTCCCACTTCCCCTGAGGAGCAGACCACTCCCATCTTTCCACCACTCAGTGTTGAGGTTCCTCATGCTCAGCCTGATGAGCTCACAACTCCATAAACAACCTTAAGCCATCACTCTGAGTCTCAATACTCTAGTGATCAACCTTTTTAGGAAAGCTACCATCCCCAACCTCTTGATCTAAACCGCCCCATTCCCAGCCTTGACTTCTATTCTGATGAAGATTTGGGTTTCAGTGAGTTCAATGAGTCTCTCCTCTCTTCCCATACTAAAGGAGAGATAAGTACTCCTGCTTCACCCACTTCTAGCCCACATCAGTCACCCCCTACTAAGGTGGACCCTTCTGAATCTGTTTAGGAGATCCATATGGTAGAGGCTATCACTTTTACAAGTGATAACATCACTAGGACCTCTACCATGGTAACCCAGCCTCTTGACACTTCTCTAGAAGTTGTTATTGGGTAGGGGAAATCCAGCTACCAAAAAACCCATGCTGATGGTGAGGAAGAAGACTTAGGTCTAATTGTCTCATCCTCCAATGATTCTTCAACTGAAGATGAGGGGAATCTGTAACAAAAGGTGCACAAACTATCACATCTTTGCACCTATTTTGTTTCAAAGATAGCTCACCTAGAATCTCAGGTGACTATCTTATAGAAGAGGGACAATGGCCAGAAACTTGAGATTACCGATCTCAAGGGCAAGTTAACTGAGGGACCCATGAGGACAACTCATCCAGGTCCATAAGAACCTATGGATGTCATGGATCAATCTCCCAACTCACCTATGCAAGAGGGTGATGCTACCAAAAAAGGGGAGAAAATTCTAACAATCACAAAACCTGGGAGTTCTTCCCAGAGTATGGACATAGAGGAATCACCATCCTCTCTTGCATATGTTCATACTCAGCAACCACCTTTAGACAATGATCTACATTTGGTCATTCAATAACTGTTTGAGGAGGGAATACCAAGAGCAATGTATGCCCCTTCTGAGAACCCAATCTGCGGTTGGGGGTATGACAGTAATAAGAGAGCTCTTATGATCTCTAGAGCTCAGGGTAAACTAGAAGTTCTTAACATTTCACACCTGAGTTTCTATAAGAGCATTAACTTGGTAGATCTGCCACTTGTCAACCCAAGCAATAACAGACAAGCAACAAGATTGGTAGAAAGAATCTAAGACAGGGTGCTAGAGGAGTTTAAATTGAGATCAAAATTATATAGCCAGAGGCTAGCAGGTGAGATCTTTGGTCAACTGGATGTTGAGGTAGACCCGGAGATTAGATTCAAAGGGAAAACCTTGACTGAAGGCCTAGAGGTTGAACCTGTGAACCTTGAGATAGGATCTCCCTCTGCACCCATTACCCTCAGTGAAATACCAGCTGGTGATGGTACTTCACAACCTCTCTCTGGCTAGAGCTTGACAGCTAAACCAAGCAATGAATGCCAAAGCTCTCTCCAGCCTGAGTCACCAAGGCCTGTGGTTGACAAAGGCAAAAGGAAACTAACTCTTGAGGAGATCAAGGAGGAGACGAGAGAGAGGAAGAGGAAGCTGAGGAGAGAGAGTTCAAGTGGTACCTTAGGGTTTATGGAAGCTGCAATCAGGGTTGCCCCCAGGCTAAACTCTCAGGAAGATGAGTTAAGGGCAGCCAGGATAAACTACATAGGAACCAGAAACTATAATGTTGATGAACTCATCTCTCTCCCCTTAGATGAGCTGAATGAACTGGCTGACACAGAGCTATCAAAAGAGAGGAAGGAAGCAGAGGATGTAGCACTGCTCCTCAAGCACAAAGAAGAAATGAGGCTGAAAAGACTCTGCAAGAACATTCCTGTCCTCTCCCCAGTTCAAGAAAGTTCTGAGCCAGAGACTGTGGCCACTGAACAACCTCAGGTAGCAACTGAAGAAGAAAGACTAAAGATGATCAGCTACCTGAATGCCACAGGTCTCTATCAGGTAGATGCACTTCTTCCCTTACCATCTGAGTACATATTGTTTGAATACAATAAGCAGATGGAAGAAAAAGCTAAAAGACAAAAACAAGCTGAAAAGAAAAGATTAAGGGAAGAAGCTACAAAGTCAAGGGTCATCATCCACAAAAGCCAAAAGAAGTCTGCTGATAGACAAAGGATGATAAGCTTTTTGAAGCTGTATGGATTCTCCAGAAGGAGGCTTGGTCCTATGTCTCTATCCATAATAGATGAGCATATTAGAGTGATCAAGCAGAAGATAAAGAAGGGAGAGCTGGTGGACATGCATTCTCCACCAAGTCCAGCTCAACCTGAAGTTGAGGTGAAGGTTGAACCCTCTGAGACAACACAACCTGAACCTGGAGCGGCATCTCAGCCAACTTCATCTTCTGATCCACAGCAGGGTCCTTCTCTCACTCCTTCTGAACCTGTGAGAGAGGAGATCCCAACTGAGAGGGACTCAACTGAACAACCTGGTACTCAAGACCAGTCCCCTCAGTTAAAATCATCAGGGAGAAGAAAAAGGATGGCTAGAAGATCAACCTCAAAGAAAAAAAGAAGAAAGGCATCCACCTCCCAACCTCGGGATGAGTCAAGGCATCCTGAGGGAGTGCATGAAGAGGTCTCTCAACAAACTCCAATCATAGTAGAGCCTCTTGCTGTTGGAAGACAAATTATGTCATGGTCTTATGATGAAGATCAAGACAGATGGTATGTCATAAGAGATCAGGAAGGAATGCATGTCTATTCCACAGAAGACATGCTCAATCTTCCTCTGCAAGATCTCTTTGACATGAGAAGGTTCTATGTTAGTCTGAAGGATCCAGACCTAATGATGAACAAAGGTATGCTGAAGATCCTAGTATGCACTATCAAAATCTAAAGAACTTCTCTATTTTGGTAGCATCAGCCTAGGGGGAGTTTCTAAGATCATCTGAAGATTATAAGGCTGATACAACCAACAAGCCAGAATAACCAAGTCTTCCATGCATGCACTAAGGAACAAAGATGAACTAGCTTTGGAAGTCTTACACTCTCAAATGTGTCTAAGTGTAAGATCTTCCGAAGCTAACAGTTCAGAAGGAGTTACTTCAGAAGTTTCACACTCAAACAGAAAAATATTCTAAGTGTGAAATCTTCCAAAGCCAAAGACCAGCATCTTTTGAAGCCAAAGATGAAATCTTCCGAAGCTTTAGAGACAAAGTCTTCTAAAGCTGTGAAGACTGATTTCTTCAGAGGACAGAGAAAATATGCTTTCTCTGAATCAACTTTTGATAAAGCTGACACACTTTCCTCTGCCTGCTCTGGTGGTTCACCTACGTTACACAAGTTGGTGAAACTTCCATGCTTTATCAAAAAGTAGGAATGGTCTTTTTCTGTAACTTACCTTACTTGTTCATGTAGACTTTTTGTATTAGGAAAAGTCAGTGAGCTATGGCATGTCATAGTCACTAGTCAAAAGGCAATCTGCCTTTTGACTTTAGATTGATCTTGTTGTCTAGATTAGTCAAATCCCAACTGTCTTTACATGTAAGTGACGGTTGTAGGTTGTAGTATAAAAGTGTCTCAGGTCCTTGTATTTTCTTTATGCTATGTAACACTTGTAAAAGAACTTGAGATCAATATACAACATCCTTGAAAACCAATCTTATGTTCTTGTGTTGTTCTTAGTTTTGTATCTTTAATTTACTTGTGTTCTTAGTATCATCTGTTTTATGTTACCAGTTCCCTATTTGAATTCTTAACTGACCTAAGATCTCTCCTCAGTGTGAAACTAAGTGTTAAGTACCCTTATCCGGTCCTGCAGTTAAACTATACAACATGAATTTCTAGAATAGCTTCATGATTACAGTATCGGGCACGGGTTTGGTGAGATATTATCTCGTGTTTGGTTTATTCATGTTTAAAACTAGTAAATTTTGATTTATTTGAGGAAAATTATTAAATATCGGGGTGTGCCTCCTAGAACATGGGGGTGTGTTCAACATTTTATGTTGTGAAATTTAACTCAAGCACGTGTAACTTTGTTTGTAAACCTTTGATGAATCATGGGTTTAACATTTTCTTGCTTGTTTAATCAAAGATTACACATGTAACATTTAAAACACTTTGTAAATAATTCATGGCGCTTGAAAATAAAGTGTTAAAGCCATTTGTTTAACAAACTAAATCCTTGTAACATGAAGATAAGTAACAATGATTCAATCACGATATATGAAGATAGTCATGTTAACAATGTAAATTCAAGTATAAACGAAAGAAAACTAACTACTCACTATCATTAACACACTAATTAAGCACATAATGTATATAAGAACAAGAAGGTTTATAATATTAATTAATCCATTTAAACATTGTTGCAAGAATTCACATATAATGGCTAGGGTTTCGGTTATTTAGAGACTTGATCACCTAACTATATTAGAATAATCATCATTACATCATGAAATTAACTAATACTAATCTCTTGATTGTTGAACTTGGAAAAAAACTTGAAGAACACTTGAAAAAGTTGAAAGAAAAATGGAATATGTGATGAAAATGGAGTGAATTAAGGATGTAGCTGACTTTCAATTGATTTTAAAGCTTCATAATTGATGGTGGATGAGACAAAAGACTGAAAAGTCAAGTTTGGTGTCATAATTTGTCGGGCACAGGGGCGTTCCCCCTATTCGTCCCCATTTTTTAGTTTTTGTTGTTTTCATTTTCTACATTACGCGTAACGTGTTTTACCTAGTTGAGTTATATCACTTTCAAATCATCATAAAAGATACATTATTAGTCCTAAAGTTAATTAAAACAAACCCAATGACAATTACATTTCCTAACGATCTACGGTTACACGATACGTTAAAGCCGAGTGTCTAAAACTTCAAAACTAGACTTTTAATCGTGCACCAGTGAACTTTATACATCACAAAACATTTCTAGAACTTTCAAGATGACTTCAGCTAGGCCTCATCTTGAACCTCCTACATTTTATATGGAAGGCTTGGGATGGGATAATGTGAAGTGATGTGGCTTAATTCTGAAAGATGACGGTTGATGGAAATGAGTTCTTCCCCTAATTCTTAAACATTCTAGATGACTTCAGCTAGGCCTCATCTCGATCAAGTGCTTGGTCAGTTCATGTAACTTGAAGAAATACTCTTGCATGGTTGGTTCCCAAGCTTCAAAACCCACTTTCTTTGAAGGGTTCCAATTCAAGCTTTCGTGACTGGATTCTTTCATCTTTTTGATGTTTTTGAGCAGGTTTTATTTTGATGAAAGGATAGAACAAATATGGAATTTATATACTAGTCAAAGCTAGTGAACATGGGTGCATGCTTGGCTAGGCACGGCCCCGTGCTTGTCAGAATTCGACAAAAATTTAACCTGCAACATTCCAAAATCATCAGCGGAGGTTGCGGAAATGAATTTTTTGGGGGCACGGGGGTGTGCTTCTTAGGTCATGCCCTATGCTTTGGGGGGTTTTGTTATCCTACAAAGAGTTAAAATTTTAAGAAAATCTATGTACAGGTGTCGGGTTTTGGTTTCGGATCCTCTGCGACCCTTATCTACACTTAGTCTTTATTGGGGTGGAGGTATAATTCCTTCGAGAAGACTTTGGTTGGTCCATCGTTATACGGTTTCAAATGATGATTATTTATCTTGAAACTTAATCCCTCATGGTTTTGAATCTAAATGGCACCGCTTGAAAAATGTCTTTAATCATATAAGGTCCAGACCATCTCGATTTCAACTTTCTAGGAAATAAATGTAGACGAGAATTATACAGTAAGGCACGTTCTCCCAAGCAGAATCGTTTGGTGCTCTTTATTCAGGAATTGTGGAACTTACTTGTCTTTACTTTATAAACACTAGAATTCCCGTATGCTTTTTCTCTCAATTCCTCGAGTTCGTGAATTTGCAAAAATTGATTTTTCCGGCAGCGTGTTAATCCAGGTTTGCTACTCTGAGTGCCAACAGGCTTTGTGTTTGAGTTCCACAGATAGATGACACAACTTTCGTAAACCAGCTGAAATGGTGTAGTGTGTATGGGAGTCTTATAGGTTGTCCAAAAAGCCCATAACGCATCATCTAGCATGGTAGACCAATCCTTATGGTTTTGACCTACGGTTTTCTCAAGGATTTATTTGATGCCTTGGTTAGTGACCTCAACTTGCTCATTCGATTGCGAATGATAGGCAGTTGCAAAATGATGGTGAACGTCGTAATGAGCCATTGCTCTTTCTAGTTGGTTGCTATAGAAATGCATTCCATGATCACTTATTAAAGCTTTGGGAGCACCAAAACGAGAGAATAGTATCTTGAGTAATTTAACAACATTTCTTGCATTGTTCGTATGTAATGCTTGAGCTTCAGCCTATTTTGAGACTTAATCGACTGCTACCAAGATGTAACGATTGCCAAATGACACCGGGAATGACCCCTTGAAATCAATTCCCCATATATCAAATACCTCGTATACTTGAAAGTGTTTCTAAGGCATCTCATCCATGTTGAGATATTGGTTGCTCTTTGACATGCATCACAGGTGCGTATTATATTATGAGCATCCTTGAAGATTGTGGGCCAATAGAATCTAGAGTCAAAGAATTTTTTGGCCGTTAGGGTTGCTCCATGGTGTCCACAAATGAGTCCTTCAGCCTTAAGATCTGTTGTGCTTTACTTCTGTATACGCATCTTCGGATAAGCTGGTATGCACCGATTCTGAACATATATGGATCCTCCCAATAGTAATGCTTTATATCAGCGAAGAATTTCTTTTTTTTCCTGATAGGTCATACCTTTAAGAAGAATTCCACTTGCCAAGTAATTTGCGAAAGTGGAAAACTAGGGATGTTCATGGATTGAGGATTGGATGTGTATAAGGAATTCATGAAGAAAATTGATGCTTACTTTCATTTCATTAGATTATGAAGGGTTTGGATTTTCATGACACGAGAGATGATCAGCTGACAGATTTTCCATTCCTTTCTTACCCTGAAGTTTGATGTTAAATTCTTGGAGTAGAAGTGTCCAACGTATCAGTCTCGGCTTTGCATCTTTTTTGTTGAACGGATAATGTAGGGCTGGATGGTCGGTATAAACGTTTGTTTTTGAAAGGATGAGATACAAGCATAATTTATAAAACACGAAAACTACCGCAAGAAGTTTTTTTCGGTTGTGGTGTAGTTTTCTTGTGCATCGTTTAGGGTTTTACTCACATAGTATATTTGGTGGAATTGCTTGTCTTTCCTTTGGCCTAACACGGCTCTTACTGCCAAATTGCTTTCGTAACACATGAGTTCAAATGGTAATGTCCAATTAGGGGAAACCATTATTGGAGTGATCACCAATCTCTCCTTCAGCAAATTGAATGCCCTAATGCATTTGTTAGAAAATACGAATTGCGCGTCTTTCTCTAGGAGTTGACTCATTGGTCGTGCGATTTTGGAGAAGTCCTTGGTGAAACGTCGATAGAATCCTGCAGGACCTAGAAAGCTTTTGATTGCTTTCACGGTTATGGGATGCGGAAGCTTGGAAATAGTGTTGACTTTGGCTTGATCAACCTCAAGTCCTACTTGAGAGATTTTATGTCCTAACACTATTCTTTTCGTCACCATGAAATGGTACTTTTCCCAATTTAAGACAATGTTAAAATCTTCACATCTATCTAATATATTTTTCTGGTTTTCAAGACATTGTTCTAATGAGTTACCAAAGATGGAAAAGTCATCCATAAAAACTACCATGGAATGTTCAATCATGTCATGAAAGATTACTACCATGCATTTTTGAAATGTAGCAGGGGCATTGCATAATCCAAAAGGCATTCGCCGATTAGTAAATATGCCATATTGACATGTGACTATCATTTTTCTTGATCTTCAGGAGCAACAGGAATTTAAAATAACATGAAAAACCATCAAGGAAACAGTGGAACATCTTCCCTGATAACCTTTCAAGCATTTGATGGATAAATTACAGAGGGAAGTGATCTTTTCTTGTGGCATCATTGAGTTAGTGATAGTCAATGCAAAATCTCCATCCTATAACTGTATGATTCAATATTAGCTCATTCTTCTTGTTCGTAACAACAATCTTTCCTCCTTTTATCGAATCAACTTAGACATGACTGAACCAAGGAGAAACAAGAATAAGGTAAACCGAAGAAACATCTAGCAATTTGATTACCTCTTTCTTCGCCACATCTTGCATGCTCGGATTTAAACATCTTTAAGGTTAGATGACTGATTTGAAGTTTTCCTCCATTAGAATCTTGTAAGTGCAAAAGGATAGGTTGATTCCCTTGATGTCCATGATTTTCCAAGCAATTGCTCGTTTATAAACCTTTAGCATATTAAGCAGCTTGTTCTTCTCATCATTGAATAAGGTGGATGAGATAATGATAGGAAGTTAAAATGTGTTTCAAGAAAGACGTATTCAAGATGTGATGGGAGTTTTATGAGTTCTAAAATCGGAGGATCATCGATAAACAGTTTGGCTTTTGGATGTAGTTCTTTTTCAATGATCTTAAATGATTCTTGATGAGATAATGTTTCACCAACTTCTGGTTCTGAAATGGCTTGATCTTCACAGATGGGTTTGGTTGTTCGAACTTCTATTAATTGAGTGTTGCGAGCTTCATTTTTGAGAGTTTCCCTCAAATGACAGCTTATGATTGAATTGCATTCAATAATGTAATAGAGTGAGTCATGATGATGTTGATGATGTTTCATATATCTTCCTATGTCAAATGTTACTTCCTCCTCATCCACTCAAAGTGTAAGTATGCAAGTGCAAACATCAATGAGAGCTTGAGCGGTTGCTAAGAAAGGTCGACCTAGGATAAGAGGAACATTTTTGTCCTCATCCATGTCAAGTATCACAAAATTAACAAGATATATGAATTTGTCGATTTTAACTAAAAGTTTTTCAATGATGCCCCTCAGATATTTGATGGATCGATTAGCTAAATGGATGCTCATATGTGCCGGTACAGGTTCACCTTAGTTTAACTTCTCGGAAACCGCATATGGCATGAGGTTAATGCTGGCACCTAATTCAGCTAAGGAGTTACTAATAGATAGATTTTCTATTAGGCAAGGTATGGTAAAGATTCTAGGATCAGTCATATTTTGAGATAGTTTGTTTTAAAGAACTACATACCATTCCTTATTCAAAACTACTTTTGATAACTCTTCCAGTTTCTTTTTGTTTGACAGCACCCCGTTCAGAAATTTAGCGTAATTTAGCATTTGGGCTAGGGATTCCACCAATGGCTGGTTAATGTGAAGTTGCTTAAACAACCCTAGGAACTTTCCATATTGTGCCTTAATTCATTCGATGTCTTAAAAGACCAGGATTCAAAGGTAGTGGAACATAGGGTGGTGGTGGTACGTATTTCTTAGTTGGTTCTTCCACAGCAACAGGTTGCATTACTTGGAGCTTCAGCTTCAACTTCTTCCAAGATTGGCTGTAATGCAGGTGCACCACCCTTAGTGCATTTGCCACTTCTCATGGTGATGGGTTTCACTTGTGTATTAGGGTTTGTCATAGTGTTGCTAAGAAACTCACCTTGGGGTCTTTCTAATAACTGTTAAGCTATTTGGCCTACATGATGTTCAATAGTTTGCAATGATGCTTTGTTGCTTTTGATTTTAGCTTTGTTTCTTTGGAACCTTTACTCTTTTCTCCTATCAGATTTCTGGATGTACTCATCTGTAGCTTGTGTGGTTATCAACAATTTCTATGATAAGTCTTCCATTGATGATGCTCCACGGTCTTGTTACTACTACTTGGACCATGGTATGGTGGTTTCTGTTATTAGTAGGGTGGCCTTCTAATAAATACAGAGGATGATTGGTTGTTGCCAGATTCTTTGAAATTTAATTCGCTTCTCCAATTCGAGTTGTTATATGAATTGCTTGGGCTTCCTACGTAATCAACATCTTCAATCAACATCATGCTTTATGGAAATTCATTGGTTTTATGAGAATCTCTGCATGTGTTACATCGTGTTGGAGTTTTCTTCAGTTCAGTTTGCAATTGTTCGAATCGTTTGGTTAGGGCTTCTAATTGGGCTACAACTAGGGTTTTAGAGCCTACTTGATGAATGCCTTTAGAACTAGGTTTGTTTCTTAAGAGATTATAAGCAAATATCATTTTAATTGCTTTCTCTAGAGCTTGGTATGCTTTGGTTGGCGTGACACATCCGAAATCTCCTCCCACACTCTGATAGGCAACTTGTTTGTATGCTCTGCTGAATGCATCATAAAAGGTTTGAGACTGCAGCCACAGATCAAGTCTGTGATGTGGGCATCTCCGAATGAGACCTTTGTATCTTCCCCATGCTACATGTAATGATTCATCATCGTCTTGGCAAAAGCTGCTTCTTAATTTGGTAGTGCGATCGGGTGGAAAGTATTTCAAAAGGAATTGTTGAGCCATTTCTGCCTAGATGGTGATGGTACCAGGCGGAAGCGAATCAATTCAGTCAATGGCTCGGCCTTAAAGTAAGAACGGAAAAGGTTTTAGTCTAATTGCATCGTTGGAACAATAATTGATTTTGAAAGTTGCACAGATACGAACGAATCGAGATATGTGAGCATTAGAACCTTTGCCTTGTAATCCATGGAACTGAATAGAGTTTTCTATGAGGTGGATAATACTAGACTCAATCTCAAAATAGATGGCCATTATTGCCGGTTGGACAACGCTAGACTCATAACTATCGATTGATGGCGTGCATAATATGTCATCTTCATTTCCTCATCTTGGTTATCCATGTTTTCTTCAGATGGTTTACCTTCCATAACGTCTTCTTTGATAATTTTTATTGTATATCATGGTCTTTTGTGTAACCTTTGACGGAAAAGTCATTCAGGTTCCAAAAGTGGTGAAACAAGCTCAGGACTAGACGAGTTGGACATACACTAACTTAAGAAAGAATATACTAACTAAGGTTTAGAATGAATCATGCAAATGTAACTAAACTAATTAACTAAGTCAAAATAACTTAAACAACCTAACTAATAAGATAAAACAAAGTTAAACAAATATATTAATAAGCTATAAACAAGATAGTAAAAAAATTTAGGTTATCTTTTAAAACATGTCGTGTTTCCCCGGCAACGTCGCCAAAAAATTGATGCGGTGTGAAAGGTAAATATATATTGATAAAAAGTTTTCACATAGAATAAGCTTTAATTGGTTATTACTTGTAGTAACTACACACATAAAAGGCAAATTGTACCTATCGTGCGGTAATATAGCATTGGTAAGAACCAAGTATCAATTCGTGGACACATCGAACCTACTCAACAACCTTTATAATTAGCTATCGGAATGAGTTTTGTTTTGAGAAAATGATAAGTTACAATAATGTAACTTAATTTTTTAGGGTTTCTAGAACAATAATTAAATGTAAAAATAAAAGTAAAATATGGAAATTTTGGGTTTAAAATAGGGAATTCAGGCTATCATCCTAAGTAGATTACACTCATGTAACTGTGATAAATAGTCTGGTATTATTAAAGATATAAGTTAAAGTAGTTATGTTAATGTTTATAAACATGACCCAACATGGATTTCTCGTCTACTAGCTCCGTAGTGACAAAGAAAGCCACATCGAGTCACTTACCACGCTAACCTCCAAGCCACTAGTAATGTAGGTAATACTTGTGCACCCTTTCGACATACAATTTCTAAGAACATAACTTAATGTTAGAAAGACAGATGAGCAAGTTTCTTTTTTAACATACCATTAATTTAAGAAAACTATAACAATTACAGGATTTCAAAGACTAATAAAATGGAACCCGCAAATGATCAGAAAGTTAAGGTGATATGATTTCTAATAACATTTCTAGTTCATTAGCCATGGCTTTATTATGAAGACTAGTTTCACAAATAAAAGCTAGTTCATATGTTTTTCAACATTGTATGACATTCACAATTACAATTAATAAGTTTATAACTTCCTGTTCGAATATAGATATTACGTATCAAAAGTTTACCTAAGATTACCATAACATTAACATAACTTAAATCACACCATTAGTTCATCATAAATTAAATAAGTTTCATTCAATTAGGATGATAATAAGATTTTATTTTATAATGAGCCTAAACATAACAACAAAAGAATAGAAGATAGATATGAAATCATTAGTGAAATGGAACAATCACCAATGATCTACAATGGATAATGTTTAGACAATCCTGTTGTAACACCTGAAAATTTCAGAAAAAGAAAAGAAAAGAAAAGTAAGGGAGCAAACGGGATTTTATTTTAAAAAACGATGGTTAAAAGTGTACAAGGGTCAAACCGGCCCATAATGGGGTTTAAGAAGAAAGTAAAGCCGCCCATACTCTCTCCCTATGCACTCAAATCATACGGCTAGAGTGAAAGAAAGAAGCTCCAATACGGTTCTAGAGAGAAAGTGGAAGAATTATTCAAACGTACGGTTTTAAGGTGATTTCTTCTTAGATCTAAGTCGGGTTAAGGCTTATAGGCAGATTTCTATGTGTTTCTATGTGTTTAGTTGCTTGTTTTCGTGTGTTTAGGTGTTAGAACTCCTGGTTTGCTCTCGGGTTTATGATGTTTTGCTCGAAGGCTGTTTAAGGTGAGTTCTAGATCCACTCTTTTAATTGTTTTCTACTTATTTGGGGTTGACATGTGTATTACAAAGATGTTTCTTAAACAAAATTATGTTTTTCATGAAAATGATAACTTTATACGAATATTGCATGTGTTTCCATTATTCTGTGATGATAAATGAGTGTACTAAGTGTGAATCTAATAGATCTATATTAAGCACACGTTTTGAAGTGTTGTATGGAATTAGAATTTGCATAAGCAGAACACAAGTATTTGGATGACTGTCCGCTGTGGGCTTTGAATGTCTGCTATGGACACTTAGGAGGATTATTCATGCTGTCCGTTGTGGACACTAAGTATCCGCTGTGGACACTTGTGTTCTAGACCATCCGCTGTGGACATTGTTTGTCCACTTGGACACTTACGGTATTCATGCACGTCCGTTATGGACACTAAGTGCTTAACTCATCCGCTGTGAAAATTTGGCTGTCCGCTATGGACACTTAAGTGTTTAATTCATCCGCTGTGGACTTTTGTCATCCACTGTGAACTTTGGCTGTCCGCTGTGGACTTTGGTTGTCTGCTATGGACACTTAGCATTTATGTCATCCGCTGTATACCTATTTCATGCGCTGTGAACACCTAGGTTATTCTGAAATTTTAGGAATAGAAATTAAGTGACTGGTACTTATGTTTTAATGGGAGATTATGTTTGTTTAATGTTTCTAATGCTTTATTTGCTTATGGGCTACTGTTATGATTATGAATATTTCATGTTATGTGATTATAAGACTAAGAATAACATAAAAGTATTATTCATAATCAAGTAATCTCAAAGAAATAAAACAAAGACAGTGGAACTTAATGAATGTTACCCCCGGGCCCGTATGATGAATGGAAAGGATGCACATCTGGGGTACAATCCTTGTGATAAAACAACGAATAAATAGGACCCGTATTCATGAGCAGGCTTCGTGCCTAGCAGTGTGGGTCAACTGTCAGGGGTTAGCTACCATGATAAACGTGTACTGGTAGGGGTTCGGCATCTCTTGCCAACCAAAAATGTAGGCTGTTGCTTTGTGCAATCCTAGTTAATGAAAGAGAAAGATAATGAAAAAAAGAAAGATAATGAATCTCTTAACGAATGGTTATGTATAATGATGGATGAACACCAAATTAAGCTTACAAAATGTATATTCTATATATTATCAAAACTAGAACTTACTCAGCAACGCTGACTTTCTATATGCGTATCAGTTGGCAGGTGATGACGTTGCTGGGGATGGCACGAGGTTGAAGCTACTAGGAAAATAAAGACTGGCATCCATGTTATGCAGAAATGATATTTTTGTCTTGTAATGCAACTAAATGTTCTTTTGAAACTTGTAACAACGATGTATTTCTTGGCAAAAGTTATTATTAATGCATCAAATGGTTTTAGTTTAACTATTCCACTACCATGATTTCTTAATTTAATGTATTTTAATGTGTAAAGTGCTATGCATGACCAGCTGTGGGGTTTCCTGAGAACGGAGCCTTACAAGTTGGTATCAGAGCCAAAGTTTAAGAGAATTGAGTAAATTATTTTCAAAACCAAAACTTAAACTGAAAATGGGACCAAATGGAGGGATGCCATCCCAAGTAGCTATGTACGATCAGGTAATTTTCTTAAAGTTAACCGGTATTATGTGTGTTATGTGATATATGTGCCCTTAGTAGATTTGGATACTGATGTAGTCAGGATAGGAAATGCTTGGAGAATGAAGAGTAAAGTAAGTAGCTAATCATAATTGGCCACTGTAATTAGGGACATACTATACTTGACTTAATTTGAGCTATTACCTTGAATGACCTTGTTTGTGTTCGAATCATGGGTAGAAAAACTGGGAAGGCAACCCGAGGTGGTGCTCGTGGCGGACGTTCTACTAGGCCACATGTCACCAGGAGCAAAGCTAAGGCTCCCAAGATGGTTCTTGAGGACACAGATCTCCATAGCCACCAAGAAGGTGAAGGATCAGCTACCCTCAAATCTATGGTGAAGGAAGCTATTGCTGACGAGGTCTATAACATCATGCAGAATGTGTTGCCTTCGGTGGTGACTGAAGTGTTGAAGGCTGTAAAGGATGGGGAAAGAGCTAAGGATACGGGGAAGAAGGAGGAGAGGAAATCAAGAAAGTCCACTAAAAGGACTGAGGAAGCTGAAGAAGAGCCATCTAGCCAAAAGGTGGTAATTCATGATGATGATAATGAGGAGGAGAAGGAGACTGCTAAGGGATGCAGCTATGGGGCGTTTCAGAGATGCAAACCACCGACCTTCGATGGTAATGGCAATGCTACTGCTGCTCACCTTTGGGTTCGAGAGATGGAAGCAGTCCTAGACATCAGTGAATGCGAGAGGATCATAAGGTGAAGTTTGCCTCCCATTCTTTCGTTGACTTGGCACTATGCTGGTGGGACAACATTGTCCAAGCTGAGGGAAAATGATCTATAGCAAAGATGAGGTGGTCAGATTTGAAGGAGCTGGTGCTAGAGGAGTATTGTCCACATCGAGAGTTGGACAAAATTAAGAAGGAGTTCTTGCATTTGGAGGCTGGGAACATGACTCATCAAGAGTACACCTCCAAGTTCAATGAACTTGCAAGACTTATGCCAGATCTGGTAACTCCGGTGTCCAAGAAGATTAAGAGATACATGCCAGGTTTGCTCGTGGACATTAAGAGGAACATGATAGCTGCTAGACCGAGCACGTTAGGTTAGTAGTAGATTTGGCGGGGAGATTGTATGATGAGAGGACCCGGTGCTAGTTCATAGGAAGGTCGAGAGGAGTTGGAATGAGAATGGTAATGGGAAGAGGTTCAGGAATAACAACTATGGAATTGGGGAGAAAAAGATGAGGGTTGATGACCGTCGCCCAGAACAGAGGAAGGGTAATGACCAAAGGGGGTGTAAGAAGTGTGGGAAGAGTCACATGGGTGAATGTAGAGTGGGGACGAATAGGTGGTTCTAGTGTGGAGGCGAGGGCCATTATGCTAAGGAGTGCAGAATATCGAGATGCTACCAGTGCGGAGAGGTAGGCCACTTGGGCCGGGATTGCAAGAAGGGTGGAGCAGGAAGCTCAGGGACCCAGACAATGGGGGACAAAAGGAAGGGTGAGAGCACCAAAGCAAAGGCAAGGACATTCAACATGACCCGGGAAGAAGCCAGAGTGGACCCTAAAGTAGTTTCAGGTATGTTTTTGGTAAACCAATTGTATGCTTCTATGTTCTTCGATTCAGGTGCTAGTAGGAGCTTTGTATCTGCTGCCTTTTGTCGTGTAATGCATGGTAATAGTAGGAAGATAGATGTGCCTTTCCATGCAGAGATAGCGATAGGAAAATCTACCAAGGTGACTGATATGATTGACGATTGTCTCATAGAATTAGACGGTCATAGGTTTCCTGCTAGATTGTATGTGATGGCCCTGGGATCTGGTATTAGGAATGGATCTACGAAGATTGAAGAAGATGATTCAATCCAACGGCAATGCATAACTCCGCAAGTGATATCTATGATGGCGGTAGGGAAGTTTATGAGGCGAGGGTGTGGTGCTTACCTAGCTTATGTGAAGGACATGGATGCTACCGTGCCTCAACTGTCAGATGTGCCAGTAGTATGTGATTTCCCCGAGGTGTTTCCCGAAGACCTGCCAGGGGTCCCACCCGATAGAGAAATCGAGTTTCAGATTGACTTGATACCAGGAGCGCAACCGGTCACCAAGGAACCATACCAGTTGGCTCCATCAGAACTCAAAGAGTTGATGGTGCAACTACAAGATCTTTTGGATAAGGGCTTTATTTGGCCGAGTATCTCTCCGTAGGGTGCTCCGGTTCTATTCGTGAAGAAGAAGGACAGTAGTATGAGGATGTACATCGACTACCGTGAGCTGAACAATTTGACTGTGAAGAACCGGCATCCGTTACCAAGGATTGACGACTTATTTGATCAGCTCCAGGGTGCTAGTTGGTTCTCTAGAATAGACCTTCGATCGAGGTATCATCAACTAAAGGTGAAGGAGTAGGATATCCCTAAGACAACCTTTAGCAAGCGATATGGGCACTATGAGTTTCTCATGATGTCTTTTGGTTTATCCAATGCGCCGGCTGCCTTTATGGACCTTATGAATCGAGTATACCGACCGATGCTAGACAGATTGGTGATCATATTCATTAATAATATTCTGATCTACTCTAAGAGCGAAGATGAACATGCCTATCATCTCAAGGAGGTACTAGAGACACTTAGAAACAAGAAATTATATGCAAAGTTCTCTGAGTGTACGTTTTGGCTACGAGAGGTTCAATTTCTTAGCCATGTGGTTAACCCTGAAGGAATAATGGTGGACCCTACAAAGGTCGAAGTGGTAATGCAATGGGAATCCCTAAGGAAGCCATCCGAGATCCATAGTTTCCTGTGTTTGGTAGGTTACTACAGAAGATTTATTCAAGACTTCTCTAAGGTGGCGACCCCGTTGACTAAGCTGACTCGCAAGGATGTGAAGTTTGAATGGGGTTTCGAGCAGGAGAGTGTGTTTGAAGAGCTAAAGATGAGATTGACTCAAGCTCTTGTCTTGATGTTACCCGAAGGGAATGAAGACTTGGTGGTCTATTCAGATGCTTCTTATTCGGGATTGGGTTTTGTGTTGATTCAACGAGGGAGGGTTATATCCTATGCGTCCTGACAGTTGAAGATCCATGAGGCTAACTACCCTACTCATGATTTGGAATTGGCCATGGTGGTCTTTGTATTGAAGATTTGGAGGCATTACTTGTACGGGACGAAGTGCACTATCTTCACTGACCACAAGAGCTTGAAGTACTTCTTCGAGGAAAAAGATCTCAATATGAGGCAAAGGAGGTGGTTAGAGTTGATCAAGGATTATGACTGTGAGATCCACTACCATCCGGGCAAGGCTAATGTGGTGGCAGATGCCCTTAGCCGAAAGGAGAGACCCGAGCTAATTCAAGTAAAGGCTTATTAGATGATCATGACCTTTGATGTGATGAAGCAGGTCAAGGAATTTCATGATGAAGCTCTGAAGGTGGATCGAATTAACTTCGAGTGGATGAAGGGCCTAGTCGCGGAGTTGGTGAGAACACTCTCGGTGTTAGTACCCACTTTGGGCGGATATGGATTCCTTGTTATATAGATCGATGAGGGAAGATCATGGATGAGGCTCACAACACTCGATACTCAATTCATCTTGGTGCTACAGATATGTATCAGGATATGAAGAAAGATTACTGGTGGCCAGGAATGAAACGCAACGTAATGGAGTATGGGAGTAAGTGCCTGACTTGCTTGCAAGTAAAGGCAGAGCATCAAAAACCATACGGGAAGATCCAACCTTTAGATATACCCGAATGGAAGTGGGAGCACAACACCATGGACTTCATCATGAAATTGCTTCGTACGGCGAGACGATGTGATACCATTTGGGTGACTATAGACTTCTTAACGAAGAGTGCTCACTTCTTGCCAATCTGAGAGACCTACTTGTCAGAAAGGTTGGCGGAGCTATTCATCAAGGAGATTGAAACTCGTCATGGCATGCCGGTGTCCATTGTTTCTGATAGGGACACTCGGTTCACATCCAAGTTCTGAAGAAATTCCATGATGCGATATTGCGATGGGAACGAGGTTACACATTAGCACAGCTTACCACTCTTAGATAGACGGTCAATCAGAACGAACCATTCAGACCTTGGAGGACATGCTCCGGGCATGCATTATTGATTTTGGTGGAAGTTAGGATGAACATCCACCGTTGGCAGAGTTCTCCTACAACAATAGTTATAATGCCAGTATAGGCATGCCACCATTTGAAATGTTGTATGGGAGTCGATGTAGAACCTCGATGTGTTGGGTGATATCGGGCAAAAGGAGTTGGGAAGTATTGAGATCATTGGGCCACGTCAGAGAAGTTGGAAAAGATTAAGGCTTTTATAAAGGCAGCTAAGGATCGGTAGAAGTCCTACGCTGATAAGAGAAGGAAGCCAATTGAGTCCAAGCGGGAGATAAGGTGATGTTGAAAGTCTCTCCTTGGAAAGGAATTATTAGGTTCCAAAAGAGAGGGAAGTTGAGCCCAAGGTATATCGGGCCATTCAAAATCATTGCCAGAGTTGGTAAAGTGACATATAAGCTGGAACTTCCTGATGAGCTGCATGGGATTCATCCTATGTTCCATGTATCTCACTTACGAAAGTGCTTGGCAGAAGGTGATGTTGTTATCCCTCTCACAGACATTGAGGTTAATGAAAGGTTGAATTACGTGGAGCAACCAGTGGCTATTTTGGACCTGAAGGAGAAACGGTTAAGGAATAAAGTGATTAGCCAAGTAAAAGTGCATTGGAAGCATTGCAAGGGATCAAAGGCCACTTGGGAGTCAGAGGAAGAAATCAAACGGCACTACCCATATCTCTTTAAGGAGTGACAGGTTTCGGGGAAGAAACCTATATAAGGGGGGTAGACTTGTAACACCCTGAAATTTCAAAAAAAAAAAGAAAAGAAAAGAAAAGTAAGGGATCAAACGGGGATTTTATTTTAACAAGTGAGGGTTAAAAGTGTACAAGGGCCAAAACAACCCATAATGGTGTTTAAAAGGAAAGTAAGGCCGCCCATACTCTCTCCCCATGCACTCCAATCATAAGGCTAGAGTGAGAGAAAGAAGCTCCCATCCGGTTCTAAAGAGTGAAAGTGGAAGAATTCTTCAAAGGTACGGTTTTAAGGTGATTTCTTCTCAGATCTAAGTCGGGTTTAAGCTTATAGGTAGATTTCTATGTGTTTCTATGTGTTTAGTTGCTTTATTTCGTGTGTTTAGGTGTTAGAACTCCAGGTTTGCTCTCGGATTTGTGGTGTTATGCTCGAAGGCTGTTTAAGGTGAATTCTAGATCCCCCTTTTAACTGTTTTCTACTAGTTTGGGGCTGATATGTGTATTACAAAGATGTTTCTTAAACAAAATTATGTTTTTTCATGAAAATGATAACTTTATACGAATATTGAATGTGTTTACATGATTCAGTGATGATAAATGAGTGTACTAAGTGTGAATCTGATATGCTAAGCACGTGTTTAGAATTGTTGTATGGAACTAGAAGTTGCATAAGCAGAACATAAGTATTTGGATGACTGTCTATTCTGGGCTTTGAATGTGCGCTGTGGACACTTAGGAGGATTATTCATGCCGTCTGCTGTTGACACTAAGTATCCGTTATGGACACTTGTGTTCTAGACCATCCGCTGTGGACATTGTTTGTCAGCTATGGACATTGTTTGTCCGCTGTGGACACTTAAGGTATTCATGCACGTCCGTTGTGGACACTTAAGTGCTTAACTCATCCAATGTGAAACATAGTCATCCGTTGTAATGCCTTAGTATTCCTTAGTCATCCATTGTGGACATTGACTGTCTGCTGTGGACACTTAAGTGTTTAATTCATCCATTTTGGACTTTGGTTGTCCGCTATGGACTTTAACTGTCCGCGGTGGACACTTAAGTGTTAAATTCATCCGCTGTGGACTTTGGTCACCGCTGTGGACTTTGGCTGTCCGCTATGGACTTTATGTAAGGATCAACACATTACGTAGATTGATCTCGTAATGAATATGCGAAATGTAAACATTACGGTTGAGATTGAATTAACTGAAGAACATGAACACACAATGTAAATTACTTCGTTGTATTGCTCTCTGATTTTGCATAAGTTACAGTATGTATGAAAATCAGGAAACAAGACAAAAGCTTGCTAATTACATTACAAAACTTCTATTTATACTAATCTAGAAGTTCTCGCGCGAGTCACTGGTTCTCGCACGACTTGATGTTGTCATTCGAGAATCGGTTTTCGCATGACATTTAGACTTCTCGCATGGCTTGATCTTCTTCATCTTGATTTGATTTCCAAAGCCTATAGGTTCAACCCCGCAATCTCCCCCTAGGGTCGATAAATCAATCCTTTTAGAAGTCCACATCATCAACCCGATAGCTACCTCTGTAAGCATACATCTTATTGGTCAAGGCCTTCGTGATCATCCAACCATACTATGCTGCTATGAAATGAATAGATTCATCAGCTGCAATTGGGCAAGCGTGCAGCTTCATCAAATCGTCTTTTCCAAATTTGAGCAGATCCACAGGGTCAATGACACGTATTCTTTATCTTCATATTTTATCAACACGTGACCCGTCTCCTTTTCATAACTCCACCCCTTAAGCTTTGACAAGTTGTTAATTGGCACGGGAGCATGAATAGGGATCTTCTTTGCATATCTTGGATGCCTATACACTCAGATCTTCATCGGTTTCTTTGTGTTTGGATCTATTCAGGACTCATCTAAAATTACTTTAGATTTGGCAGTCTTAAAGTTTTTCAAGTTGGTCATACTTTGTTTCCAAATCATAATTCTACTCCAATTGGCTTGGCTATAGTTACTAGGGTTAAAAATGGAACAAGACCCATGGAATATAAACATGATGCTCTTAGAGTATGAAAGTCGTGTTCGTCTTGGAAGTACTTGATAGCTCCACCCTTTTTATTCACTACATACATCTTCTTCTCTGCATCGTAAGCCCATCTGATAATAGGTTTTGAGTTCCTTTACCTTGTGAAAGGTTTGGAATCCTCATTGTATGAATGAAAGCTAGTGGAGGAGGAGTAGTAACGGTTAAGTTCCCGACCTGACGCATAGCACTTTGACCAGTAACCTTAGCTGTGTCGTCAGTCGTTTGCTGATTGCTAGACTCTCGTACAATTTCTCCCTCTTCAATCAATGTATCTGGAAACAAGTCTTTAAGACTGTTTCCAAATATGTCGGTGTGCTCTATGCCTTTTTCTAAATCATCAAAAATCCCAAACTCTTCTTCTTTCTCCTCAGCAATTATCTTTAGCTAGAATGTGTAAAATTCTCTTTCATAGGCAGCTTCAGTAGCAGGGTATAACGGTGTGTAATCAACTAGATCATCGAGACTTGGTCCAGAGACATTGTCAGTGCCTGATGAACTAGCTGTACCAGTAGTTGCACCCATGTCTCCCCCTTGATCATCATCATCATTTCTATCATCATTATCACCATCATCATCCTCATCATCATCATCATTATCACCATCATCACTTGAATCATAATCTATCAAGTCTAAACCATCATCTTCGTCTACTGGGTTAGGAATAGGCATCATATGTTCAGGCTCCACAAATGCCTCTCTAGTATAAACTACAGGTTGATCCTCGGTAGTCATATGAATATAAGTGATTGGTGACTCTCGATCAACATCAGCAGTCTCTGTTGTCTCTTCTTGAAGAATAGGATCAACAGGATGCTCTGTAGTAGGAATAGGATCTTCAGCAGGAATAGGATCTTCAGCAGCGTCAGGACCAGCAGATGGCTGTCCACTTGTTTCTCCAACTTCTGTGGTCTAGTGTTATGTAGACTTAGATGACACACGAGAGTTGAGATCCCTTAAGTTCTACTCTAGGATCTAAACATAGCTAAACATACACATTTGCTGATGTTCAAGACCCTTCATCCTTTCATCTTTCTCAATCAATTGCCTCTGCAACTGATCGATCATCTGTGTCTTCTCCAACATTTCTCTCTCTAAATTACGTACATGTTCATCAAGTGTGATACATGTAGGTGAACTAGTCGAAGTACAGCCTATCTATGCTTAGGAGGAGTGTTGATGAAATCTTCCATACAAATGGTCTCCTCGTTCACTTGTTCTCTAGGAGATGTACTCAACATGTCAGTAGTAGTAGTAGGTATATCAGATGGAGTCTCAGTTGGTGTAGCCTCACATACTGTGAATCAAGTCTCAGAAACAGGTATATCTTACTCAATTGGCTCAGTGGTCACAGGGGTCCTATGTTTTCTTAACACGCCTCGTCCTCTACCCCTACCACGAGGACTATCCCCAGTTCTTCTTGCCATCCTCTTTTTCCTACCTCTAGTGACTGGTGTTTCTTCAAGAATAAAATCTGCATCGCGATCCTCTGCAGTACGTTTTGCCAGTGTTTCATGTACTCTAGGACATTCCTGTAGTACATATGGCACCTTCTTGATTTGATCACTGTCGGTCTCACTCCCAGAACTGAACCACGAGTCTATCTTTGCATCTATATCAGTACCTTTAGAACCCTGAGAACTCTCAGGTGCTTCTTGAGCAGATTGTGTTGATGTACCTACAATATCATCTCTCTGATCATGACAAGTCTCAGTCTCATATGGTTGTGCCTCTGCTTGAAAACCCTTAACAATCCTTCCAAGTTTGGCAAAATTAACCCCATTCCAGGCATTTCCTCTAGCCTCCATAAGGTAAGTGAAAATATCCTTCTTCATCACCATTACAACATAAGTAGATGAGTTGGATACTGCTAACTCAGGATGAGCAGCATTCACTATTAGCTGAATAAATCTCGGGTGCATTACAAACTTCTTACCTACTATAGCTATCACATTCTTCTTTAACTCAGCAAATATTGCCTTGGATATGCTGAAAGGGAGTTCATCAACTAAAGAAATCAGCAGGGATCCAAACACCGCACTTAGACTATCCATGCCAGCTTTTAGATTGTTAAGACAATGGATAACTACATGAAATAAGTACTTCCAAAATGATGGAAGATGCTTCTTCTCAAGAGATGGATATCTATGATCATATCCCATCCTCTTAAGGCAGTCTCTTACTACGTCATCATCTATCTTCACTGGTGTGTTGGCCTGATCTTCAAGCAATATTACACTGTTAATCACTTCAGCTGAAATCACTATCCTCTTGCCCTTAACTGTGGCTGATATGCATGGTTCACCATCCTGATCAATCTCATTAACAGCAGTCTCCCAAAACCGAACTATAACTTCTGTGAAAATAGTGGGATTTACTGAGATGGCATAATGAATCCGAGATGACTTTAACCAATCATTAAGTGATCTAAACAAAGCCTTATCATCCGGTACATCTCCAAGAAATGCAACTGCATTATGGCTTTTATTAAAAACTAGTGGTCGTGCCATTTGAAACATAGAACAAAAATGATAAGCACAAAATATTTCACACTTAGAAAAACAATTCACACTTAGAAAATTTTTTTGAAAAATGAACTTCTCGCGCGAAAACATCAACTACTCGCGCGAAAACTTTAAGCTTCAGATTTAACTTTTCGCGTGATAAGATGAGTTTTCATCTGAAACTGACTTTAACTAAAAGTCAACTTCTCGCGCGACAAGTTTAATTTCATGCAAATAGTTTTGTGCGAGTTTGAAAGTTCTTGCGTATGTTCATATTCAGCTTACTTTTCGCATGCGAAAAGTCTGTGTGATTTCAGAATTTCAATTGTTCAATTTTAGAGTGTTTCAACCATTAAAACTTGATTATTAGATGTCGCCTAAGACATTTTAAATGTTTAACATGTTTAATTTGTCCAATTTATCATGTATTCATCATATGAACTTTTGGTCAAGTAATAAACACATTCAAATCTAAACAAAATCATCTATATACCTTGTAAATCATAAAGGAATCACAATGCGAAGTCAGTGGACACTATAATCATGGTTAAACTGGTTTTGACACTTAAAATTTTGAGAGTGAATATCTAAAAGTTGTCGTGTGAATAATGTGACCTTTCGCTCAACTGTAGTATTTATAGTACTCTGACTTCTCGCACGAGAAGTCAGAGTTCTCGCATACCGAGACTTTTCTCATCTGTTGAACTTTTCGCATGTGACAAGTTAATATGATTTTGAAAATTTTCAACTTTTTAATTTTCAATTTTCAATTTTAATTAACTTATGAAGCAATTTGATTTGTTATGAAAAAGATTATGTTTAACTAAGTGTTTACAATTATTCTAACACCCTTAATTTTGTAAAAGATATAAAATTGAAACAAGTAGAAAAAAATATGTAAACAAACAATATTGACTAACTATTTACTTAACTATTTTTGATAAATTTTTAAGTATAGGTACATATTTGTTAGAAATCGATCATTACCATCATCCAACTTTATTATAAATGGAACTGGTTATGTTGATTGTCAATATATTATGTTCAGTTTAAACTTAGACTTCAAGTTTACTAGACACATAAGGTGAGATATTTATCATGTTTTGATTAAATTATATGTCTTCAGTATGTTCCACAATCAAAATTCCTGTGGAACCTTATCCAACTTCAAGACACTTTTGAGATTTCAAGTTACCCCAATTTGACTTAATCCTCTCACTTCTGATCAGCATTTTCAGAATGATTTTTCTAATATAATATCTATTATGAGCATAACTAGCCTGAGAAACATTTCTGAACACAGAATATTAATAAGTTTTAGGACTTATTAACAGCCAGTCGGACTTATGTTTTTGCCCTCGCAAGATGTTTTGGACTTACATGCCAAGTCGGACTTACATCCCCCATCTTTTGATTTTACCTCCTATGTAAGAACATATTCTCAAAAAGAAAAATATTTATTATATAGTATGTATGTCTATAACATATCTTTTATTAATGTGCTCATTGGCATCTTTTATTCTTATATGGCCTTTTGGATTTTTTTTGCTTCTTTTGTTTATTTTTCTCTTTTGTATTTTGTTTTCATTTATATATCTATCTTTTTATTTTGATTTTTACATATATATATATACAATATCTGAAAGAAACTGGATCAGAAAGTAACTGGCTTGAGTATGACCAGACTATAACTCTCAGTCTGTTTTAGCATGGAATCAGAGTTACCATAAAACCTTGATGTGTTACCCACTTCAGTCATAGATAGTTACTTTCGGTGCATCACAGAATGTAGTGCTTTTCATTCTTGAACATCCAGCCTATCAATATATCAAACATAATCCAAGTCAGTTTCTTGTAAGCCTTAGGATGCAACAAATCAAAATCAAAAAAATATACTATCATTTCATGTATAATCTTGAAAATTTAATTTTCTCAATTTTTGTAAACCAAAATCTTTTTGTACTTTTCTTAAAACTATTTACTCCCCCTAAGAACAAAATCTTTTTAAGTATTTTCAATTTTTCTCCCCCTAAAATTGTGATTATCTAAACAGAAAATAACAATTTTAACTGAAAACAAAAAAAAATTGTAAAGGGTATAAGAATAAATGTTAACTAAAGTTAATCATTCCCAAAGATTTAAGTAAAAAGTCAAATCTGAAATGATCAAACGCCTTAGTATACAAATCAGCAATGTTGTCATCTATGGAAATTGATTCCAAATGAATAAGTTTGCGTTCAAAGTAGTCACGAATAAAATGCATGCGAATGTCAATGTGTTTTGTCTTTGAATGCTGAATGGATTCTTCATAATGCTTAAAACTGTAGTATTATCACAAAAGATTTTAGTATCTTAAATGTTTAGGCCATAATCAAGGAGTTGTTGTTGAATCCAAATGATTTGTGAACAACAACTTGATGCAGCCACATGTTTAGCCTTCGCAGTGGATATGGATACTGTCTGCTATTTCTTGCATTGCATGAAATCAACCTATTGCCAAGAAATTGTCAACCGCCAGTAGTAAATTTCCTATCCAGGTTACATCCTGCATAATCACTAACAGTATAAGCAAATAAATTGAAATCAAAATTTTTTGGATACCAAAGGCCAAGTGTTGGTTGACCCTTGAGATACTTAAAAATCCTCCTGACAGCTTTCATATGAGATTCCTTTGGATTACTTTGATAACATGCACACTAACAAAAAGGAAACATGATGTCCGGTCTGCTTGCAGTGAGATACATCAGAGAACCGATCATTGATCGATACATGTGTTGATCAACATCTTCTCACGTGAGATCTGGAGTCAAAGTAGGACGAGAAGACATAGGAGTAGGAGCTATCTTGGAGTCTTGGAATTTGTATTTGTCTATGATATTGTGAATATGCTTTTCTTGATGCATCAATATTCCCTTATCATCTTGTTTAACTTGAATGCCCAAGAAAAATGTCATTTCTCCAAGAGAACTCATCCCAAATTTCTTTTTCATTACTGCTTCAAATTCATTGCACAAATCATCATTCGTAGACCCAAAATAATATCATCGACATAAACTTGAACGAGAATAAGATCATCACCAGTCTTCCATATGAATAAAGTTTGATCAATTACACCTCGTGTGTAACCATTTGCAAGCAAATGTTCAATGAGAGTGGCATACCAAGCTCGAGGTGCTTGGTGTAAACCATAAAGTGCTTTGTCTAACTTGTAAACATAGTCAGGATGATCTGGATTTTCAAAACCTAGCGGTTGACAGACATAGGTTTCTTCTTTCATTTCACCGTACAAGAAAGCAATTTTAACATCCATCTGATATACTGTAAAGTTTTTATATGAAGCATATGCCAGAAAAATTCATATAGCTTCTAGTCTTGCAACAGGAGCATATACTTCTTCATAATCAAGCCCTTCAATTTGATAGAATCCTTGAACAACAAGTCTGGCCTTGTTACGGACAATCACATCTTTTTCATCCGTCTTGTTCTTAAAAATCCATTTCGTACCGATTGGCAACTTACCCTTTGGTAATTAACACAAATGCCAGACATTCAGCTTCATGAATTACATCAGTTCATCCTGCATGGCCTCTACCCAACTGTTTTCTTTTAATGCCATTTCAACAT
Organism: Flaveria sonorensis; assembly: GCA_025506505.1. Taxonomy (NCBI): domain Eukaryota; kingdom Viridiplantae; phylum Streptophyta; class Magnoliopsida; order Asterales; family Asteraceae; genus Flaveria; species Flaveria sonorensis. The sequence continues at coordinate 16,018,203 of CM046430.1, read as the reverse complement.
TCTTCGGCACAACTTGTGATAGAAAACATAAGTACGAACATGTATTTATCATTCCTGATTGACTTTGAGTTCGAACACCTTATGATAATGTTCTAATAATTGCTTCAGTTGGATGATCTCTGTGAATTTTCAACTGTGGAATAGCATCTTCAGAAATAACTTCGTCTAAGTTAGACAAGTGTCCAACTGGTTTGTCAGCAGTGTTTCCTCCTTCAGGTTGATAAACAATATCTTCATCTTGATTATCATTGTTGATAGAAAGATCTTCAAATGGTACTTGAATTGTATTAATAGGATCAACTTGAGTATAAGAGAAACTCTGATCAAAAACTTATGGAGCTTGTCCAACAACTGAATCATCATGAAGTAAATTCATATCAGAAATAGAATTTGGAATAGCTGCAACACTTGAAGAAGAAGGTATATCTGAAGATATTCCTTTTGCTTGAGGAGTCATAGATCCAATATCATCAGCAAAGATATCTGGAATTGAGGATGTCAAAGGTAGATTAGCAATAGAATCAATAGATGGTCGATTAAATGTTTCAAATAAAGAAGCATAATCATAAACCCATGAAGGTGCAGAACCTGTATCTGTTTTGTTAGATTCATGCCAATCAATATCAAATGACTTAATTATTTGTTTGGATCTTTTATTATAAACCTGATATGCTACTTTATTGGCTAAATATCCAACAAAATAACATTCATCAGCTTTTTCATCAAATTTTGATTTAGACTCAGATGTGTTTAACAAAGTACAACAACATCCAAATGTTTTGAAATATTTGACTTTGGGTTTATGTTTGAAAAAGATTTCATAAGGAGTCATATTTTGTTGTTTGTTGATTAACACACGATTCTGAACATAACAAGCAGTGTTAACAACTTCAGCCCAAAAGAATGATGGTAATTTAGCAGCTGATAACATAGTTCTGGCTGCTTCAATTAAAGTTCTGTTTCATCTTTCTGCAACTCTATTTTGTTATGGAGTTTACGTAGAACTGAATTGTCTTGTATTCCATTTGAATCATAGAATTCATTCAATGTACGATTGCAATATTCTGTTCCATTATCACTTCGAATGCACTTGATTGTTTTGTCCGTCTGATTTTCCACTAGTGTCATGAATTTTATCAGCAAATGAGGTGTCTAATCTTTGGTTGCTAAGAATAAAAGCCATGAAAATCTAGAAAAATCATCAGTAATGACTAAACAATATACATGACGTCCCAAACTCAAAACACTAACAGGACCAAATAAATCCATGTGTAACAGTTGAAGAATAGAGTCAATTTTGGTATGAGCAAATGGTTTATGAGGAAGTTTGTGTTGTTTTCCTTTTGAACATGATAGACAATGTTCAGTTAGTTGAAATTCTTTCAAAGGTAGGTCAATAACATGATTTCCTTTAACCAGTTTGTTTATAGTTTAACATTTACATGTCCAAGACGATGATGCCAAAACAAAGTATCACTTTCCAAGGCTTTAAATAACAAACACGATGCAGTTACAAAAGAATGTGAACTATTCATGTCAAGTAAATATGTGTCTTTGTCTCTCGGAGTTCTTAATAAAATGCAATCATCAGGAATTACAAAGCCAGGTTTTAGAATAAGACATTCTTTATAAGTGAAATGTGTTGAATAATTTCTGTCACAAATTTTAGAGACACTAAGCAAATTATGTTTTAGTTCCTCTATAATATTAACATCTTCAAAACTTAAAATACCATTTGTCACTGTACCTTTCTTTATAATCTTACCACCTTTGTATCCTGCAAAGATAACATATCCTCTGTTGTAAGGTTGTATGTTGTTTGACAGAGATAAATTACCAGTCATGTGCCTTGAACAACCACTATCTACATGCCAAACACTGTTGATAGCTTGTCTTGGTTGTTCCTGCACATTTGAACAAATTTATTCATTTTTAGGAACCCCAGCCATTGTTGACTTGAGCTCTTTGTTTTCATCTAAATATGATACATTTTGCAATATCATATCTCTTTTGTTATCGAAAGCACATTTATCAACAACAATAGGCTCAGCTGATTTGTCTTTAACTTTCCATCTTTGAACTTGTTTAATCTTTGGTGTTATGGAATTGTTATCATCAACTTGTATTGATTTTAATTTTGCCTTTTCTTTGTTTAAATCAGTATTGTTTTTAGCAAAAGAATTTGATTTATTTAAGTTCCTTTTTAAATTTGCATTTACAAAGAAATGTTTTCTATTCTTTTAAATTGAATTATGAAATCACTATTTGCTTGTCAACTGATGTTGATGATGACAATTTCTAGCCTTGTGATTTGTCTTTCCACACACATAACAACATATTTTATGATATGCATTTGATGCCTGTATGTTTTGCATGAAATGTTTTGCATAACTTCCATAATTATCATAGAATCTGGCCTTAGTATGTCCTTGGCCTTTTGACTCTTTAATAGTCTCTCTTTCCTTTTTCTCGTTATGAATTGTTCGAGATGATTTCGGAGGAAATGAGATAATTTTTCTAGCTTTTAGATCCATTACTGATGCTGATGTAGCATGAATTATAGCTTTATCCTTATGAATCGTCTGTTCTGGAGTAGAACCAGTGTCTTTCAAACCTGTTCTACAAACATCTTGTTTCACAGAGTTAGCAATAATAGAAGATTTATTTTTAAAGAAACTAGCATTGGTTTCTTTAAAAATATAATCCTCCTTATCAATGTTTCCTATAGAAACAAATCTGTTTTTGAAATTAGTTTTCAAGTCAGATATGGATGTTGTGACACATTTACTTTCTTTGTTCTTAAAGTTCAATTTTTATTCCCTTTACTTTTCTTTATTTGACATTTTTGAACAGACATTTGAATCAATAAAAACTACTGATCTTTCATTTATGACAGATGATGAATTACAAGATTGTGTTTCATACAAATCTTATTTTCCTTAAAGTCTAGTTCATCATCGCTCTCCCACTCTTCAACCAACCCTTCTTCTATCTTCACACTTTCTACAAAAATATTGTCATGATTAATATTAATTTCAGTTTTTGTGACAGGGTCAACAGTCAGTGAAACATTGATTGAAGGTGTGAAGTCTGTGTTTGGTTGAAAACATTATCCATAGGTCTCTTAACAGGAGTTGTAATTGATGAAGGCAAAGATGTATAATCATGATTAATTGGTGGTGCAATGTTAGCATAGCCAATTCCACTTTTACCATCATTAATTTTCTGTGTCATCTGAGACATGATTATACCTTCAACCATGTTCGATGAAAGCTCAAATTTTTCAACATCCAATTTAGAAGACAAGAGTTCACTGTTTAGTTTGATAATTTCTAAAGATAGTTCATCATTACGTGTTGTCAAATCTTTTATATTACACTCTTTATCATGAAGAATTAGTTTTGATTAGTAAATTGATTTGTTTAAACCATCTATCTTTTCTTTAAAAAATTTCCCATTAGATTTATATTTATGAGCTTGTTATTTGTAGTTTTTCAACTTCCAAGATCAAGTGTTCATTGTGAACTCAATACCTGTTTACCTTTTCTATGCAATTATCAGAACAAAGATTAGAATGTACCTCTTTAATTTCCTCTTGCTTCTTTGTCTCTTCAGGTATAACTTGTACCATGAAGGCCTTTAGAACAATCTTCTCTTCTACTTTGATTGCTAGAGTAATCTCAACAGCTTTTTCTTTGTCATCACATGCAGATGCTGAGTAAACTAAACAGCATTAACAGATTCTTCAGTTTTGACTGGAGTGTTCTCAACAGTCTTTTCTTTCACCTCATCTTTCTTCTCCTTGATCGTGGTTAAATAAGCTGGAGTAATCTCAACAGCTATTTCCTTTACATCTTCAGTATTCACGTTCACACTTTCAACCTTCTTTACTTCTACCTCCTCAAACACCCCTTCTAGCAAATCATCAGTCACAAACTCAGCTAACATATTCTCCTCAACTTGATCTTCAACACTTTAAATTTCTGCTAACAAAGCAGTTGAAAGCTTCATATCTAATATCTCCATCTGGTCGGACCAGTTATACTCTCCTTCAGTCTGAGATACTAGTGCTTTGTTGTTTGAAGAACCAGCCTTATCTCCTTTAGTTTCAATCATCACTATGACCATCTTCTTTCAATTATCAGCTTGAACAGATCTTCCCTCAATGCATTCTCTAGCAAAGTGACCCGGTTTGTCACAGTTGTAACATCTCAAGTTTGATTTGTCAAACTCGATTTTGCTAGAGTTGTTTAGACCAAAAACTTTTCTCCTGGTTCTTCTTGCAAAATTCTTAGCATGATACACCACCATGGCCATCTGATATTTGATGTCATTCTCTTCTACATCATCTTGGTTAACTTGTTGCAAGTCAACAACCATGATGTTGGGTGTATTAAGTCTTCCAGCAGAGAAAGCTTTATAGCTATTCATGAAGGAGGTAAATAAAGCAAGGTGTTCTTTTGCTATCTGAATTATCTGCTTGTTAGGTTGGGAATTGACAACAAATTCTTGTTGTATAGGTTGAGATGATTGACTTTGGGAATGAGATGGAATAAATGGTTGAACTTGAGGCAATGATTTATCCTTGACTGTTGGATGACCTGATGCTGATTGTTGTTGTTGCTGACACAACTGGGAATAATTGACATAGTAATTCGGATTACTAGCCATTTCGGCATACAATGTCGATGCTTTAGCTCCCATTGTGTTTATGTAATTGGCAGCTCTCTTTTTATTGTAACACCCGGATATTTTAAAAAGAAGAAAAGAAGAGAAAAAGAAAAGAAAAGAGAAGTATAAAGCAAGAAAGGTGAAATAACCCAAGTTGAGGGGTTAAAGTTATGCAAGAGGCAAACTTAATATTATTATATTTAAACGTGGGCATGGCCGCCCACTCCCTCTGCTCACCAACTGCCTTCGATAGCAGCAAAAGAAGAAAAGCAGAGTTCATCGGTTTTCTAGAGAGAAGAATAAGAAGATCGTCTAGAAGGTAAGATTTTGTGTGTTTTGTTCGGTTTCAGCTGAATTTTCAGCTTGTAGACCGAGTATTATGTGTTTCTTTGTTTTTGGTTGGGTGTTTTTGGTGTGTTTAGGTGTTTGAACTCCAAGTGCTCTCGAGTTTTGAGGAGTTTTACTCGAAGGCTGCTGTAGGTGAGTTCTAGAACCCCGGTTTTTCTGTTTTAAACATGTTTTAGGGCTAAAATGCATGTAAACTATTATTTTTTGAAATCCCAGAATGTTAACCGTATGTATCACCTCTGTTTTTAGTGGGTATGTGTGTTTGTGAATGTTTGACCTAATTATGTGGTTGTATGCTTGTTTTATGAGCTTAGTATGCTAGATTTGGTCTAGGATTATGTAAGGATGATGATCGGGAACTGAAAATTTACATAAGTTAGAACTGGTATAGTGCTCATGCGCCCACGTAACTGCCCATACGCCTAAGTGTTGCTCATGCGCCTAAGTTTCCCATGCGCCCAAGTACTCATGCGCCTGCATAGTACTCATGGGCCTGTATAGTTCCCATGCGCCTAAGTTTTTGCCCATACGCCTATGTGTTGTTCATGCGCCTGTATAGTGCTCATGCGCCTGCATAGTACCCATGCGCCTAAATTTTTCCCATGCGCCTAAGTTTTTCCCCATGTGCCCAAGTGTTCCCATGCGCCCAACTGTTCATGCACCTGCATAGTGCCCATGCACCCACATAGTGCTCATGCACCTAAGATGACTTAGAATTTTTTTGAAATTTTAGGAAAAATAGAAATTTATGATTAAGCTCTGGAATGTTTTGGTGGATTATGTTTGTTCATGTTATGCATGTTGGGGCCTGTTATTGATGTTCCTCATTACGTATTATTACGTGACTTTACGTGGTGTGTTAATCCTCTTATACGTAAAGTATTATACAATGAAAGTGAAATACATTATTAATGAAGTGGAACCTAATAAAAGAATGTAAAGTCTTGCAAGTAAGGAGGTTCACAACTCATTGAGGAGTTGTTAGCTCAACTGTGTGCGGTTTAGCTAACCCATGAGGATGCGCACAGGCGTCAATCCTTGTGATTAACCAATATGTATGAAACGGGACCCTTGTTGCTTGCCTCGGTACTGGTGTTAGCTTCGTGCACAATGTTAGGGGTCTATTTATAGACTTCGGCCCAGTACCAGCTTCGTGCACAATGTTTGGGGTATAGCATATGACATCGGTCTAGATGAAAGTGAAAGATAATGATGAAACTACGAAATGAATTAAAAGAATGTTAAAAGATAAATATGATATTATCAAGTTGTATGTATGTTGTGTGATCACGAACGAAAAGGTTTTTACTAAAGGTAAAGTATTATATTATATAAAACTAGAAATCAATCAACGACGTTGACTTTTATGCATTTTTAGTTAGCAGGTAACTTGTTGCTGAGGATGGCACGCGGGTGAAGCTACTTGGCGGGCAAAGATGTAACGCCTGAAAATCTCGAGAAAAAGAAGGCAGGTAGAAGTTCTAGCGCGAAAGGAGGCTGTCGCGCGAGAAGTTCATGAGAAAGGAAGTTTTCCCGCAAAAAGGGAGTTCTCGCATGAGAACCCTAGGTGAAAAGTGTTACTGGGTTTAAATAGCTGAGAACACCCAGCCAGACTCTAGTTCACGTGAGAAGTACTCCTGCTAGAGAGAGAAATCGGCTACGTAGAAAGAGAAAGTGAAGAATCCAAGTGTTTAAGGTATGTAACTCGTGAAGTAATTAGTGTTATGTACTAAGAATGGATTGTTGATATATATAACGCATGGTTATGTAGTTTTCATTCTTCAAAGGCCCCGGGAAGGTTGCGTTTGTGCTAGAACTTCAAGAGGTGAGTTTCTAGTCCCCTTTTTATGCAAGTTTTATGTTTTGGAGCTATTATGCATACTAGAACGTTTTAAAATGCCTGTTTATGCTTGGTTTGATGATGTTTAGGATGTTTGCATGTTAGAATAGCCTTAGACGCGATAAGTTGTGACTGGGCGGGTAAAGTAAGAAGTTTTCACGCGAACAGTTTAGTTGTACGTTATGGAATTTGAATCTGGGAAGTTCTGGCGCGAAAGAGGAAGTTTTCGCGTGAAGAGATGTTCTCGGGCGACTGGTTGTTCTCGCGGATGGGAAGTTCTCGCGCGATATGTATGTTTTCGCGTGACAGATGTTTCTCGCGCGAATGAGGATGATGTGATGTGCAGGGTTTGCCTAAGTGAGGTTCTCGTGCGAAAGGGAGTTCTCGCGTGAGAAAGTTGCTGTTGCTTATGGGTTTCGTATGTTATGCTGCTATGTATGATGTGTTATCTTTTCATGTTTAACGATTTTAAAACTATACGTTTTATGATGTAACTTTACTTGACTATGTACGAATGTAAGTATAGTATTATGTAATAAAGTGAAAGATAATGATAATGAGAAGTGGAATGTAATGAATGAATGAAAGCCTTGCAAGTAATGAATGGAGGTTCACAGCCATTGGGTTGTTAGCTCAACTTTGTGTGGTTTAGCTAACCTATGAGGATGCGCGCAGGGGTCAATCCTTGAGATTGACCAATATGTACGAACGGGATCCTTGTCGCTTGACCCCAAGACTGGAGTCGCATTGTGCACAACGATGGGGCATAGTATATGACAGGATCTAGATGAAAGTGTAAGATATTAATGAAAGTTTGAAATGTACAAAATGGACGATAATGAACGATGATGATAAGATAATAATAATTATTATCAAGATGTACATACGATGTGTGATCATGAACGAAAGTAAAGGATATGTTTTAACGAAAAGTAAAGTATTTTATTTATAAACTAGAACTCACTCAGCGTCGCTGACTTTTTGTATGCATAATAGTTGGCAGGTAATCGTTTGATGCTGATGAGGTGCAGGCATGGATGCATAAGCTACCGAAAATAATTTAAGTCTGGCATCCACATTTTTGGAGAATGATTTTTGTAATGATACAAATTTTTGGAGATATAAATGATTTACATGATGCTTTGTCACATTTTAATTATGAATGAAAAGTTTTAATTCCGCTGCAAATGATGTGTTGTAAATGTTTTATGCGATGACGGTCCAATTGTAAGCGTCCCGGGAACGGGGCCTTACAAGTTGGTATCGGAGCCAAAGTTTAAGAGAATTAGGTAAAATATTTTCAAAAAAACCTAAAACTTAAACTGAGAATAGGACACGAAAGGGAAAGGGATGCCAGTCCTAGTAGCTACATGCCTGCAGGTAAAGGTTTTATGTAAGATAATAAAATGGAATTATGTGCGCGTGTTATGTGGTTTATGATCCCCTAGTAGATTTGGATACCGATGTAGTCAGGATAAGGAATGCTTGGAGAAGGAAGAGTAAAGTAAGTGGCTAATCACAACTGGCCGCTGTAATTAGGGACTTACTATACTTGACGTAATCTGAGCTATTACATTGAATGATCGTGTTGGTGTTTGAATCTTATAGTGCTTATAGATGGCTGGAGGTAGATCTTCGAACGCTTCCCGAGATGGAGTGCATGGCGGGCGTGGCGCTGGAACACGTGCCACGAGGAAGGGTTAGGACAGCCGAGACGGCCCCTGCAGTTCCCGAGGTTCATCACCATGAGGGAGGTGATGAGAGCTCTAATCTAAGGGCCTCGGTGAAGGAGGCGGTGGTTGAGGAAGTTCATCAGGTCATGCAGACGATTCTGCTATCTGTTGTGACTGAGGTTATTCGTGCTGTGAGGGAGGATGAAAAGAAGGAGAAGGAGGAGAAGAGAGGAACCATCAGGAAAGGAGGTGAAGGTGGAGGTTTTGGGGAGATGGAGCAACCAGATACTAAGATGGTTGTCTCCAGAAACGATGAGGAGGTAGAGGTTGTGCAGGAAACAACAATGGGGTGCAACTACGGGGCATTCCAAAGGTGCAGGCCCCCGACTTTTGATGGGAATGGGAGTGCTTCAGCTGCTCACCGGTGGGTGAAGGAGATGGAGGCAGTACTTGATATTAGTGAGTGCCGAGAGGATCAGAAGGTAAAGGTTGCTACCCACTCATTTATGGATTCAGCCTTGTGTTGGTGGGACAATATTGTCCAGGCCGAGGGTAGTAGGGCGATCGGGAGGATGAAGTGGAGTGAGCTGAAGAAGTTGATGATCGAGGAGTTCTGTACTCACAGGGAGCTCGATAAGGTTGAGAGAGAGTTCCTGTAGTTAGAGGCAAGCAATATGACGCACCAACAGTACACTAAGAAGTTTAACGAGATGGCGAGGTTGGTGCCTGATCAGGTGACGCCTGTGTCATGAAGGATTAAAAGGTACATCTAGGGTCCGCCGGCGGATATCCACAGACACATGATCACCACCTAGCCGAGTATGTTTAGGCCGATGGTCGATCTGGCGGGGAGGTTGTACGACGAACGGGTGGTGGTGACGGTGGTGGATGTGAAGACAAAGTGGGTCGGTGACAAGAATGAGAATAGGAAGCGAAACTACGGTGGTGGTTTTGGGGCTGGTGGTAAGAAGGTGAGGGTGGATGATCGAAAGGCGCTAAAAGGGGGAGAGAAGGCATGCAAGAAATGTGGGAAAGAGCATGCAGGGGAATGTAAGTGGGGATCAAATCTCTGCTTCAAGTGTGGGAAGGCAGGGCATATGGCGAGAGATTGCAGGGTTATAAAGTATTATAACTGTGGTGAAGATGGCCATATGAGTAGGGATTGCAAGAAGCCAAGGACCAAGAACTTCAGGGAAAGGAAGGGGATTGAGAAGGAGGGGCAGAGGGCGAAGGCCAGGGCATTCACTATGACTCGAGAGGAGGCTAAAGTGGACCCCAATGTTATGTCAGGTACATTCCTAGTTAACCAGACTTGTACCTCTGTACGTTTTGATTCTGGTGCTAGCAGGAGTTTTATTTCTGCTGCCTTCTATGATAAGTTGCCCGCTAGGAGTAGAAATATTAATAAGCCCTTTGATGTAGAAACTGCTATTGGTAAGTCTACCAGGATTTCTGATGTGGTAGAGGATTGTGAAATAGAATTGGAATGTCATAGGTTCTCTGCTAGATTGTTTGTGATGCCCTTAGGCGGATTCGATGTAGTCCTAGGGAAGGATTGGCTAGCAGCCTATGAGGCAAATATTGTGTGTCGCAAGAAGATGATATAATTGACTGCATTGGATGGGAGTATGGTGATGATCTATGGCGATAGGGTTACTACTGTTCCCAAGGTGATTTGGATGTTTGTGGCTGAGAAGTGTATGAGGCGTGGATGTGGCGCCTATCTAGCCTATGTGAAGGATGTGGATGCATCGGTACCATGATTGTCGGACCTGCCGGTAGTGTGCGGGTTCCCTAACGTATTCCTAGAGGACCTATCAGGTGTGCCACTTGATCGCGAGATCGAATTCAAGATCGATCTGATACCCGGTGCCCAACCTGTTGCAAAGGCGCCGTATTGTCTAGCTCCCATCGAGATGAAGGAGTTGATGACTCAGTTGCTGGATAAGGGGTTTATCCGACCGAGTATCTCTCTATGGGGTGCCTCGGTCTTGTTTGTGAAGAAAAAGGACACTAGAATGAGGATGTGCATCGACTACCGAGAGTTGAACAAGTTGACTGTGAAGAATCGGTATCTGTTACCAAGGATTAATGACTTGTTCGATCAGCTCCAAGGTGCCAGTTAGTTCTCAAGGATAGATCTTCGATTTGGTTACCATCAGTTAAAGGTAAAGGAGCAGGATATTCCTAAGATAGCTTTTCGTAAGCGTTATGTATACTACGAGTTTCTTGTTATGTCCTTTGGTTTAACCAACGCGCTAGCTGCCTTTATGGATTTGATGAATCGAGTGTGTTGGTCGATGTTGGATAAATCAGTGATTGTGTTCATCGATGATATCCTGATTTATTCGAAGAGCGAAGAGGAACACGCCGGTAACATTCGGGAGGTGTTCGAGACGCTTAGGAGGGAGAAGCTGTATGCCAAGTTCTCCCAATGGGCATTCTGGTTGCGTGAAGTTCAGTTTCTGGGACATGTGGTCAATCGAGAAAGGATTATGGTAGATCCGGCGAAGGTTGAGGTTATGCAATGGAGTCTCCAAAGACGCCATCCAAGATTCATAGTTTCTTGGGTTTGGCGGGCTATTACCGAAGGTTTATCCAAGACTTTTCTAATATAGCTTAACCATTGACTAAGCTGACCCGCAAGGAGGTAAAGTTTGTATGGGGTCTAGAACAAGAGAATGCTTTTGAAGAGCTAAAGACGAGATTGAACCAAGCTCCTGTCCTAACATTACCCGAAGGGAGCGAAGACTTAGTGGTCTATTCGGACCCTTCTTATTCGGGGTTGGGTTGCGTGCTGATGCAACGGGGGAGGGTAATAACCTACGCGTCTTGACAGTTGAAAACCCATGAGGCTAATTATCCCACCCATGATTTGGAATTGGCGATGGTGGTATTTGCATTGAAGATTTGGAGGCACTACTTCTACGGGACGAAGTGCACTATCTTCACTGACCTTAAAAGCTTGAAGTACTTCTTTGAGCAGAAGGATCTCAATATGAGGTAGAGAAGATGGTTAGAGTTGATCAAAGATTATGACTGCGAGATCCATTACCATCCTAGGAAGGCCAACGTAGTGGCGGATGCCCTTAGCCGAAAAAAGAGACCCGAGCCGATTTGGGTGAAGGCGTATCAGTTGGTTATGACCTTTAATATGATGAAGCAGGTCAAGGAATTTCAAGATGAGGCGTTGAAGGAGGATCGGATTAACTCCAAAAGGGTGAAGGGCCTAGTCGAAGAGTTAGGTGAGAATATTCTTGGTGTTAGAACCTGATTTGGGCGGATGTGGATTCCTCGTTACGGGGATATACGAGGAAAGATCATGGATGAGGCTCATAAGACTCGATACTAGATTCACCCTAGTGCTATGAAGATGTATCAGGACATGAAGAAATATTACTGGTGGCCGGGAATGAAGCGCGATGTGGCAGAGTATGTGAGTCAGTGCCTTACTTGTCTGCAAGTGAAGGCAGAGCATCAAATGCCATATGGGAAGAACCAACATCTGGATATACCCGAGTGGAAATGAGAGCACGTCACAATGGACTTCATTACAAAGTTTTCGTGTACGGAAAGAGGGTACGATGCCATATGGGTGATCGTTGACCGTCTGAAGAAGAGTTCTCATTTCTTGCCAATCTGTAAGACGTATTAATCTGAGAGGTTGGGGAATCTATTCATTAAGGAGATCATAGCCCGTCATGGTGTTCCGGTGTCTATCGTGTCCGACCGTGACACTCGGTTTACATCAAAGTTTTGGAAGAGATTCCATGACGTGATGGGGACGAGGCTACATATCAGTACGGCGGACCATCCTCAGACAGATGGTCAGTCAGAGAGGACGATCCAGAAGCTGGAAGATATGCTACGGGCATGCGCGATCAACTTTGGAGGAAGTTGGGATGAACACTTACCGCTAGTTGAGTTCTCATATAACAACAGTTATCATGCCAGCATTGGTATGCCTCCTTATGAGATGCTTTACGGTAGGAAGTGTAGAAAGCCCGTATGTTGGGGTGACATCAGGCAGAAGGAGTTGGGAAGTATTGATCGAGACTACGACTGAAAAGCTGGAGAAAAGCAAGGCCTTTATGAAGGCAACAAAAGATAGACAGAAGTCGTATACTAACCGAAGGCGTAGACCAATTGAATTCAAAGTGGGTGATAGAGTCATGTTAAAGGTCTCACCTAGGAAGGGGATCATCCGGTTTAGAAAGCGAGGAAAGCTAAGCCTGAGGTATATAGGGCCTTTCCGAATCATTGCTCGAGTAGGAGAGGTGGCCTATCGATTGGAGCTACCCGATGAGTTAAGTGGAATTCATCCGATGTTCCATGTATCTCATCTGAGAAAGTGCTTAGCCAATAAGGATATGATTGTGCCATTGGAGGATATCAAGGTGGATGAAAGGCTCAATTATGTGGAGCAACTGGTGGCTATCATCGATAGAAAGGAGAAGAGGTTAAGGAATAAAGTGTTTCCACTTATGCGTGTACAGTGGAAACACCGAAAGGGTCTGAGTCTACATGGGAAACTAAGGAAGACATGAGACAGCATTACCCGCACTTGTTCGAGAGCTGACAGGTTTCAAGGACGAAACCTCAATAAGGAGGGTGGCCTTGAAATGCCCGAATATCTCTAGAAAAAGAAGGCAGGTAGAAGTTCTCGCGTGAAAGGAGGCTATCACGTGAGAAGTTCATGAGAAAGGAAGTTTTCATGCGAAAAGGGAGTTTTCGAGCGAGAAACCTAGGCAAAAAGTGATACTGGGTATACATAGCTAAGAACACCCAGCCAGACTCTAGTTCACGCGAGAAGTACTGCTGCTAGAGAGAGAAATCGGCTGTGTAGAGAGAGAAAGTGAAGAATCCAAGTGTTTAAGGTTTGTAACTCGTGTAGTAACTCGTGTTATGTACTAAGAATGGATTGTTGATATATATAACGCATGGTTATGTAGTTTTCGTTCGTCAAAGGCTCCGAGAAGGTTGTGTTTGTGCTAGAACTTCAAGAGGTGAGTTTCTAGTCCCCTTTTTATGCAAGTTTTATGTTTTGGAGCTATTATGCATACTAGAATGTTTTAAAATGCCTGTTTATGCTTGGTTTGATGATGTTTAGGATGTTTGCATGTTAGAACAGCCTTAGACGTGATAAGTTGTGACTGGGCGGGTAAAGTAAGAAGTTTTCACGTGAACATTTCAGTTGTACGTTATGGAATTTGAATCTGGGAAGTTCTGGCGCGAAAGAGAAAGTTTGCACGTGAAGAGATGTTCTCGCGTGACAGGTTGTTATTGCGGATGGGAAGTTCTCGTGCGATATGTATGTTTTCGCACGACAGGTGGTTCTCGCGTGAATGAGGATGATGTGATGTGCAGGGTTTGCCTAAGTGATGTGTTATCTTTTCATGTTTAACGATTTTAAAACTATATGTTTTATGATGTAACTTTACTTGACTATGTACGAATGTAAGTAAAGTATTATGTAATGAAGTGAAAGATAACGATAATAAGAAGTGGAATGTAATGAATGAATGAAAGCCTTGCAAGTAATGAATGGAGGTTCACAACCATTGGGTTGTTAGCTCAACTGTGTGTGGTTTAGCTAACCCATGAGGATGCGCGCAGGGGTCAATCCTTGAGATTGACCAATATGTACAAAATGGGATCCTTGTCGCTTGACCCTAAGACTAAAGTCGCCTTGTGCACAACGATGGGGCATAGCATATGACAGGATCTAGATGAAAGTGAAAGATATTAATGAAAGTTCGAAACATACAAAATGGACGATAATGAACGATAATGAACGATAATGAACAATGATGATAAGATAATAATAATTATTATCAAGATGTACGTACAATGTGTGATCATGAATGAAAGTAAAGGATATTTTTAACGAAAAGTAAAGTATTTTATTTATAAAGTAGAACTCACTCATAATAGTTAGCAGGTAATCATTTGATGCTGAGGAGGTGCAGGCATGGATGCTTAAGCTACCGGAAATGATTTAAGTCTAGCATCCACATTTTTAGAGAACGATTTTTGTAATGATACAAATTTTCAGAGATGTAAATGATTAACATGATGCTTTGTCACATTTTAATTATGAATGAAAAGTTTTAATTCTGCTTCAAATAATGTGTTGTAAATGTTTTATGCGATGACGGTCCAATTGTAAGAGTCCCGGGAACGGGTCCTTACAAAAGACTAGCATCTATCTCATGCAATAATAATGATGTTGTGATTGATCAACTGTGGGGTTCCTGGGAACGGGGCCTTACAAGTTGGTATCAGAGAAAAAGTTTAAGAGAAATGGGAAAATATTTTCAAAACCTAAACTTAAACTGAGAATTGGACCGAATGGAGGGATGCCAGTCCAAATAGCTACGTGCCATCAGGTAATTTACTTTCTTTAAGTTAACCTGTATTATGTGCATGTGCTATCTGATTTATGAGCTCTTAGTAGATTTGGATACTAATGTAGTCATGATAGAAAATGCTTGGGGGATGAAGAGTAAAGTAAGTAGCTAATCACAACTGGCCACTGCAATTAGGGACTTACTATACTTGACTTAAACTGAGCTATTACCTTGAATGACCGTGTTGGTATTTGAATCTTATAGTGTTTAGAGGATGGTGGGTGGTAGATCTTCGAAGGCTTCGCGTGGAGGTGTGCAGGGTAGTCATGGTGCTAGGCCACGAGTCACTAGGAACAAGGCTAAGGCTGCTGGGACAGCTTCTGTAGAGCCTGAGCTTCATCACCAGGAAGGCGGTGTTGAGAGTGCTAATTTAAGAGCCTCTGTCAAAGAGGCAGTTGTGGAGGAGGTTCATCAGGTCATGCAGATGATCCTGCCGTCTGTGGTGATCGAGGTTATTCGTTCTGTGAGGGAGGATGAAAGGAAAGAGAAAGAGGAGAGGAGGAGGACCGCTGGGAGAGGTTCAGGGGAAAGGGAGCAACCAGAGACTGAGATGGTTGTCTCCAGTGATGATGAGGAGGAGGAAGCGGTGCAGGAAACTGCCAAGGGGTGTAGTTATGGGGCATTCTAGAGATGCAAGACCCCAACTTTTGATGGGAATTGTGATGCTACTGCTGCTCACCAATGGGTGAGGGAGATGGAGGTGGTGCTCGATAACAGTGAGTGCCGAGAGGACCAGAAGGTGAAGTTTCCTACCACTCGTTTGTGGACTCGGCCTTATACTGGTGGGACAACATTATCCAGGCCGCGGGTAGCAAGGCAATTGGGAGGATGAGGTGGAGTGGGCTGAAGAAGTTGGTGATTGAGGAATTTTGTCCATATAGGGAGCTTGACAAGATTGAGAGAGAGTTCCTACAGCTGGAGGCGGGAACCATGACACACCAGCAGTATACTACCAAGTTCAATGAGATGGCAAGGCTGGTGCCAGATCAGGTGACGCCGTTGTCAAGGAAAATCAAGAGGTATATTCAGGGTTTGCCGGCAGACGTCCGCAGGCACATGATCGCCGCCCGACCTAGTACTTTTAGGTCAGTTGTTGATCTGGTAGGGAGGTTGTATGATGAAAGAGAGGTAGCAGTGGTAGAGGTGAATAAGAAAGGTGATGGTGACAGAAATTGGAAGGGGAAAAGATTTGGTAGTGGTGGTTTCACCCCCAAAAGCAAAAAGGCAAGAATGGATGACAGGAGGGTAGTGACGACAGGTACCGGGTCAAGGATGTGTAAACGGTGTGGGAAGGAGCATGCGGGGGAATGAAAGTGGGGATCAAATCTTTGCTTCAAGTGTGGGAAGCACGATCATAGGGCAAGGGATTGGGGAGTGACGAGGTGCTACAATTGTGGCGAGACTGGGCATATGAGTAGAGATTGCAGGAAGCCGAGGGCTGAGAGTTCTAGGGCAAAGAAGGGGACTGAGAAGGATGGACAGGGAGCAAAAGCCAGAGTTCACGATGACTTAGGAGGACGCTAGAGTGGACTCCGATGTCATGTAAGGTACGTTCCTAGTAAACCAAACTTGTGCCTCAGTATTATTTGATTCTGGTGCTAGTAAGAGTTTTATTTCATTTGCCTTCTGTGCTAAGTTGCATGTTAGGAGTAGAAAGATTGATGAGCCCTTCGATGTAGAAACCGCCATTGGTAAGTCTACCAGGATTTTTGATCTGATAGAGAATTATGACATAGAATTGGAAGGCCATAGGTTCTCTGCTAAATTATTCGTGATGCCCCTAGGCGGATTCGATGTGGTTCTAGGGATGGATTGGTTAGCAGCCTATGAGGCAAATATTGTGTGTCGCAAGAAGATGATCCGATTGACTGCGCCTGATAGAAGTTCAGTGATGATCTACGGTGATCGAGTTACTTGGTGGCAGAGAAATACATGAAACGTGGATGTAGTGCCTACCTAGCTTACATGAAGGATGTGGATGCGCCAGTACCACATTTGGCAGACGTACCAGTTTTGTGTGACTTTCCAGACGTGTTCCCAAAAGATTTACCAGGTGTGCTACCGGACCGCGAGATCGAGTTCCAGATCGACTTGATACCTGGTGCTCAACCTGTTGCTAAGGCACCGTATCAATTGGCTCCGTCTGAGATGAAGGAACTGATGGTTCAGTTGCAAGAGTTGTTGGACAAAGGGTTCATTTGACCTAGTATCTCTCCTTAGGGTGCCCCGGTCTTATTTGTAAAGAAGAAGGACGGTAGTATGAGGATGTGCATCGACTACCGGGAGTTAAACAAGTTGACGATGAAGAACCGGTAGTATCTCTCCAAGGTGGCAGTTGGTTCTCGAGGATAAATCTTCGATCTGGTTACCATCAGTTGAAGGTGAATGAGCAGAATATCCCTAAAACAGCTTTTCACACGCGTTATGGACACTACTAGTTTCTCGTTATGTCTTTTGGTCTAACTAACGCGCCAGCTGCCTTTATGGATTTGTTGAACCGTGTGTGTCGGCTGATGTTGGATAAATCAGTGATTGTGTTTATCGATGATATCCTGATTTATTCGAAGAGCGAAGAAGAGCATGTCGGTCATATAAGTGAGGTATTGGAGACACTTAGAAGAGAGAAGCTGTATGCTAAGTTCACCAAGTGCGCTTTCTGGTTGCGCGAGGTTCAATTTTTGGGTCATGTGGTAAATTTCGAAGGGATCATGGTAGACCCAGCAAAGGTGGAGGCGGTGATGCAGTGGAAGTATCCAAAGACGCCATCCAAGATCCACAGTTTCTTGGGTTTAGCGGGCTATTACAGGAGATTCATTCAAGACTTTTCTAAGATAGCCTCACCATTGACCAAGCTGACTCGCAAGGATGTGAAGTTTGTATGGGGTTTAGAACAGGATAGTGTTTTTGAAGAGCTGAAGACAAGATTGACTCAAGCTCCTGTTTTGATGTTGCCCGTAAGGAATGAAGACTTGGTGGTCTATTCGGATGCTTCTTATTCAGGATTATGTTTCATGCTAATGCAACGGGAAGGGTTATAGCCTATGCGTCCTGACAGTTGAAAATCCATAAGGCTAATTACCCTACTCGTGACTTAGAGCTTGCGGTTGTGGTCTTTGCATTAAAGATTTGGAGGTACTACTTGTACGGGACGAAGAGCACTATCTTCACTGACCACAAGAGCTTGAAGTATTTCTTTGAGCAAAAGGATCTCAATATGAGGCAAAGGAGGTGGTTATAGTTGATCAAGGATTATGGTTATGAGATCCACTACCATCCAAGCAAGGCCAACATAGTGGCGGATGCCCTTAGCCGAAAGGAGAGACCCGAGCCAATCCGGGTGAAAGCTTACTAGTTGGTGATGTCCTCCGATCTGATGACACAGGTCAAGGAATTCCAAGATGAGGCATTGAAAGAAAAGAGCCTCAACTCCGAAAGGATCAGAGGTCTAGTCTCGAAATTGGGTGAGAACACTCTTGGAGTTAGAACCCGCTTCGGGCGGATGTGGATCCCTCATTATAGAGTTCTACGGGGGAAAATCATGGATGAAGCTCATAAGACTCGATACTCTATTCATCCTGGTGCTACGAAGATGTATCATGATATGAAGAAAGATTACTGATGCCGGGAATGAAACGCGATGTAGCGGAGTATGTGAGCAAGTGCCTTACTTGCTTGCAAGTGAAGGCTGAGCATAATAAGCCATACTTGAAGATCCAACCTTTGGATATACCCGAGTGGAAATGGGAGCATATCACCATGGACTTCATTACGAAGTTAACCGCGTACGGAAAGAGGGTATGATGCCATATGGGTGATAGTTGACCGTCTGATGAAGAGTGCTCATTCTTGCCAATCTGTGAGACATATTCATCTGAGAGGTTGGCGGATCTGTTAATCAAGAAGATTGTGAAGCGTTATGGTGTACCAGTGTCTATCGTGTCTGACCGTGACACTCGGTTTACATCCAAGTTTTGGAAGAGATTTCATGACGCGATAGGGACGAGGTTGTATATTGGTACAGCGTACCGTCCTCAGACAGATGGTCAGTCGGAGAGGGTGATTCAGACACTGGAAGATATGCTACGGGCATGCGTGATCGATTTTGGAGGAAGTTGGCATGAACACTTACCATTAGCTGAATTCTCATACAACAACAGTTATCATGCCAGAATTGGCATGCCACCATATGAGATGCTATACGGTAGGAAGTGTAGAACGCCCGTATGTTGGGGTGACATCAGACAGAAGGAGTTGGGGAGCGTTGAAGTGATCAAGGCTGCGACTAAAAAGTTGGAAAAGATCAAGGCCTTTATGTAGGCCTCAAAAGATAGGAAAAAGTCATATGCTGACAAGAGGCATAGACCGATTGAATTCAAGGTGGGTGATAAAGTTATGCTGAAGGTTTCACCTTGCAAGGGGATTATTTGGTTTAGAAAGCATGGTAAGCTGAGCCCGAGGTATATAGGACCTTTCCGAATCATTGCTCGAGTTGGAGAGGTGGCCTATAGGTTGGAGCTACCCGATGAGTTAAGTGGGATTCGTCCAACATTCCATATATCTCATCTGAGGAAGTGCTTAGCCGATGAGGATATGATTATGTCACTGGAGGATATTGAGGTGGATGAACGGCTCAATTACGTGGAGCAACTGGTAGCCATCATTAACAGAAAAGAGAAGAGGCTGCGGAATAAAGTGGTTCCACCGGTGCGAGTACAGTGGAGGCATAGGAATGGGTCCGAGTCTACGTGGGAGACCGAGGAAGAAATGAGACCGTATTATCCCCAACTATTCGAGGATTGATAGGTTTCGGGGACGAAACCTATATAAGGGGGGTAGACTTGTAACACCCGGATATTTTAAAAAGAAGAAAAGAAGAGAAAAAGAAAAGAAAAGAGAAGTATGTTGGACTCAACAAGTGCATTAATGATTAATGCATAAAAGGATGATGCTTGCCATAATCAAACATATAACAAACATAATGTATTCTAACATCCAAACAATCATTTACTAACACATTAGCATCATTATCATTCATAACAAACACTAATATTTGTTAAAATTTCTTTTTCAGAATTGTAGATAAAAGAAATTTTTGACAAGTATCCACAGCGGATAAGAAGCAGTTCACACCGGATGAAGGTCAACATGCAGCGGATTAAGATTTAAGTCTAAGTGTGTGCAGCGGATGAAGACATCCCACAGCGGATGAACCACAGACAGCGGATACAAGTCCACAGCGGATGTTCCATCCACAACGGATGAACATTCCACAGCGAATGTTCATCCACAGCGGATGAACATTCCATAGCTGACAACAATCAACACTGCACAATGGATAAACAATCTTCTTCCACAGTGGATTACTAAAACATCCACAACAGACGACCAATCATCATAGCGGATAGCTTGTAGACTTAGGATTATTTTTTATGTAGTTTTCATTTACATAAGGGTAGTTTAGTAATTGTATATAGCTATGTATATAGGCTATAAATAGCATTCTACCTTAATCCCTTGTAAGCTTTTGAACAATCAATCAAACTAGCAGTTATTATTATTTTCGAGTATTTAAACACACACAAACACACACACGCTGATTTCATACACTTGAATCATGGGTTTACGCACCATGGTTCTTGTTTGTTGGTTATTGAGAGATTTTGAAAAGATCCTTGGGGGAATTAACCTGTTCATGTTGAATATTGTTCTAATATGTTCATGTTCAACATGTGTTTAAGTTGATTTCATCAGGTGGTATCAGAGCATTGGCTCAAATCATCATTGATTTTCGATCCTCTCAATCAACAACTTGAGTTCAGTGGTTCATTAGCTTCAAACATACATTTTCAAGCTGAAAAATCATCAAAACCATCCTCTTCTACTCTCAACATTAATTAAATGCTACAAACATGATTTGATAATCTGGTTTGTGCATTTTGAAGAAGTGTTTGAGATTTTTAAGCTTAAACATCATTCATACACAAGTTTTCATTGTGTTCATCATCAAACATTCTCTGAAAACCCATTAGAATACACGGGTATTCTCTGATATAACAGTACACGGGTATTGTTCTATCTGTTTTCAACAGTCAACAATAGTTTTTAACACAAAAATCATCTCATTACCTTAAAACCTTATCAGTTTTAAAGGGTTTTTGATAAAAAGTATTCAAGTACTGTTTCATTCAATTTTCATCAAAACATACATTGTTTTGAACAGTTTGAACCGTTCAGATTGTTCAAAATCATCATATTCTAGTGAAAAACTCACTAACATCAGTTTACAGTTCTTCATTCAACACATCTATTGTTGAATCTGTGAAGAACATTATAGCCACAACACAAAAAACCCTAAAACAAACCCTAGGTTTTGATTTTGCAAAAACCTCCATAATCTACGGAGATTGTGTTGGTTTAACAGAAAATTCAAAGAAGATCTGAAATCTTCTTTTGAACTTTTTCAAAATGTTACTTTTTGATCTAAAAAGTAATCTGTTAAAAACAATTTTTGTGTTTTTAGGGTTTTGACTTTCTATTGACTGCATTAATTAGAAAGTTGACATTTCTTTCATAGAAAATTCGTTTCTTGTCATTGGATTTGAAAGTGACATATCATTGAATTTTAATTAATTAATTAATTACCTTTATTTGGTAAATCTAATTAAAAAGGGTTTATCAACAACAAACAAATCCTAGAGACCTTAGGATTAAACAAATTTAGTACCGGACTAAAATCAAACAAACAAATTTAACTTAAAACATTAAGTTAAAATTTTTAATCATGGCTGAAGAAATGACCGGTGCAAACAGTGGTCTAAAACCACCTAGATTGAAGAATAAGTCTGACTTCAAGCAATGGAAAATCATGTTTAGGAACTGGATAATTTTTCAAGATCCTGATTTGTGGACTTCAATAACCCAGGGTCCTTTCATTCCATTGACTCTTGGACCAGATTATAACATACAAAAATCAGTTAGTTTAAAAAGTGTAACTGGGGATGACCTGAAAAAGGTCAAAATAGACATTAAGGCTTATAACATCCTTACTATGACATTGCCTTTTGAAATTTTGACTCGTGTTGAAAATTTCAAAACAACTCATGAATTATGGAAAGTTCTTCACACAATGTGTGAAGGAAGTGAAGAAATAAGAGAATCAAGAAAGAGAAACTGAGAACCCAATATGAAACTTTCCATCACATCCAGGGAGAATCTATCCCACAACAGCTACATAGATATGTCCAGTTAGTAAGTGAACTGATTATATATGGACTGAAATATGAAGCTGTTGAAATCAACAAGAAGATGTTGCACACGCTGCCTGAGAACTGGACTCAGTCAGTATCCTTGATGAAGGCAACATTGGATTTGGAATACCTATCCATTGACTCTCTGGTAGCCAAGGTTGAAGCTTTGGAAATGGATGAAAAATCCAGAAATAACAATCACATCAGACATGTAGAGGCTTACAAATTCAAAGAACCACAACAAACAGACAGTGCATTTCTGAAAAGCACTGGAGAAGAAGAAGATGAAGATTTTTTGGACTCCAGTGATACATCATTCTTCTCAGCACTTGAATCATCCAGCAACAAACATAAATCTAAAAAGACTGGTGTGCATGCTTCACATGAAGCAACACCTCAGAGTAAACAACATCCACATACCTCTAGCTCAAACAAACAGCCAAAACCTCAAACCAACAACATACATAGACTTGAAAAGCCAATGGATGCTCTTACTATAATCCTGCAAAGTGAAGAGCAAAAGGCAGCTTATGCAGCCTTTTCTACAAGCTTTGAAGCATTTTTAGGTGCAAGTCTAACTCCATCACAGATCATTCAGCAAGATTTGGATGAACTTCCACCAGATATGGTAGAAGAAATGGATCTTAAATGGTTCGTGGCTATGATTGCATACAGATCTAAAAGGTTTCTGCAAAGAAATCGGGGATTGAACATGGACAAGAAAACTAGGATTGGTTTTGATAAGACAAAAGTGAGGTGCTATAATTGTCAACTCTATGGACACTTTTCAAGAGAATGTCAATAGCCAAGAGTTGACAGAAACACACATCAGGCACAAACATCTAGTGGTTATCATTCTAACAGACAGGTGCCACCTCCAATCAGCATTCCAGCTGCACCAACCCCACCACAAATCACACAGTACAGTCCAAATCAACATTCAAAATCTTTTGCAATAATAATCAAACAAGATGGTGAATGTGACCGGAGCCTGTATGAGGCTGAAATTCCATCTCCAGATCTTGCCCTTATGGCAGATATTAAAGATAAAATATCAGACATCCCGAAAGAGGTAAAGGAGCACCTCTGCATACAGGCATGTATTGATGAGGTCAACAGATATAGAGAGCATGCAGACAAACTTTTGATGAAAGTTATATAAACAAACATTTTAAATGAAAGTTTAAAATTAGAACATAAACAATATGCAACCAAAATACTTTCATTACAAAATGACTTAGATAAACTAATGTCTGAGAAATTAACACTAGCAGCTCAAGTTGAGCACATCTCTGCATCATTGATTGAATCAAAAGCATTGCATGCTGAAACTGAAGTAAAACTTTAGAAGTTTCAGGTAAGCAACAAGAAGTTCGAAGAACTTCTTGCTCAACAAAGGGTATTCAAAGACCCATCAGGCTTAGGGTATAACAAGGTCAGCCCACCTTACAATGATAATTATATTCCTTTACCTGACTCAATGACCAACAAACAGGATGAATCTCCTGACACTCATGAAAAAACTGATGATTCCAAACAATCATCATCATCATCATCAAAATCACCATTAATATCAAAATCACCTTTTATAAAATTTGTTAAAAGTTTAGTAACACCCCAAATCAAATCAACTAACTTTTATCAAGGAGAGAGTAATGAATTTGATGAACAAACAACAGATGACGATGAAGATGATTTATTGGATGATAAGCCAACTCAGCCGATTACTGAAACTCAAAAGGTTTCAAGTGTGGCTGATACATCAAACAAACAAACAAAATAGATTAAAGGTTTTGATATCTGTTCTGGTGAAGGAAAACTATAACTTCCACTGTCTTTCCCAAACAGGTAAATAAAGGGAAAGGCAAAGCCACAATTCAGCCAAAATAACAAACAGTAACTTTTGAAATTCCCTCAAAATCAAATTTGAAGACAAAAGTTACTAACAAACAAATAAAATCAGAGTTACCATATTGTGAGTGGTGTGATCAATACACACACTCCACTGAAAAATGCAAGTATGGTAAATACTGTAAGTACTGTAACATGAATAATCACAATACTGAAACATGCCATTTTAACAACTATTATTCAATTTGTGAGAAATAACCACAGCACAGTAAATTGCTTTTTTAATAAAAAAATAAAAAGCAAAACAAACAGGCTCAAGTTGAGAAATCAATTGAGAAACAAACAAGTGTTCAAATTAAGAACAAAGGAGGAGTTCCAAGACAAACTCCTCACCAAAAAGTTGTTTTAAATAGTGACAAAACATTTTATGACAACTTTAAACAACCAACAAGGAGACATAAGTCTCAAAACAGACAGTCACCAGACAATAACTCTCAAAGGAGAAGGGCTCAAAGTACTTCTTTTGATAGAGCTAAAAATAAACATAGGAAAACTAGTGTACCTAGAATTCCTAAACCATCAGACAATGCCATTCTAGAAGAAATTTGTGTCGTAGGGAAAGACGGAAAACCCAAGACCAGCATGTCTTGGGTTGCACCAACTAACTAATTTCTTTTCTTTTGTAAGGACATCAAAGAAGGCCTGACAACATTTGGTATGTTGACAGTGGATGCTCTCGACATATGACTGGCAACTGTTCCCTCCTTTGGGATTTTAAGAGCAAACATGGAGGTAATGTAGCCTTTGGAGGAGATAAGACAGGTGGGAAGATAACTGACGAAGGAATAATAACTAATGGGTTTATTAGCTTTGAGAATGTCAACTACTGCTCCAATGTTTAATCTTTAAGTGTATCCCAAATATGCGACAAAGGATATGCCACCTTATTTGACTCCAACAACTGCTACATCCCCAAGACGGGGTTTCAAATTCCAGAAGACTGTATCCTTTTGAAAACTCCTTGTCATAACAATACATACATTGTCGATATGAATATTATTTCAGCATCAACCCCTAAAACTTGTTTATTATCAAAAGCATCAGAAGATGTTTCCTAATTATGGCACAGACGATTAGGACACTCTAACATTAACAGAATGAACCAACTTTTAAAAGGTGATCTAGTAATATGTTTACCACAAAAAGAATTCTTATGTACAGACCACTGCATAGCATGTCTGAAAGGCAAACAACATAGAGTGTCCCGTAAGTCAAAATTGGTAAACTCTAATAACACACCACTCAAATTGCTTCACATGGACCTATGTGGCCTAACAACATCCTAAGCATAGGAAAGAAGCAATATTGTCTTGTTATTGTAGATGACTATACCAGATTCACATGGGTTTTCTTTCTACTACACAAGTCAAAAACAGCAGACATAATAAAATCTTTTATCACTAAGATTGAGAATCAATTAGATCTTAAAGTTAAATCTTTAAGAAGTGATAATGGTACTGAATTTAAGAATGACTACATTTCTTCTTTTTGTGCAGAAAAAGAAATTACTCATTAATTCAGCGTAGCAAGAACTCCTCAGCAAAATGAAGTAGCTGAATGAAGAAACAGAACATTGATAGAAGCAACCAGATCTATGCTAGCTGACTCTATTGCCCATATCCTTTTGGGCTGAAGCATTCAACATAGCTTGCTACATACAAAACAGAACATTAATCATCAAAGAACATTCCAAAACGCCTTATGAATTTATGTTTAAAAGAAAACCACATAGGATTTTTAAGGCATTTGGATGTTCTGTATCAATATTAAACTCCAGAGAACAATTATCCAAATTTGCTCCAAAAGCAGATGATGGATTCTTTGTTGGATACTATGGAAGCTCAAAAGCTTATAGAGTATACAATCCAAGGCTAAATATAGTGGAAGAAACAACAGATGTTGTTTTTAATAAACATTCTTTCATTAAGAAAGTCATTGGATCAAGCTGGTTGTTTGATATTAATGCTTTAACTAAATCATTTGACACATCTTATTTTGATGTTTCAGATACCAAGGATAACCATGAGTATCAAATGGTTCCACCAATAACCATTGATGTTCTGTTGACTGCTGATCCTCCAAGGAGAACTAACAACACTCCTTCAAGTACAACAGTTTCAACTCCTCCAAAACAAACAAACACATCAAAAGGAACATCATCAAACATGCCATCATCTTCATCTCCTATGACCACCCAACCACACCCACACAACCAAACAAAACCACATCAACCAACCAATGCTGAAGGAGATGATGATTACCACTCATTACCAGACACACATCATGAAGACGAAATCTTAGATTTCTTTCATGATTTACCTCAAACATTCAATGAGATCCCTCAGCCAGATAAACAAACAATTCCTGGTACTCTTGCTCAATCATCATCCCCTTCTCAAACAATCACCAATCTTGATCCAAAAATTCCTGTTGATCAGATTACAATAACAAGAGTTCACAAAGACCATCCCATAGAAAATATCATAGGTGACCTTAATACCAGATTAACTCGAAGTCAATCTGATATAGCAAACATGTGTCCGTACTCCTACTTCTTATCCCTAACTATACCCAAAAACATCACTGAAGCACTCAAAGATAATAGTTGGATAGAAGCCATGCAAGAGGAACTACAACAATTTAAGAAGCAAGAAGTATGGAAGCTGGTTGATCTACCTGAAGGTCAATATGCAGTTGGTACTAGGTGGCTCTTCCGAAACAAAGCAGATGACAGAGGGATTGTCATAAGAAACAAAGCAAGGCTAATAGCCTAGGGTTATACTCAAGAGGAAGACATTGACTATGATGATGTCTTTGCTCTTGTAGCAAGACTGGAAGCCATCCGAGTATTCCTTGCTTATGCCTCATCTAAGAGTTTCACTGTCTACCAAATGGATGTCAAATGTGCATTCATTTATGGTAAGATAGATGAAGCGGTATATGTTGCTCAACCATCTGGGTTTGAAGATCTAGAATTCCCTCACAGAGTCTACAAGTTAGATAAAGCTCTATATGGTCTTCATCAAGCACCCAGGAAGTGGTATGAAACGTTATCAAAGTTTCTACTACAGAATGGATACACCCGTGGGAAAATCGACCAAACATTATTCTTAAAAAGAAAAGAACAAGACTCGTTAGTAGTGAAAGTCTACGTGGATAACCTAATCTTTGGATCTACAAACACACATCTTTGCAAAGAGTTTGAAACTCTTATGTAATTAAAATTCCAGATGAGCTTAATGGGAGAACTTACATTCTTCCTTGGTCTTCAAGTTCAATAAGCTGCTAAAGGAATTTTCATAAATCAAAGAAAATATGTGAATCAGATATTGAAGAAATACAACATGTCTGATTGCACATCTAGCAAAACACCATTTGCAACTGGATTTAAATTTGGACCCAATCCAGAAGGAACATTAGTTGATCAGAAGCCCTACAGATCAATTATAGGCTCTCTGATGTATCTAACAGCAAGCAGACCAAACATCATGTATGCAGTCTACATGTGTGCAAGATATCAAGCAGATCCCAAAGAATCACACATCAATGCAGTAAAGAAAATCTTTAGATACTTTAAAGGCAAACCAACTCTTGGTT
Source organism: Flaveria sonorensis (assembly GCA_025506505.1). Lineage (NCBI taxonomy): Eukaryota > Viridiplantae > Streptophyta > Magnoliopsida > Asterales > Asteraceae > Flaveria > Flaveria sonorensis. Next base: position 15,990,506 of record CM046430.1, on the reverse strand, counting down.
TGTGGTATCCCAAAGATGGAGATTTCTCTTTATATGCATACGCAGACAGTGATTATGAAGGATGCAATCAAAATAGAAAACCCACTACCGGAGGTTGTCAGTTTCTTGGATCAAGATTTATCTCTTGGCAGTGTAAGAAACAACAAATGTCTCTGTGTCAACAGCTGAAGCAAAATACATAGCTGCTTCTGCATGCTGTTCTCAAGTGCTTTGGATTCAAAACCAAATGCTTGACTATGGCTTTAATTTTCTTCAAACACCCATACACATTGACAATTCTGCTACCATGTTTATCACTGACAATCCTGCTTAACATTCAAAAACAAAACACATAGAGATTAGATATCACTTTCTGAGAGATTGCTCAGAAAAGGGTCTGATCAAGTTGATCAAAGTCCATACAGACAATCAATTAGCTGACTGTTGGGTCAGATAAGGATAGTCTACATTATCAACACAGTCAAAGTCAACAAAGGTCAACGTCACTGTCAAAGTCATCGGAAAAGGCAAACAGACGCGTTCGAAACGAAGAATCGAGACAAGATGTTGAAGATATAAATGACTAGGAGTTTATTGTTAATAAATATATTTTGTGTCAACAAAATATATTTATTTATATTTAAGTCATTTTTATGTTTTATATGTAATTTCTCTAATTTTCTAAGTCTAGGGGCTTAATATGTCATTAGTGAATATTATCACTATCTATAGATTAGTGACAATTAGGTTTTGGGCAGCTTGAATGAGCCATTGATTGAGGGACTTTCACCTTGTAATATATTTAGCAATCAATTCATATCAAACAAGGGTTTTTTGAATGTTCTTGAGGTGTTCATCATTGTTCATCCATATTTTATAGTGTTTGATTGATATTTTACACAAATATCATTGATATCTGTGTTATCAGTGGGATTTGTTTATGTTTATCAATCAAGTGCACTGTTATATCGATCAAGTGGACCAACAGTTTGGTATCAGAGCTATTGTGCTCTTGATTATTTGAGTTTTGTTTAGTTTTCTAGTTTAAAGTCACTGTTCCATTTATTTTTTGATCTAATCTGCATGTTTTGGACATGGAAATTGATTGATGATTGCTCTATTTTGGTGTGGGAAGCTTTAGAAATCATCAGATCTCAAATTCATTGAGATTTGGATGAGTTTGGATTGATTTCGTGCTGAAAAGGTCGTTCAGATATGTCGGGCGAATCTACAGCTCTTCCAGCGAAACTGTATCTTCATTCAGCAAAACTACATAGTTTCACGTAGCGAAACTAGAGCTCTTTCAGCGAAACTACACAGTTCTTGATTTTTGAATCTGGTTTCTTCGTGTCTGCGAAAGTACATGCGTTGAATGAAAGTTCATGGTGTTTGTGTGCCAAACCTAGCGAAATTGCTGCCAAATTGATTTCTGAACAAAAGTTCAACTAGTTTCGGGCGAAACTATCCTGCGAAACTAGCATCAGCGTGCCACTGCTGGGCGAAATAGCTGTCGAAATTACTGGCGAAACTACTAGCAAAATTGACAGTGAATTTAGTGAAAATTCAGAGAAATTAATTTCTGATCATGTCAAAAATGGCTCTTTCAGAAGTCCCTAATTCCTTCAAATCTTATAATCTAGTATCAACACAAAGTCGGTTTGATTCTTTTGCAGCCATGAAAGATGAAAAGATATCTGATTTTGTTGATCGATTTCTAATGGTGGCAAGCAACCTTAAGAAGTATGATGACCAGCTGGGGAACCATGAACAAGTCACAAAACTTTTAGAATCTCTTCCTCCATAGTGGGGAGTACACAAGTTAGATTGTTAAAGCAGGAAAGAAATTTTGCTGACTACAAACTCATTGAAGTTATCAACAAGCTGAAATCATTTGATTTGGATATGAAAAGAGGAGAGTATAATCAATTCATGTATGGTGGTGTATCTTCAAGTGTTGATATCAAAAATATAAAGAATAAGTCAACCATGCATTGATAGCTGAGGTGGTAAACAGTGATGAGGATTCTGTTGAGGATTTTGATCCTTTCAAAGAATTCAGTTGTGACACTCAAGGTGAGAGTGTTGGTGATGTTGGTGATTGTGAAAGCCGGTGTAAAGTTCAGGATGAAGGAAAGCAAGAGGAAGGTGAGGCTGAAGAAGCTAAGAATAGAGCTGCTGAGGAGGAAGAATACAAAAAGAACACTCCTGTCTGTTAATATGAAAAAGCTCTAGCTGCTGAAAAGCTAGTTATGGGACTTCCTTATGAGGTTGTTCAAGACATGTGTTCTCCTCCCTACAAAATTCGTTTATTTTGAGTTTATAAAGCTAATAGATTATTGTTAGAAAATGAAAAAGAATTAAAACAAATAAACAAAGAACTTAAAATCAATGAGTCCAAATATTTTATCAAACTAAGAGAATCTTTAAAGGAAATTGATCTTTTAAAAAGAAATCTTTTAGAAAAGAATGTCGAGATTAATGTTTTGAGCGAATGAGTCACATTAGTAGAATTTGAGACTAGCAAGCTTAAAATTAAACTTGATAAATGGATGATATCAGGGATGAAACAGGAAGAACTATTTTGTACGCAAAGGGGAGCTAGAATCAAAACGGGTGTGGGATAACCTCATATGTTTATCCTCCTCGTAGCACTCATTGTTACTCTCCTATGCCTCAACCTCATCAATCTAATGATTTAATTGAAGTTGCAGATACTAACAGTCTACATGCAGGTTTAAGCAGCGTTAATCACAAAGAGGTTCGAGATGAATACGATTCTCCTGTAGGTTTGGGACTCATCAAACAAGGATCTGATAAGCAAAATGATAATTCCACTCTTGATGCTTCAAATCTAGTATCAGGTGTTTCCTATAACTTCTTTAACAAATTCAAAAGAGGTAATATCCCTTCTTCTGTTCCTGTCAGGTTTGTCAAAGAAGGAATAGTTGTGGAATCGTCAGGCAATCAGAACTCAACAAGTGGTATCAATCAAGATCCGTTAGAAGCAGACTTGTGTATACAAGACTAGACAAGCTTAGACGATGAATCAAAAATCATTAATTCACCTGAAGTTGTCAAGTCTCAAATGCTTCCAAAAGTTGAATCAACACCTATACTGATCTCATCTCTAAATTCTAAACAAATCAGAGTTCCTCTAAATCTCAACAGAAGAACTCACCATCTTCATCTGCTATCCATCAAGCTCGCCATAAATCCGCCTCCAAGTTTGCCAAGTCACCAGTCATACAAAAGGGTTCTTAAAAGAATGTTCAGATCTCATCTCTTCGAACATCACACGCCAAATCACAGCTTAGTTCGAAATCCACATCGGCAAAGCCTCAAAAAGTTCAATCTTTTGATATGCGAAAGAAGAAGCTTCAAGGTTGTCAACAAGTAGCAACAACCTCCAAGCAAGCTCCACCCACTCCTGCTTTTCACGAGACTACGAAGAGCCAAAAGATTTTCAAGGCCTGCTTTAGATGTGGAAAAGAAGGTCATGTGCTAAGGAAGTGCCCTCAAGTTCAAAGACAGGCTTGGGGCACGGGTTGCTTCTCTGGTTCAAAAAGTAAAAAGCACACATCTTTGAATGGTTGGATGAAGAACAATCTATCCAAACCTTCTCATGTGAAGCCGGTTTCACATGATTCAAAGATGAAAAGGACCAATGTTTTCAAATACGGGTCTTAAAAAGAAAATTATTTTCAAATTCAGTTCTTTCAAATCTAAAGTAATTGAACAGAAACAAATTTGGAAAGTAAAACAAAAGGTTAAAGAAATAAATGATTTTTCAAAAGGGTGTGTGCTAAAGCAGGTTATGTACACTGATGAAAAAGGAACTCCCAGGACCATGATGTCCTAGGTCCCTCTCTCTAACTAATCTGTTAACGAGTACAGGAACAGTTCAGGAGGACTGTTAGTAATCCGGTTTACTGACAGAGAATGTTCCTCGGTCAAATTTGAAGCGGAACAAATAGGTTATGGTTTTGGTATCTCATCCATATTTTGGATACTTATCTACACTATTATAGTTCATACTTCACAATCACTGTATTTTTCTTGGTACTTCGTTTCTCATCTTTTTGCTAGTATAATTTGGAAGGCTTTCTTTTCTAGTATAATTGAAATGGGAACTAAGAACTTGATTTGGGATGACTGAGAAATGATAGTGTGTTTTCTTTATATGCTTAGTTGCATGACTTGTACCTTTGTGAGGAATGATAGTAACTGATGTAGATGTCTGTATCACTTAAAATTCTAAAATCTAAAAAGACAGTTTCACTATATGATATGCATGGTAGGCTCAGCCCGAAAACGAAGTAAACAGTGATTCTGTAGCCTAACTAAAGCTTTAGAACTCGGTGATAATGATCATTTCCATACATCTCGGCCTGCATAAAGTTACAAGTCTCATCAAAAACAGGTTGAGAGTATCTGACTTCTGCCTTGATCCCTTCCATTCCCAAAATCTCCCTATCCCCAAGTCTTGAATGTAGCTTCTCGTTAGCTCTTCAGATGTATATTTCGTGCTTATCTCCTCTGCTATGCGGAAGCATTGACCTGGAGTGATGATCTTCTCTGTTATACGTGAGTATAGACCTGAAGCTCTCATCAGCACGCTTAGATGATCATCTCCTCTGTTATACGTAAGTATAGACCTGGGGCTCTCATCATCTGTTCCCTAAAATAAAAGCATAGTGATTCTTAAACTAAGATCATTGTTGAACCTTAAAAGAAAATCTAGCAGAGTTAATCATATTACTCAATAAGCCCTGATGACGAAATAAGTTCTTTGCCGGATGTATGTGGGAACCAAGTTAACTAAGCTTCTCTAATCGAACCTAAAACATGATAAAATCAGTTGCAGGTCACTTGTTGAAAAGAATAAGGCATGGGTTTAAATTGGACAAATTTACCAACAATCATTCTTGAACTGTTTTTGGCTATCAAAATTTTAAAATCGTGATCAGACTCTGCTTCAGTGTGATCTCACTAACTTGTTGATGTTTAAATACATTCTTGTGCTTAAGTATATCTTGAGGATGTGATCTCATGATCGAATTAGTTCTTGGTGCAAGGTGATTAAAAAATATATAAAAAAGGGGGTTTTTCATTTCAAATTATTTCAAGTCTTCCACATTATGCTATTAAAATGTTATTATTTTCACATGCATTTCATGGGAAATTGCACACACAGATAAACACGGGTTTATTTGTTAACTGAAATGATCTGACAGGAAGTTGCGAGATTGTGGTTGTGATTGTGTTACAGGTTTTTTTTCTTCAAATGATGGCCAATCATCAGCTGAGCAAAGTACTTGACCAGAGAACCTGTTCCTCAAGTTTGCAGATGATACTGAGCTAGGATTCCTCCTCCTACATCTTCTGAAGCACTCAAGAATAGAGAGTTGGAAAAGTTTTTCATGATTATTCACAAAAAATGCACACGTAGAGAGGGAGCATACAAAAAGGGGGAGCCTGAAAGATGAAAAGTCTTCAATACCAGATCATCAATCTAGGGGAAGATTGAAGATCATTATATGGTTGACTTATCAGTGCTGATCACGATACAAGGCGTTGATAATGATAGATTAAGGGGGAGTATTGTTGGGTCTGATAAGATAGTCTATATTATCAACACAGTCAAAGTCAACAAAAGTCAATGTCACTGTCAAAGTCATCGGAAAAGGCAAACAGACGCGTTCGAAACGAAGAATCGAGATAAGATGTTGAAGATATAAATGACTAGGAGTTTATTGTTATATTTTGTGTCAACAAAATATATTTATTTATGTTTAAGTCATTTTTATGTTGTATATGTAATTTCTCTAATTGTCTAAGTCTAGGGGCTTAATATGTCATTAGTGAATATTATCACTATATATAGATTTGTGAAAATTAGGTTTTGGGCAGCTTGAATGAGCCATTGATTGAGGGACTTACACTTTGTAATATATTTAGCAATCAATTTAGATCAAACAAGGGTTTTTTGAATGTTCTTGAGGTGTTCATCATTTTTCGTTCATATTTTATAGTCTTTGATCTATATTTTACACAAATATCATTGATATCTATGTTATCAGTGGGATTTGTTTGTGTTTATCAATCAAGTGCATTGTTATATCGATCAAGAGGACCAACACTGACCTATTTACTAAACTATTTGATTCAACAAGATTTGAATTTTTGGTTCAGTCACTTGGTATGATCAACTTTGAATCAAACAAGTAATGTTTTTCAAAACATTAAAATCAAACAAGCTTGATTTTGTCAAAGTCCAAGTTTAACATCAAATATGTATCTTTCAAAATCAAGATATCAAACAAACACATCATTTTTTAAATATATTGAATCACACATACCATTCATGAGAAATGATAGTACACTAGCATATTCTTCACTTGAATTATTTTCCACTAATAAAGACTGGCTGTACTTTGTTTGATATGTGGATAGGCTCAGCATGGGACTCCTAACATCACATACAACAGTGAAGAACTAAATTCTCATGACTGTGTGGTCAAACAACATATCTTGGTCTATGGTGAGTTCCAATCTATCCAATATAGGTTACTAGTAAAGTAACTACAATACACCAAGTGAAACAGTTTATAAATTGCTCAATCATACAAGTGTCTCCTTTGTTATGATAATCATAGACCTGGAGTACATCTAGGCATTCTTTGTTGTGCTAAGCATAGACCTGAATGACCTAAATTATGATCCAAAAAGATTCCCAAAGAGAAACACATCCATCATGGATGAACATTCAATAAAGTCTTAAAGACTACATTCCTTGTGAATGAATCAGAACAATCCTAAAGAGGATCACCTTCCAAAGTGAAGTGCAAAAGAATTCCTATAAGGATCAACCAATAAGGATCAATTTGAGCATGTATACTCCTAAGTAGCTAGGTTTTAAGTATTGAAAGTGCTTTCTAGCATATCTTGAGGAGTATTGTACCAAACATACTATCAGATGTGGGGTACAAACAACTCATATCAATCAACCTAAAACATGATAATCACTCACTGTTTCAATCAATCATTAATACCATGCATGAGTTTAAGTGGATCAAATATCAACAATCAACATTGTATTAGTCCATGTCTATTCTCAAAAACATTCAAACCACTCAGTGAGAATGTTAGACTAGTATGATCTCATGGTATGTGACACTGATTCATGATTCAACCAAGCAACACATTCATTTGTTAGTAAGATTTAATGTGATCATACTAAGTGTTTAACAAACAAGCAACAAATTTGGACTTTGATAATTTCCACTCACACACATAAATTCTTGTCATTTTTTAAAAGATTTTTATAACTATGCAAAAATTTAGGGGGAGAAATTGAACATAGAAATATCAAAGGCAGCAGAATTGTGCATATTCATCCATTTTAAAATTTGAAATTTTCTAAATTTTGAGTGTTAAACAAAGCAAAGTCAAGCCAACACCCAAACACAGCAGTTTGACACACATACATATGTACAATATTGCAAAATATTGCTTGTGAGTAATATCTTAACATCCATATATTGATCATATTAAAATCTTAGCATTTTTCATACATTTTAAATCAAAGATTTAAACAAACATTTTCATTTAAACAAGTTTCATCAAACAAATGTTCTTCGGAAGAAAATTTTATCAAACATATGCTTCAGAGGAGATTAGTTCAAAACAAACAAAAATCTGAAATTTTTGAAAACTGTTGTCACAGCGGACACACAAACATATATCCGCTGTAGCTACAGTAACCATCATAACATGCAAAATACACCAAGTGTATATAGCGGACAAAACAAACAAACATCCGCTATGCACTTGTGAACATACAAGTGTTCACAGCGCATGATGTTGACAAGACATCCACTGTGAACACAGCGCCATTCCATAGCGCATGACTAACATAAGTCATCCGTTGTAGAAACAGTACAAGTGTATACAGCGTATGCACACAGGTAATCATACGCTGTAAACATTCACACATCACATCCAATTGTCCACAGCGCATGAACAAATGTTCATCCGTTGTGTACAATCAAAAAAATCAAAAATCATTCAAGGGTCCACAGCGCATGAACAAATGTTCATCCGCTATGAACAAACAAATCATTTCAATATCATACAATCTTTCATATCAAACTCATACACACATTTTCCTAACAAACAAATCATTAAAAAGCACAAACACACACACATTGTTTCTAAACAAACAAAACATTAATAAGCAATCATTAAATAGATGGCAACATCATCCTTAAGGGGAGTATTGTTGGACTCAACAAGAGCATTAATGATTAATGTATAAAAGGATGATGCTTGCCATAATCAAACATATAACAAACATAATGTGTTCTAACATCCAAACAATCATTTACCAACACATTAGCATCATTATCATTCATAACAAACACTAATATTTATTTAAATTTCTTTTTCAGAATTGTAGATAAAAGAAATTTTTGACAAGTATCCATAGCGGGTGAGAAGTAGTTCACAGCGGATGAAGATTTAAGTCTAAGTGTGTGTAGCGGATGAAGACATCCCACAGCGGATGAACAACAGACAGCGGATACAAGTCCACAGCGGATGAACATTCCACAGCGGATGTTCATCCACAGCAGATGAACATTCCATAGCTGACAACAATCAACAATGCATAGAGCGGACGACTAAAACATCCACAGCGGACGACCAATCATCACAGCGGATAGCTTGTAGACTTAGGATTATTTTTTATGTAATTTTCAATTACATAAGGGTAGTTTATTAATTGTATATAGCTATGTGTATAGGCTATAAATAGCATTCTACCCTAATCCTTTGTAAGCTTTAGAACAGTCAATCAAACAAGCAGTTATTATTATTTTCGAGCATTTAAACACACACACACTGATTTCACACACTTGAATCACGAGTTTCCGCACCATGGTTCTTGTTTGTTGATTATTGAGAGATTTTGAAAAGATCCTTGGGGGAATCAACCTGTTCATGTTGAATATTGGTCTAATATGTTCATGTTCAACATGTGTTTAAGTTGATTTCATCAAAGTATAAAGCAAGAAAGGTGAAATAACCCAAGTTGAGGGGTTAAAGTTGTGCAAGAGGCAAACTTTAATATTATTATGTTTAAAAGTGAGCATGGCCGTCCACTCCCTCTGCTCACCAACTGCCTTCGATAGCAGCAAAAGAAGAAAAGCAGAGTTCATTGGTATTCTAGAGAGAAGAAGAAGAAGATCGTCTAGAAGGTAAGATTTTGTGTGCTTTGTTCGGTTTTAGCTGAATTTTCAGCTTGTAGACCGAGTCTTATGTGTTTCTCTGTTTTCGGTTGGGTGTTTTTGGTGTGTTTAGGTGTTTGAACTCCAAGTCCTCTCGAGTTTGGAGGAGTTTTACTCGAAGGCTGCTGTAGGTGAGTTCTAAAACCCCGGTCTTTCTGTTTTAAACATGTTTTGGGGCTGAAATGCATGTAAACTGTTACTTTTTGAAATCCTAGAATGTTAACCGTATGTATCACCTCTGTGTTTATTGGGTATGTGTGTTTGTGAATGTTTGACCGAATTATGTGGTTGTATACTTGTTTTATGAGCTTAGTATGCTAGATTTGGGCTAGGATTACGTAAGGATGATGATCGGGAACTGAAAATTTACATAAGTTAGACTTGGTATAGTGCCCATGCACCCACGTAACTACCCATACGCCTAAGTGTTGCTCATGCGCCTAAGTTTCCCATGCGCCCAAGTACTCATGCGTTTGCATAGTACTCATGCACATGTATAGTTCCCATGTGCCTAAGTTTTTGCCCATACGCCTAAGTGTTGCTCATGCGCCTACGTTTTCCCATGCGCCCAAGTATCCATGCGCATGCATAGTGCTCATGCTCCTGCATAGTACCCATGCGCCTAAGTTTTTTCTATGCGCCCAAGTGTTCCCATGCGCCCAACTGTTCATGTCCTGCATAGTGCCCATGCGCCCACATAGTGCTCATGTGCCTAAGATGACTTAGAATTTTTCTGAAATTTTGGGAAAAATGGAAATTTATGATTAAGCTCTGGAATGTTTTGGTGGGTTATGTTTGTTCATGTTATGCATGTTGTGGCCTGTTATTGATGTTCCTTATTACGTATTATTACATGACTTTACGTAGAGTGTTAATGCTCTTATACGTAAAGTATTATGTAATGAAAGTGAAAGACATTATTAAAGAAATGGAACCTAATGAAAGAATGTAAAGTCTTGCAAGCAAGGAGGTTCACAACTCATTGAGGGGTTGTTAGCTCAGATGTGTGCGGTTTAGCTAACCCATGAGGATGCCCACAGGGGTCAATCCTTGTGATTGACCAATATGTATGAAACGAGACCCTTGTTGCTTGCCTCGGTACTGGAGTCAGCTTCATGCACAATGTTAGGGGTCTATTTATAGACTTCGGCACAGTACCAACTTCGTGCATAATGTTTGGGGTATAGCATATGACATGGGTCTAGATGAAAGTGAAAGATAATGATGAAAGTACTAAATGAATGAAAAGAATGCTGAAAGATAAAAATGATATTATAAGTTGTACGTATGTTGTGTGATCACAAACGAAAAGGTTTTTACTAAAGGTAAAGTATTATATTATATAAAACTAGAACTCACTCAGCGACGCTGACTTTTAGCATTTTCAGTTGGCAGGTAACTTGTTTGCTGAGGATGGCACATGGGTGAAGCTACTTGGCGGGCAAAGACTGGCATCCATCTCATGGAATAATAATGGTATTGTTTTGTAATACAACTAACTGATATTTTGTAATCTTGTAAACAACGATGTATTACTTGGCAAATGTGTTTATTAGAGCATGAAATGGTTTTTGATGAATTATTCTGCTGCAATATTTTAGTTACTTAATAAATTTTAATATGTTTTGATATAAATGTGGTTATGATTAACAACTGTGGAGTTCCCAGGAACGGGGCCTTACATTTATCATCCATGTTATAGGATTTGATGGTTGAGATCAGATCACTCAGGGATAGGGTAAAAAGATCTTTGGTCCTTTTGATAGTAGTGCAGTTGTGTTCCAGCTATACGGTAGTGAGTTTAACAACTTCTTGTTCACTGAAATGTTCTCCAGTGTGATTCTTGCACTCTTCATCTTGGTTATCAGTTTAACGAACCTAGACATTTGGGCTTCCAAAGTTTCACCAAGAATATGATTGAACATATTGAACTCTTGGTTAAGCATGTCTTTCCTGCTTTCCAACATGTCTTTGTTTCCTATTATCTACTCTTCTATAGCATCCCACAAATCTTTCGCCTTCCTGAAGTCTTTGAATTTCTGGGCTATCTCAGTGGTAAGTGCCATTGTGATGGCAGCATACGCTTTGTCATTAAGCTCCATCTTTTTCATGTCTTCCTCATCCCATAAATGCTCAGGTTTTGGCACTAGGTCTCCCTTCTCATTAGTATAAATTAGGATGTATGGACCTTGTTTGATAGATCTCATCATCTTGGGTTCCATGTAAATGACATGATTCTCGAAGCGATAGACCCAATCCGGATAGTCTTCCTCGCTGAGAAGTCAAGGAGGCTTCGTGCTAGTTCGGATCTCATTGTCGAGATTAAGTGTAGTAGTAATGTGCTTCAAATTTGCAACCTTTCACAGCTTGAAATCAACTTCCTCAAAATTCATCAAACTTGAAGTTTTCACGCAAATGATCAAGTTCTCGCGTGAATCTCTTTAACTTTTCACGCGGAAATTTCTGTAACTGAATTTTGCGAAAACCTCAACTTCTTGTGCGAACTAAATCTTCTAGTAACAAACTTTTGCGAATACTTCAACTTCTCGCGTGAAATACAACTTTTCGCACAGATTCACCAACTTTTTGCCTGATTAGTTTGTGCAATTTTGAAGGTTCTCATCTTCACTTTATCACCAAATTGATTAAACTTTGATTAATTAAGTGTTCAATTAGTGATTTAGGTTCAATTGAGATCCTAGTTGTCTGTAATTGATTCAATAAAGCTCAATTAAGGTCAAAAACATCTTCAATTGATGAGATAATCCGTTTCATCATCTTCAAATATGAACAAACTTTGTAGAAATCAAGTATATCTTCGAATATCAATCAAATCCCGGTTCAAGAACACTCCAAAACACTCGCTTCAAGTTTCAATCAATCGATCAAGAGCATACCAAGCTCTGATGCCAATTGTAAGGATCAACACAATACGTAGATCGATCTCGTAATTAATCTGCAGAATGTAAACATTACGGTTGAGATTGAATTAATTGTAGAACATGAACACACAATGTAAATAACTTCGTTGTATTGCTCTCTGATTTTGCACAAGTTAGAGTAAGTATGAAAATCAAGAAATGAGACAAAAGCTTGCTAATTACATTACAAAACTTCTATTTATACTAATCTAGAAGTTCTGGCGCGAGTCACTGGTTCTCGCGCGACTTGATGTTGTCGCGCGAGAATCAGTTTTTGCATGGCAACTTAGACTTCTCGCATGGCTTGATCTTCTTCATCTTGATTTGATTTCCCGAGCCTCTAGGTTCAACCCCTATACTTTGACTGTCCACTGTGGACACTTAGCATTTAAGTCATCCGTTGTATACCTATTTCATGCGCTGTGAACACTTAGGTTTATTCTGAAATTTTGGTAATAGAAATTACGTGACTGGTACTTATGTTTTAATGGGAGATTATGTTTATTTAATGTTTCTAATGCTTTATTTGCTTATGGGCTACTGTTATGATTATGAATATTTTAGGTTATGTGATTATAAGACTAAGATTAACATAAAAGTATTATTCATAAACAAGTGGTCACAAAGAAATAAAACAAAGACAGTAGAACATAATGAATGTTACCCCCGAACCCGTATGATGAATGGAAAGCCTTGCAAGGAAAATGAATGGAGGTTCATGACCCTGGGTGTCATTTGCTCAACTAATGTATGGCTGTTTTAGCCCAAAGGATGCATATCTGGGGTCTAATCCTTGTGATTGACCAATGAATGAATGGGACCCGTATTCTTGAGCAGGCTTCATGCCTAGCAGTGTGGGTCAACTGTCAGGGGTTAGCTACCATGATAAATGTGTACTGATAGGGGTTCGGCATCTGTTGCCAACCAACAATGTAGGCTCTTGCTTTGTGCAATCCTAGTTAATGAAAGAGAAAGATAATGAAAGAAAAAAGATAATGAATCTCTTAATGATTGGTTATGTATAATGATGGATGAACACCAAGTCAAGCTTACAAAATGTATATTTTATATATTATCAAAACTATAACTCATTCAGCAATGCTGACATTTTATATGCATATTAGTTGGCTGGTGATGATGTTGTTGGGGATGGTACGAGGTTGAAGCTACTTGGCAAATAAAGAATGGCATCCATGTTATGTAGAAATGATATTTTTGTCTTGTCATACAATTAAATGTTCTTTTGAAACTTGTAACAACGATGTATTTCTTCATAAAATTTATTATTAATGCATGAAATGGTTTTTGTTTAACTATTCCGCTGCAATGATTTCTTACTTGAATGTATTTTAATGTGTAAAGTGCTATGCATGACCAGCTGTGGGGTTTCCCTGGAACGGGGCCTTACACATGTGCTTCTTCTAAGTGTTGTATGCACTTCCTAAGCCTGCCAAGGGTCTTCAAGTTTTGATTCTGGAGGGGATTCCATAGAGTAACCCCTCTGCCAAAAGCACTCCAAAATGGTGGAATTAAGCCTCTACTTGCAGGCTTTCTAGAGTGTTTAAGCACGGCCATGTGCTAGTACATTGCTTACGAAAGTTGGTCGCTTAGTACATGTAGAGGTGATTGTTGTTGGCCATGTGTTTAGGGTGGGTCACACCCTCGTGCCTTACTTTTGGGTGACAATACTTTTTGTCCTATCAGATGTCCAAACATGCGGGTGTGCTAATTTAAGCGCAAGGGTGTATTTCAAACTTGGCATGAGGGTGTGCTTAATGAAGCACAACCCCATGCTTGGACTTTGAAGCTTGGTTTTCTTCAAATTCCTGCTAAGTATGCTCCTTTTGTTAGTCTTGGCCCTTCAAACACCTAAAAACACAATTTAACACTTTTAAGTTCATTTTCATCATTTTAAGCAAGCTAATTAGGCATAGCTGATGTGCTATTGATTTGTTTTTAGTGTATAATTTAAAGCGCATCAACTGATATCCTCATAAGTATGAGGATTAGAACCTTCACATAAATAACCAGTTGTATCATCATTAGAATAGTTGCTAATAATTGGAGCAACAGATGGTAGCTTTGTTTCTTGACTCTAGTTCATGGAGTGGAGAAAAGAAGAGACTGGATTTTCTCTTACAATTGTCATTTTTTCCAGGGCTGAAGAGAAGGCCAGCATAAAGTTGTTCTTCTAGGACTTGCAGGTCCAAAGATTGGTTTTCCTCCTTACTTGAGGATGGTCATTGATTCATACCAACAGATGTTGTGTTTCATGTTGGAGGGACTGTCTTTCTGGCTCATGCTTTAATTTGAGCTTTCTCTCTTGACCAAAGTGCCATTGATAGAGAAGCTTGTAAGAATGGCTCTGCTAGTAATGGTTTTGGGTCAAAGGCTGTTTTGATGAATGGCTTCATCGGCACTCTCCATTTATCATCTTCAAGAGCAGTGGTTCTTTGTTATTTATGTTTTCTTTCTATATCTACAAGTTTCATCTTAAGGAACTTCATCTTAACTTCTTTCTTGATAACACTTCAAGGGGCTTTTAATGTAGGATAGTTTTTTACTATCTGGAAGAGCTCATAATGAAGCTCAAGTATCTTTGACCTTAGTTCATGTATGATGCTTTCAAGACCGTGCAACTTGTCAGCCAAGGGTTCTTGTGTCTTGGACAAACTATGATGTTGAGTCATGATGGTTTTAAGGGCGTGGTTATGGGCTACAGCATTTTAGCTTTGCCAGTTTAATAGGGCTTCGATAGGAGTTGTTTAACTCGAGGCAGCATGAGGACCCATAAAGGTATGGGCTTATATTTTCCAACTGTGTTTGGTCTTTTGCTAAACTTCTTCAAAAGTGGTCAATGGTGGGAAAATGGTTTGGTAAGATGGTGATGAATGTGCTAGGGTGAGGGTAATTATTCCTTGGGTAGGTTGGCTCAGAGGGTGTTTGTATAGTAAGGGTTTTTTTGGTTTGTTTTAGTTTTTGGTTTAGGGTTACCATACAGGCCATAGAGTCAAACTTTCTTGATGGTTTATCAAGTACCAATGTTTGGATCACTAGCCTTATATCTCTTTTGTAGGGTCTTCTGGGAACCTTTATTCTTCTTTGGACTATTTCATCATCATATTCTACCTGGAATGCTTGATTTAAGAATTCATTCCAAGTAGAATATGATGAGGTTCTACAACTGCCACGATTGCTTAGATTAAACATTCTAGGTAGAATATGATGATGATCACTACTTAAAGAAGAACATGTTGGAGTTTTGAACAATTTTATCAGATCCATTTTATCCATATAAAATAGAAAATGCAGCGGAATTTCAGTTTAAAACTTGTTACATTTAGCATATATAAAACATTTTTATATTTATCTGTTAAAAACCCCATATGGATCGATATATGAACAACATGCTTACAAACAACCATAGGGTGTTTAGAACTACAACCTTTGTTTCAAGGGGAGGGAGATCAATGAATGCAAGTCATCAAAGCAGAAGACCTCAAGCGGTTCTACCCACAAGCCACCAACAGACACCCGTTGCTAGGATTCTCACTTTGAACAAAACACACCTGATTTTGCTCTTGACCGATCGAGAGAAAAGAAGGCTTGGAGTGTTTTGCACTTTTCGTGTCATGTAAATGTTGTATTAGAGAGATATCAGATGCAATCATATATTGCATGTCCTTGGAAACTTAAAATTCAGGAAATAGAAAAGTGGGTGGGGCCCAGCCCCGTAACCCATCCGCATTTCTCAACATCATCCGCATTAGTTAATGCGGATGCATGTTCTTCTCCCGCATTTGTATCATCCGCATTTGTAAATGCGGATGAACAGTTTACCGGCATTTCCCAAAAATGCTCATCCGCATTAGTTAATGTGGATGAACAGTTTCCAGCAGCAATTCCATAAATGCTTATCCGCATTTCTTCACACGCAAATGCGGATAGTTATCTTCATCCGCATAAGTAAATGCAGATGAGTTCACTTCATCCGCATTTCTTTGACCACATCAAATGCGGCTGTTATAAGTAAATACAGATGAATTCACTTCATCCGCATTTCTTTGACCACCATAAATGCAGCTATTATAAGTAAATGCAGATGAATTCACTTCATCCGCATTTCTTTGACCACATCAAATGCGGCAATTATAAGTAAATGCGGATGAATTATATTCATTCTCTCTCTAAAATAAATTATCCATATAATTTATTTACAACACAAGTACAATTATTTCGAAACCCAATTTCTAAATATTCTAAGTGTTAATATTCATTTATATGATCATATCATAAAACAAATATTGTAGGTGTTTGTCTAGCTTGTTATTGGGTATGACCCGACTTGGATCATGACGTACTAGCCATATTAATTCAATATGTATTTTGGGCAGGCCATTTCCAACAATCTCCCACTTGCACAAGATACATAGAGGATTGATACAAGTAGCAAATACCGCCTAACAATGGTTTACTACCCCTAATACGCATGACTAAGTGCCATTCAATAACATCATCCTCTTCAAGTCTCTTACTTGAAATGATTTAGGTGAATCAAATCATATATCCTTTTGTTTCAGATGTCATGTTAAATCCAGAGACACAGAATGATCATTCACTGTTGATTTAACTTTATCAGGCCTTAGACATCTTACTCTCAACGAATAAGAGGAACAAATCCCATCTTGACTACATACGTTTCTCACAATCACCTTGTATCACACCTGAACATAGCTTGTGTGCTGTCCATTATTTTAGAACAGCAAAGAACTAGATCAAGGTATTATATTTGGTGAATATCAAAACCCAATATGTATCTCAGGTCGGAGGATACTATGATATTCGCCTTTACTCAAATTTACTTATGATCAATTACAAAATTCCATGAAGTAACATTTGAGAGCGGGTCAGTCCAATATTTGTATCCCACAAATATCTATGAACCTTAGTGGCAACCTCTTGCTCTATATTCATACCTTATAAATATCCACTAATCCATGTTTATAATAGCCTTACATTCATATTTGCTCCCACAAATATGACCGACTACGGACATTTAGAATAATAAACATATTCATGGATGTAAACATGCTAATATGGAACATAACTCAAAGTATCATAATTATACAAAAGAGTTAAAATTTACAATCGTTCCGATATTTAAATACTGAAAAGATCAAATCCAATCACTAGAATATCAAAGTCCTAAGGCACAAGTATGACTTTCATGCTTTGGCCTTTCAAAGAGCTTAGTGAGTGGATCCGCAATGTTTTGATCGATATGAACTTTGCCAATACATATCTTTCCTTTTTCAACTTCATCCCTTATGTAATTGAATCTTCGCTCAATGTGCCTCGTCTTTTGATGTGCTCGGGGTTCCTTGATTTGAGCAATCACACCCTTGTTGTCATAAAAGATCTCTAGAGGGTCCTGAATGGTACGGACCACCCCTAGGTCGGCAATGAACTTCCTTATCCACGCAGCTTCTTGAGTTGCCAATGAGGTGGCGATGTATTCCGATTCGGTGGTGGACAATGCTACCACATCTTGTTTTGCGCTCTTCCAAGAGACGGCTCCCATTCATAACGAAAACATATCCTGATTATGATCGAGAATCATCTTGATCAGTTTGGAAACTCGCATCCGTGTAACCCTTTACAACGAGTTCCTCCTCACCAGAGCCATATATTAGAAACATATCCTTAGTCCTTCTAAGATATTTCAATATACTCTTAAGCGCCATCCAATGGCAATTTCCAAGATTTTGCTGGTATCTGCTTGTCATGCTCAAAGCGCATGACACATCTGGTCTAGTGCATATCATAGCATACATGATGGATCCTATAGCAGATGCATATGGGACTTCCTTTATTCTTTCTTGCTCATCCTTTGAGCTTGGACATTGAGATGTACTCAAAATTGTCCCTCTTTGAATAGGTACCATACCTTTCTTAGAGTTTTCCATCTTGAACCTTTTCAAGATTTTATCAATGTATGCACTTTGGTTTAAACCTATCAACTGCCTTGATCTATCCCTATAGATCCTCATTCCTAAAATGTAGGCGGCTTCACCAAGATCTTTGATGGAAAAACAACTTCCAAGCCAGGTTTTTACACCTTCCATGGTTGGAATGTCATTTTCAAATAGTAGTATGTCATCAACATACAATACTAAGAATGTAATAATGTTCCCACTAGCCTTTTTATACACACAAGCTTCATCAGCATTCTTGATGAATCCAAATTTCTTGATCTCTTCATCAAAACGTTGATTCCAACTTCTCAATGCTTGTTTCAATCCATAGATTGATTTCTTTAACTTGCATACTTTGTTAGGATGTTGTGGTCGACAAAACCATCAGGCTGAACCATATAGACAGTCTCTTCGAGATGTCCATTAAGGAAAGCGGTTTAGACATCCATTTGCCAAATCATATAGTCATAATATGCGGCAATGGAAAATAATATCCTAATTGACTTTAGCATTGCTACGGGCGAAAAAGTTTCATCATAATAAACCCCTTGAGTTTGAGTGAAACCTTTTGCTACAAGTCTTGATTTATAAGTATCCAAGTTTCCATGCATATCGGTTTTCTTCTTGAAAACCACTTACATCCAACCAGTTTGGAGTTAAGTGGTGGTTCAACCAATTCCCATACTTGCTTGTCATGCATGGATTGCATCTCTAAATTCATGGCTTCTAGCCATTTATCATAATCCGAATTGGACATTGCATCATGGTATGTAGTTGGTTCATCCGAGTCAACCACATAGCATCCATTCATGAAAAATCCATATCTTTCAGGTGGAGTGCTAATTCTACCAGATCTGCGAACGTTTTGTGTATGTTGATCAACCACTTGTTCATTATGAACAACCTCTTGTTGATCGCTAATTTCAACCAAACGTGTATTGGCTTGTGGTTCTTGATCCTCATTAAATTCCACTGTTCTATACGTCGTTCCTTCCATAAGGAACTTGGTTTCTAAGAAATCAGCCTTTCGAGCAATAAATACCTTTTGTTCTGTTGGATCAAAGAAGTAATATCCCATACAGTCTTTGGGACATCCAACAAATATACACTTAGTGGACCGAATTTTAAGTTTGTTTTGGGAGTAGTGTTTGACATAAGCCTCACAACCCCATACCCTTAAATATGATAATGATGGAACCCTTCCATGCCATATTTCAAAAGGTGTCTTGTCCACTTTCTTGGTTGGGGCCATATTTAAAATACGGACTGCCAAGAGCAATGCGTAACCCCAAAATGATAAAGGCAATGTGCTTCTAGCCATCATAGATCGAACCATATCCAATAGAGTTTGATTCCACCTTTCGGACACACCATTATGTTGTGGTGTTCCTGGTGGAGTGAGTTGCGAGGTGATTCCACAACTCCTAAGATGATTTTGAAAGGCATCATTTAGGTATTCACCTCCTCTATCCGAACGAAGTACTTTGATGGTTTTATTGAGTTGATTTTCAACTTCATTTTGAAAGACTTTGAACATTTCAAAGGCTTCATCTTTTTGTCTTAACAAGTACACATATCCATAATGACTATAATCATCGGTAAAGGTAATGAAGTACTTTCACCATTCCTTGTCATTGTCTTAAAAGGACCACATACATCCGAATGTATGATTCCTAATAAATCTTTTGCCCTTTCGTTAGTACCACTAAAGGGCAACTTGGACATCTTTCCTTGTAAACAAGATTCACACTTATCAAATGAACATTTTCATTTGTTTCCAAAAGACCATTCTTTTGAAGTGTTTGAATCCGATTCTTGTTTATATGACCAAGACGGCAATGCCAAAGATATGAATTACTTTAACCCACTTTAAGTTTCTTGGTGCTTGATTGGTATAACGAGTTATTAAAGGATGAGTCATCATGAACCAATTCATAGATACCATTAAAAGGCATAGCCTTAAAATAAAATGCATCATCCATAAAAACATAAATACCATCATTTACAAACTTTAATGCATAACCATATTGTTTTAAAAGGGAAACAGAAATTATGTTCCTAGTCAAACTAGGAGCATACAAAATGTTTTTCAGAACAACTTCCAAACCATTTGAAAGCCTCAAAACATAATCTCCTTGGGCTTCGACTTCAACTTTTGCTCCGTTGCCTATGTAGAGACTAGTGTCTCCCTTTTTAAAAAGCTTATTTCTTTTGAACCCCTGCAACAAATTGCAAATATGAGTTCCACATCCGGTATCCAATACCCATGTGTTTGAAGAGATAACATTCAATCCAATATGAATCATGAAAGTTATACTTGAGGTTTGCCCAGCCTCCCTCTTGTTCCTCAATTCTTTGAGATAGGTTGGACAATTCCTCTTCCAAAGTCCTATCTCACCACACTCAAAGCATGGATTGTTCTCCATCACCTAAGGCTTCTTAAGCTTTGGTTTTGGAGGTTCGGCTCTAGCTTTTCCCTTACCTTTCCCTTTGATGTACCCTTTGCCTTTGGCAACATTTGCCTTGGGATCGGGGTATTGCCTTTTCTTGTTGCCTCCCTCATTGATCGTGAGGACTGGTAAAACCTTTTTACCCATCCCCGCCTCAGCTATTTTGAGCATTGTGTGGAGTTCACCAATGCTCTTGTCCCAACCATTCATGTTATAATTCATGATAAATGTCTCAAACCTTTTGGTTAGACCATTGAGGATCAAATCCATGGCCAACTCTTTTGAGACAGGACAGTTTAGCCTCTCAAGGCGATCAATGTGGCTCTTCATCTTAAGTACATAAGATGATACTGATTGAGTTTCATCCATGCGACATGCATGAAGCGCTCAAACCGTTTCGAAGCGCTCTACCCTTGCTTGTTGAAGGAACATTTCCTTCAATTGGGTAATCATGTCGTACACCCCATGATGCTCCAAATCCTTTTGGAGCTTGGGAATCGTAGTTCCCAACATAAGGCAAGAAACTTGCATAGAATCCTTTGTGTGCTTAACCCAATCATTATAGGCATCAACATCATTAACGTCGGGTTCATCGGGAATGGGATCGTCTAATACATAGGATTTCTTCTCTTGCTTGAGAACAATTCTCAAGTTTCGAAACCAATCCATAAAATTGTTGTGATTAAGGAGATCCCTTTCTAAGATATTTCTTAGTGATAGGTTATGGACAGTCGGGGTGGGAGTGTTGTTGTTTGCGGCCATTTCTACAAATATTAACAAAGTTCAATTTTAGTATTTCTTAAAAATAAATTTTAATTATTAGTACCCTTTCACATCTCATAGACAATTAATAATTAAAATCCAGAATCCAACGTTACATTTAAATAATGGTTAGGTGACCTTTATCCCATTATTTAAATTAACAAGGTAGTCAACACTTGACAATTGCAACCCTTTGCAACTTCTAGTTTTATGGGATCGGTCAAACATCTTTATGTTAAGTTGACATGTTTAATCCCATCAACACAATTGTACACTATGCTTCGATGACCCTATTCACATGGTTTCTAACTCAAGTCGTCCTACTTACACACACGTGTGAGTTTACACATACAAGTGGGTAGGTGACCTTTATCCCACAAATATGTTAACCCCACCTCAAACGCACAAGTTTTCTAAAAGTGGTTAGGTGACCTTTATCCCACAAGTAGTTCCCAAGTGATTCGAGTGTTGTGTAAAAGGATGGTGTTAAACTTGTTTAAAAGGGATTTTAGTTTTCATTAATTCTAGTTTTTGAAAACCTTTGGTACCTAACATTTGCATGCATTCAAATGTGTGGTACTAATATGAAAATAATTCCCAACGTTCTTTCAATAAAACCCAATTTTTATTGTGAACACATTAACTTTTAATAAATCTTATGCTTGTTGTTGATATTAAATTGTTTAAACATGCATATCCATATATCACAAAACAATAATAAATCAACCACACAAGCATTACATGAGTTCATAACCGTAGCCTTCAAAACTTAACATCACTTGTTGACCGAAACAAGTGAGTTAATAAGGTCATTCCTAAGGGTGAAAATGACACAACATTTCCGTCGGTGAACTCCCACTTGATCCCGCATCCAAATGCTTCAAGTGTCCACCTTGTGTTGTGACTCTTCCATTCCATTTGGGTTTCCAAGTACGCTGTGACTTCCGCACCAAAATCCTTTAAGCCTTCATCATCTCCTTTTGGTTAAAACCAAGAAAGGCAGCCTTGTTGCATCTTCTTTTATAAAATATATCCTAAATACATTTTTCTAGTAAAATTAAAATGCAACTAACCTATTTATTTTACATACCAAATAAAAGATAAATAAATTACATACCCAATAGGAAGAATAAATGCATTTAAATAATTACAAACCATTTGAATAATCAAATGCTAATCACAACACATTCATCCATAGGGTCTCGGCTTTGGTTATAAACAAGTAAAACACATATCCAAATATGTAAGTAAAATTCCCAGGAGCATCCCCTTGAACCATAGATTCTCGGTTCAGGCATAAATGACCGAGAACCACGGTTTTGTTCCAAATAACAGAATCATCCAAATGATTTAAATTTTTCAAGATTACAACATGCATGTTTGAAGAGATCTTGAAAAACAAGGGATACTAGGACTGAAGCGTCTCACCCTTTTGGTGAAACATCACCAAGAAACCGAATTTTCAGTCCAAATGAAGCAAGTATCCATATAACCAGCTCCTGATGCCATTGTTAGAGTTTTGAACAATCTTATTAGATCCATTTTATCCATATAAAATAGAAAACACAGCGGAATTTCAGTTTAAAACTTGTTTCATTTAGCATATATAGAGCATTTTTATATTTATCTGTTAAAAACCCCATATGGATCGATATATGAACAACATGCTTACAAAACAACCATAGGGTGTTTAGAAATACAACCTTTGTTTCAAGGGGAGGGAGATCAATGAATGCAAGTCTTCAAAGCTGAAGACCTCAAGCGATTCTACCCACAAGCCACCAACAGACACCCGGTTGCTAGGATTCTCACTTTGAACAAAACACACCTGATTTTGCTCTTGACCAATCAAGAGAAAAAGAAGGCTTGGAGTGTTCTACACTCCTCGTGTCATGTAAAAGTTGTATTAGAGAGAGATCAGATGCAATCATATATTGCATGTCCTTGGAAACTTAAAATTCAGGAGATAGAAAAGTGGGTGGGGCCCTGCCCCGTAACCCATCCGCATTTCTCAACATCATCCGCATTAGTTAATGCGGATGCATGTTCTTCTCCTACATTTGTATCATCCGCATTTGTAAATGTGGATGAACAGTTTACCCGTATTTCCCAAAAATGCTCATCCGCATTAGTTAATGCAATATTGTCCGCTTTGCCTACGCGAAGCTCATGGATTTGCTTTTGGTTACCCAGGTGAAAACTTCCTAGGGAGGTCACCCATCCCTGGATGCATGTTCTTCTCCTGCATTTGTATCATCCGCATTTGTAAATGTGGATGAACAGTTTACCCGTATTTCCCATTAATGTTCATCCGCATTAGTTAATGCGGATGAACAGTTTCCAGCAGCATTTCCATAAATGCTTATCCGCATTTCTTCACACGCAAATGCGGATAGTTATCTTCATCCGCATAAGTAAATGCGGATGAGTTCACTTTATCCGCATTTCTTTGACCACATCAAATGCGGCTGTTATAAGTAAATGCGGATGAATTCACTTCATTCGCATTTCTTTGACCACATCAAATGCGGCTGTTATAAGTAAATGCAGATGAATTCACTTCATCTGCTTTTCTTTGACCACATCAAATGCGGCTGTTATAAGTAATTGCGGATGGATTATATTCAATCTCTCTCTCAAATAAATTATCCATATAATTTATTTGCAACACAAGTACAATTATTTAGAAACCTAATTTCTAAATATTCTAAGTGTTAATATTCATTTATATGATCATATCATAAAACAAATGTTGTAGGTGTTTGTCTAGCTTGTTATTGGATATGACCCGACTTGGATCATGACGTACTAGCCACATCAATTCAATATGTATTTTGGGCAGACCATTTCCAACAGAAAAAAGGTTCCCAGAAGGCTCTACAAAAGAAATATAAGGCTTGCGATCCAGTCATTGGTATTTTTGGGGAACCATGAGGAAAGTTTGACAACTATGTTCTGTATGGTAACCCTAAACTAAAACAAAAGCCAAAACCAACAAAACCCTCACCACTCAAACACCCTTCGAGCCAATCCAAGGAATGTTTTACTCTCACCTCAGCACCTTCATCACCATCTTCCCAAATCGAGTTCCCACTATTGACCACTTTTGAAGATATTTACCAAAAGACCAAACACATTTGGAAAATATAAGCCCCTATTGTTATGGATCCTCATGGTGCCTCTAGTTCAACTACTCTTGCTGAAGCCACTTTGAACTAGCAAAGAGAAAAAGGTTATAACCCAAAACCATCCCCTTAAAACAATCATGGCTCAAAAGAATATTCTTCCAAAGACACAAGAAGCCTTGGTTGATAGGATGCATGGTCTTGAAAGCATCATACATGAACCCAGGTCAAAGATCCGGATAGTCAAAAACTACACAACATTAGCATCCCATGAAGTCATATCGATAAAGAGGCTGAGATGAAGTTTCTTATGACACAACTTATAGATCTGGATAGACATCACAAACAACAAAGAATCGCTACTCTTAAAGATGATTAGTAGAGATTGCCGATAACACCAATCGTCAGAAAAGCCTTTGATCCACAATAATTAGTGGTAGCGCCAAAACATAAAATCTTCTCTATCAATGGCAATTTTGTCAAAAGTTCCACCTCAGATTAAGATATGAGCTGGAAAGACAATCTCTCCTACTCGAAACACAACCTCCGATAATATGAATCGATGATCGTCCTAAAGTAAAGTGGAAAACCCATCTCTTGACAAACAAGTTCTATATGACAGCTTTATTTTAGCATCCTCTTCACCCCCGGAGAAAATAAAAATTGTAACAGAAAATCTAAGTTCCTCTTTTCTCACTCCCTGTACTAGAGTCAAGAAATAAAGCTACCATCCGTTTCTCCAATCATCAACAACTATTCAGATGATGATATAACTAACTACTCAAGTGAAGTTTCTAATTCTCATACTTATAAGGATATCACTCCAACAAAATCTTTTAAGCACTTGTTCATGATAGAACCTGAAACTAGTGAAAGACACGCCTGTTACTCTAAAGTTGATGATGCTACTTCTTAAAGTGCAACCCAACCTAGAGAAAGGATAATGAGTACGAACTCAAGGATAGAACTCATCTTTGATGATATTCTGCCATTTAAATGGCATGAGAGGAGTGTTGAGAAGTTATCTTGGTGTTCAGCTAAACTCCAAAACTTTGATATCCATATACTCATTAAGCGATTCATGACGAGATGTCAAGGAAGGCTTTGTAACACCCGGAAAATTTCAAAAAAAGAAAAGAATATAAAAGTAAGGAAGCAAACATGATTTTATATTAAAAAGCAAGGGTTAAAAGTGTGCAAGGGCCAAACCGGCCCATAATGGGGTTTAAAAAAAAAGTAAGGCTACCCATACCCTCTCTCCCATGAACTCAACCTTTGACTAGAGAGAGAGAAAAGACTTCAACTGGTTCTAGAGTGAGAAAGTAGAGGAAATCTTCAAAATGTAGGATTTTAAGGTGTTTTCTTCTCGGTTTCAGTCAGGTTCAAGCTTCTGGACCGATTTCTATGTGTTTCTATGTGTTTAGTTGCTTGTTTTTATGTGTTTAGGTGTTAGATCTCCAGGTTTGCTCTCGGGTGTGCGGTGTTTTGCTCGAAGGCTATTTAAGGTGAGTTCTAGATCCCCTCTTTTACTTGTTTTCTACTTGTTTAGGGCTAGTATGTGTACTGAAAAAGATATTTTTTACCAAACTATATTTTTCCATGAAAAATATGGCTGTTTTCAAAAGATGAATGTTTTTAAAAGATTTTATGATGTTGAATGGTTGTTTGTTAAGTTCCAGTGTGTAACTGGTAGATCTATGTTAAGAATACGGTTAAGATGATGTTTTGGACTAGAAACTACATAAGTTGGATCGTAAGTGGTGAACATACTATCCGTTGAGGACACTTGAACATTGTTAGAATGTCCACTGTTGACACTTTAAGCATTTAGACTGTCCGCTGTGGACTATGCATGTCGGCTGTAGACACTTAAGTATGCATGCATGACCGCTGTGGACATTTGTCCTCCGCTGTGGACCCTTTAAATACTTTAGACTGAACGCTGTGGATTATGGCTGTCCGCTATGGACACATAATGTTTAATTCATCCGCTGTGAAACATAGTCATCCGCTGTGGACTTTGGCTGTCCACTGTGGACACTTGGGTGTTTAGTTTATCTGCTGTGGACTTTGGTCGTCTGCTATGGACTTTGGCTGTCCGCTGTGGACACTCAACATTTAAGTCATCCGTTGTATACCTATTTCATGCGCTGTGAACACTTAGGTTTATTCTGAAATTTTAGGAATAGAAATTAAGTGACTGGTACTTATGTTTTAATAAGAGATTATGTTTGTTTAATGTTTCTAATGCTTTATTTGCTTATGGGTTGCTGTTATGAATAAATAATATTTCATGTTATGTGATTCTAATGACCAGATGCCTTAAAAGTATTATTCATAAACAAGTGGTCACAAAGGAATAAAAGAAAGACAGTGAAACTTTATGAATGTTACCCCCGAGCCCATATGATGAATGGAAAGCCTTGCAAGCAAAATGAATGGAGGTTCACGACCCGGGGTGTTGTTTTCTCAACTGATGTGTGGATGTTTCAGCCCATGAGGATGCACATCTGTGGTATAATCCTTGTGATTGACCAATGAATGAATGGGATCCGTATTCATGAGCAGGCTTCATGCCTAGCAGTGTGGGTCAACTGTCAGGGGTTAGTTACCACTTATAAATGTGTACTGGCAGGGGTTTAGCATTTGTTGCCAACCAACAATGTAAGCTCTTGCTTTGTGCAATCCTAGTTAAAGAAAGAGAAAGATAATGAAAGAAAGAAAGATAATGAATCTCTTAATGAATGATTATGTATAATGATGGATGAACACCAAGTGAAGCTTATAAAATGTATATTTTCTGTATTATCAAAACTAGAACTCACTCAGCAATGCTGACTTTTTATATGCATATCAGTTGGTTGGTAATGATGTTGCTGGGGATGGCACGAGGTTGAAGCTACATGGCAAATAAAGACTAGTATCCATGTTATGCAGAAATGATATTTTTGTCTTGTAATACTACTAAATGTTCTTTTGAAACTTGTAATGTATTTCTTGGAAAAAGTTATTATTAACGCATGAAATGGTTTTTGTTTAACTATTCCGCTGCCATGATTTCTTACTTCAATGTATTTTAATGTGTAAAATGCTATGCATGACCAGCTGTGGGGTTTCCCGGGAATGGGGCCTTGCAAGCTTAGGGACTAGTATTTCAGTGTTAGAGAATACATGCAATTGCTTATCCTCACCTGTAAATCACTAAAAGAATTCATAACACATAATCTATAATGACTTCATTGTAAATCCAATAGACCACACAGTTCGAGCTCCAGAGGAAGTTCCTAAAATGAGATGTTGTTCGTTCCACCTAAAAGATCCTGAAAAACATTATAACAAACGTTTGAAAGGTTTTACTACCTCTATGGCATTAATGATCTTAATCTCAAACAAGTGTTCTTGAATTCCTCTCTGGAATCACTCATGAATGAGGTATATAGAGCTTTGGAAAGCAAAACAAAATGATTGCTCAAGCTATACTTGGAGAACTCTACTAGTTGATAGTCAAAGCTCTAACAAAGCTATGCAACCAAAAATGATTCTTAGTTGAGTTCAAAACAAAAGGAAAATGCCTTGGCTCTGCCCGTAATGACAAAAATCTGAAGATATTATGCAGAGAAGAATCCTAATGCAGCTGTTCACAAAACTCCAGGCTTCTTAGGCTCTGAAAGTCTAGTCATCGCCATTCCCCACGAGGCAGAGATAAATGAAAATCCAGCAAAAGTTGGAAGTTCTTAAAGAGAAATATAGAAAGAGGCCAGAACTTTGACAGAAGCTATGTGTGCAAAAAAGAGGCTACTTCGCAAAAGATTGCAAGGACAGAAAGAAGACACAAGCGCTTATTGAATCAATCAAGAAATTTGAACCAACTAATCATTCATATCTTGAGTCCTTGTTTATATTATATAATGAACCAAGAGATGAAACAGTCTATTCCATCTTCTATGATTCAAGCTCTAGCGATAGGGAATTGAAAAGAAGTAAGTCGTCTAACTCAAACACATGCCTAACGATAACCTACGTGGTGAAGCCACTCTCTTACTAGAAAAGCAAAACACGAGAATTATAGGAATTCCTAAAAAAATAAGGTCAGAAAAGTTAATGTCACCACATCGAAGACAACAATTCCCTGGACCCACAGGTCACATGGGAAACCAATTGCTACAGATTTCAAAGCATGTTCCGCCAAATTAAGAAAAGAATATTGTCAGAAAGAAAAATCACGTTACTGATGGGATGCGTACTTTAATGATACTCACACTAGACAAAGGAACCCTCTAGAAGGAAGCCATTATTGCATACCAGACAAGAGTAAAGGAGAAAAAAAGCTAGCATTATGAGTGGATTTAAGTATGGCAAGTCATGTCTCAAGCCATCAGCTCAACTATAGTATGTTGATAAGGGTGGAAAATTCACCTCCTTTATCAGTTTTTCATGAACTATAATTATTTCAAGAAAGAAAATGGCACTTAAGATGCTTCTCTTAATGGAACCTTATTTTTCATCTAAACAAGGAACGTTTCATAACCCTCCAATCTAGGGCAAATGTTTATATAAAGGAGACCAATACGAACGAACCACTCACAAGAAACCCATATTCTCTAAGGAATTCATCATGAGGGTTCAATGGGGAACACCAAGAAATAGGAACTATGGAATAATTTCTAGCCAAACATTTTAATTCCAAAAATTTGAAGGAAAAAAAACTTCACATTGATTTCACTTGTGAAATAAACTTTACTTTTTAAACATATTGATCTCACTTATGAAATGTGAAGTATTTTTTCTTTACTTTTCTCTCCCTTTTTATGCTGAAATCGTACAGCTGTGTTTTTTGGTTTTTTTTTTTTTTTTTTTTTTTTTTTTTTTTTTTTTTTTTTTTTTTTTTTTTTTTTTTTTTCGAATTTTAGGAATTAAAATATGTGGCTAGAAATGGTTTTCTAGTTCCTTTTTTTGTGTTCCCTTTTGAACCGCCCCTATATATATTCAGAATCATTCGATTATTTTGTTTAGAAAAATCATCTTAGAGATCTTTTGATAGTGGAAATTCATTTGTAAACAATATTGTAATATTGTTTCAAGAAATCAAGTCAAGCTTCAAAACAAAATCATCATTTGATTCATAATATCATTTTATAAAAATCTTGTTCATATTTACAAGCCACAAGATTCAAAACTAGATATGTGTCCATCTTAGCTTCTAGCTTGTATAAATCCAACATCTAACATTAAGTACAGCTACAAAGTTTAATTTGTAGCATGTTCTAATGTAATATTTTGTTTAATCATTCTTTACCTGTAAAAGGTTTATAATACAAAATCAGCTTAAGGCTAGTGAATAAAGTTCTTCAAACTTAAAGCATTTTCATAAGCAAGCATGAAAATATTAATTTATATTAACCACACTAGGCACACAGGCTGAAATACGCATCCAAATCTTACATTGTACACTAGTATAGTTGATTATCAAGTTGCTCGTGGGATCGTCAATGCCTAGGGAGTCATAATCCTTAGGAACCAAACAATTACTAGCCATACTTAGGTGTAGTAACCTTTTCAAAGTCTTACTCTCCATATGTGTATTGTTTCTAATCAGGTCATACGTACAATCTTAGTCTGATGCTTGTCTTGTATTTCATTAACATACATTAACAAATTAACTATTGCTCATGCTAATGGTCAAGGATAATGGTAAATCATAAGGATTCAGGAGTTCATTATATAAGACAAATGTATTCACTTATTAATCGAGCAAACCTTGTCTACGTGTTCTAGGATTAGTTATAGATAGCTTAGACAGCACCTCAGCTATTCACTATGCTAGAAACGTTTTCTATAAACTTCTGGTAGCTTCGAATTTTTAGGAATCTAGTGTTATTTTGAAACAAGTCGAGGAGGAGTCTAGCTTGAAAACTGAGGCTATGTGCGTGAAATAAAAGGTGTGAGTGTGTGAGAAATGAGATGAGAACTCACCTATTTATAGTTAAGGTTGACTAGGCGATACAGCCCGTATCCACTAGGCGATCCAGTCTACATCACATGGGTACGCGATGTGTCTGGCACGTGTTACACATGCATTATCTCAAGCCCCTTTTGGCTTTATGACAAGCATCTATCACCTGATGTGGTTCGTATCGGGGTACACTTATGAAACCATGCCCATTATTCAGCATCCATGTTGTTTCCTTAGCAAGGTCGATGTTGCCTACATCCTCTGGGCGATGCAACCAGAATTAGTTGTTACGGCCCGCAACACTCCTCTTGTTATTGTTCATAGTATTTTCTGACACTCAATCCTTTCTTTCTTTCTTGGATCCAACTTTTGAGAATTGTAGGATCAATTATGGTTCAAACAATAGTTTCACAGTTGGAGATTATCTACTAAACACACTTACTAGATCAAATAGGGAACCAGGTAGTGAAACAGTGAACAACAAGTAAGAACACTCAAGAACAGAAAGATAGGTTTTTAAGGATGATGTATATTTCTCTCAAGTGTTTACAAGTATTTCAAAGCTTAGTCCTTAGACTGATACATGAGATACTTTATACTACAACCTATAGCTAGCCATACTTTGAAGGCCAGCTAGACACTAATCTAGACAACAAGATCAACGTAGAGTCAAAAGGCAGATTGCCTTTTAACTTATGACTATGATAGGCCATATCTCATACCCTGTTGTAATACAATAATGATAAAAGTACTAAAGTAGGAAATTACAGAAAAAAGACCTTATTGTACAGTTGACAAAAGTAAAAAGGTAATCACCAACTTGTATAAGTTGGTGAGTATTCAGAGCTGACAGCAGAAAGGTCTTCTGCTTTTGTCAAAAGTATGTCAAAGTGTGCTTCTTTTGAGATTTCAGACTTTGGACAAAACACAAATCTTATTAGTCTTCAGAAGAGTTCAGTCTTCAAGCTTCGAAAGACTTTGTCTTTAAGCTTCAAAAGACTTCACTTTGGCTTTGGAAGATTTCTGTCTTTGGCTTCGGAAGATTTGACACTTGGTTATTTTCTTTGTATATAGTCAAGTATTCTGAAGTACTTCCTTCCTTGTACTTCATTGCATGCTGAGAGATCTTTGGTTAGCATCAACCTTTAAGAAAATCATCTTGATCTTACAAGAATGTTACTTCCTCCCCACCTTCAAAGAAATCTCATCCTCGATGTTTACTGGAATAGGTGGGGTACTTCTTCTTTATTTCATATTCTAATTCCCATGTATATACTATACCTTTCCTAGAGTTTCATCTAGTCTTAAGAAGAATGAGTTTATTATGCTTAAGCTTCTTAACTTATCTATATTTTATTTTCAATGGTTGTTCCATAAACTTAAGGTTTCGTTAACTTCCAAATCTTGTAACAACTTAAATAAGGTGGCTAAAAACTTATGTAAGTTGGATAGATAAAATACATCGTGTACTCGGTTCATTTCCTTTGGAAATTGTAATCAATAGGCAACCGGTTATCCCTATCAGATACTATGTATATCAGCACTTAATGTAAGGATATGATCTCATGTTTGTATAGCTTAGCCAACTTATCCATTGAGTGCTTTTTTATTAAAAAAATATGGGCAGACTTCATAATTCTATCAATGATAACCCATATCATATCATTTCCATGATTGGTTCATGGATGTTTCATGATGAAGTCCACCAATATCATTTGCTATTTCTAGAATGGTAGTTCTAGTTGTTATAATAGTCTAGGGGCTTTCTAGTATTTTAATTTAATTTGGGAACAAATTAAGCACTTGGCAACATATAAACTGATGTTTTTCTTCATGCCAATCCATCGTTAGTGACCTTTCAAATTCTTATACGTCTTGTCACTTCCTGGATGCATCATGTACTTAGATTTATGAACTTCTTCCAGGATTCTTTCTTGGAGATCTTGCAGGTACCATATGTGTTTGTGCATTCTTAATATCCTATTTTTTTCTTATTCAACTGTTGAGCATACCCTTCACTGTTTCCTTTTCTAGGTTCTTTTCTTCTTGGACTAAATCTTGAGGTTTTTTTAGTTGATTAATTAGGTTAACATGTACCTCTATTCGTAATGCACAAATGCGCTTAGGCTTTTCATGTTCTTTCCTACTTAAAGCATCAGCTACCACATTGGCCATTCCTTTATGATAATAGATCTCATAATCATAATCACTTAAGATTTCCATCTAACATCGTTGTCTTATATTTTTCTCCTTTTGAACAAATAGATGTTTCAAACTCTTGTGGTTAGAGTAAATAATGAATTTGACTTGGTAGAGATAACGCTTCCATAACATAAGTGCAATAAAGCATGAGTTAGATACACCATCTTGTTGGAGTTAACGAGATATGTAAGCAATAACCTTATTGTTGTATCAAAACACACCCTAAACCAGTGTGTGATGTGTCACAATAGACTCTAAAGTCTTCATCGCCTCCTATCAATCTGAGAATCGGTGCACTTGTTAATCTCTACTTTAAAGTCTCAAACAATTCCTCTTGTTGGGGTCCCTAATTAAACTTAACCTTTTTTCTCTGGTTTAAGGTTGTTAATTGGACTGCAATTTGGGAGAAGTCTTTGATGAATCAATAGTAGTACCCATCTAATCCTAAGAAACTACGTATTTTTGTAGATGATCTAGGTTTCTCCCATTTAGCAATGGCTTCTATCTAGGCTGGATCAACTTGAATACCATTAGCATTAATCACATGCCCAAATTGTACCTAAGATAGTCAAAACTCACAATTGGGGTATTTAGCATACAATTTCTCTCACTGTATTAATTCTGGTAGGAACTGGAGGTGAGTCTTGTGATCTTCTTAGTCTTTGAGTAGATAAGTATGTTGTCTATGAAATCGATGATGAGTGTTGAGATGAATGTAAAACCAAATCATATTTGATCTTTAAAGTCTATGTCATATCCTCTTTATGGTTATAGGATGTGATGAGTGTTGACATGAATGTTTTCAGTATTGCTTGGTTTATGTATTTGCGCCAATATTCTCCTAGGATTCATAGGTTTAGGAACATGACATAGAAGTAAACTTTAAAATGAGGTTTTTATAGATTTAAATGTTGGTTTGTGTTTAGTTATAGGACACCCTTAACTATAACCATAACCTATCTATCACTAACTCATAAAACCTAATCCATAAACATCTGTTATGTCAGTATTAAGTTAAATTCAGTTTGGTTGTGGGTGGGTTATTGGTTAATGGTCAGTTATGCTTAAGGTTTGCTCACCCTAAGTAGCCTAGAAATAAGCAAGGATAGAAACAACTAGCACGTTTGTTAATGGTGGGAGATGGATGATAAGGAAAGCATAGACAACCAAATTTCATGAATGATTGTAAGTTGGATGAAGACATAAGAGGTTAGTATAAAAGTTCTTTGTTTTATATGTAGCCATTTGTAAGGCATGATACCAAAACTTGAGGGATGTCAAAGAGTGGGTTAGAAATGTTCGTATAATGTTGTTAATGAGCGTATTTTGCATTCTCTTTACCCTTTTGAGAAAAGTATAAGTACATGAGAAAAAACATGTCATTCTATGTTGTTTGTAGAAGTCTTTAAGGGTATTGTTGTTATAATGGGTGTTGTTGTCATGTTATAGACATTTAATGGAATGTTCAAATAGGTTATATATACGTTTGTGAAAAAGACTTAAAATTAATAAAATGAGTAAGTGCAATGATAACTTATATAGTCATCCAAAAATTAAATATAATAAGGATGACCACCTAAACTAAGGATTGGGAACGTCTACAAATCTCTATGCAAAAAATCAAAGCAGAATAACTAATAAAAGCACTTAAAAGTCCATACAAAAGTCCTAAGGATACATATGAGGTCAAGCCTAGGACAAGAGTGTAATCACTTTAAAGCCCATACAAAAGTCCTACGGATACATATGAGGTCAAGCCTATAGCGGAAGTAGTCCCTCCATAGGGCTGCCATAAGCATGGCTAAAGCTAGAAACAAGGAGAATGCACTAGTCATATTGGCAGTGCATGTAGTGTCCTGTTTCACTTGGGCTAAATGATGGGCAGATGCCACCCTACCGCTAGTTGAGCCCATACTCTCCATTAAAGAACCTAACGTCTCCTTGATGTTCCTGTAGTCCTCATTTATCTCCTTAATCTCTTGCAATCTCTCTTTATTCTTCTCCAACATCTCATAAGTGTGATAGGTGTAATGGTAGAACTGATCATATACCAGCTCGAGTGTCAGGCCCTTCCAGTTGAAAGCCACTGCATAAGGTGAGAGAGGGGGTTGCATGATGCTAGGTGTAGGATGACTAAACTCTCTAGATTCCCACTGCATGTTAGTAAGGGGTGAGTATGATCTTAGCCAACTAGTTACCTTTAATCACTCTTCAGGATCAGTGATATGTCATGATGTGATGAAGCTACCACTAAGATGCTCAGATGGGATGGTATCAACCTTGGAGATCCATCCATTGTAAGTCATGCCTGTATGATAGTAATAATAAGTGTTCATATAAGTTATAGATAGTTGTGTTAGTGTTCTCAGTGAGTGTGGGAGCTGCTAGTTATAGTCTAGTATATAAGGCATCCTAGTTCACTATAACCATGGCTCTAATACCTTTGCCACACCCCTCCCACCAATGGTAGAAACATGAGAAAGGGGTGTAACACTACTAAAATCCTAACCCAAAGCATCTGCTAGACAGTGGGGGTTTGGGGGATGCAACCCCTAAAAGCGGGGTCCAAGGGCTAGAAGCCCTTAGTAGGGTCCAAGGGGAAAAGCCCTTGGCTAGGGTTGAAATTAAAAAATCAGCTCAAAAAAATTTCACTTTAGAGAGTTAGTCTATTGGAGAAAAATGAACAAAAATCAAAATTTAGGAAATTAGGGCTGATACGGCTCACACAAGAAAGTAGATATTGACTAATGGGTACGTGTCGAACATATGGACACTTATGCGGGTTGCATCAGCTTTGGATGTGGGCCACATGGCCAAAAGGGGCTGGTGACAACATATGTGTGACATGTGTCACGCATGTAAAGGTGACACCCTATGTGGGGTGCATCGCCTAAACGATGCGGGCCGCATCGACTAGTCGACCTCCCCTGTATAAAGGCGAGCAATCTGATCATTTTCTTCACAATACACACTAAAAACACACACATAACCTCAGTATTCGTGCCTAAGATCCTTTCCGACTCATTTCACGACCCAACACTTGATTCTCGTAGATTTGAAGCTACGCAAAATTTCTTGTAGACGCTTCTGGCTAAGATAATAGTTGAAGTACCACTTAAGCCTCCAAAGACTAACCTAAGTGTTGGGTTTCTAACAAGTTTTATCAAAGATGTTTAACCATTTAAATAACAAAACGCAGAATATATAAGATATTAAAACCTTTTATAGATCCTGAAAATAAACCATTTATATGTTCAAGAAAATCAAAGCAAAACAAATATGAATAGGATGAACAAAGCAATATGAGATGGATGAAAAGAAGAGGATGATGCTCTTGAACGTGTAGTCTTCAAACGAGAAAACCTCAAGCTTGTATATCCACAAGCTCTTGCAAATACCCAACTTGTTAGGAAGTCTTGACACCAAAACTTCTTCAAAAACCCTTCTATATCCGAAAGTTAGCTAGGAGAAAAAGGAGAAAAGAAGTGTTCTTGCATGTAAGAGAGAGAGAGAAAGTTGGTTGAGTTTTTTTGTAATGAAATGATTAATGTCTTAATTAAAACAAGACAAAGAATCCCAAGACAACCACATGGGGCGACCGAAATTTCAAAATGGTTTCCTACCATTTTAAAATTTTCACCTTTTATTACTAGTTACAAGTTTATAAAATTAAACCCCTTTTAATTTTATAACTTAAACACACTTTTATTTATTGTTATTTAACTTATTTAAATAACAATACAAATGATATATCATGAACAAAATATCCATATAATTTGTTCTATCTCAAGTGCAATAATTTAGAAAACTCATTTTCTAAATTGGTGTCAATATTTATTTGCTTGATCATATCAACAAATAAATATTTATTGGTGTTTGCCTAGCTTGTTATTGGGTATGACCCGACTTGGATCATAACGTACTAACCACATCAATCTTGTGTGTGTCTTGGGCATATAAGATCCAACAATCTCCCACTTGCACAAGATTCATCGAAGATTGATGCAAGCAGTAAATACCGCCTAAGAACGGTTTACTACCCTTAATACGTATGACTAAGAGCCATTCAATAACATCATCCCCTTCAAGTATCATACTCGAAAACATTTTAGGTGAATCAATCATCTATCCTTTTATCACAGATGTCATGTTAAATCCTAGAGACACAGAATGATCATTCTCCATTGATTTAACTTTAGCAGGCCTTAGACATCTTGCTCTTAACGAATAAGAGGGACAAATCCCATCTTGATTAAATACGTCTCTCACAATCACCTTGTGCTATACTTGAATTTAGTCTTATGTACTGCCATGTTTCAGAACAGCGAAGAACTAAGTCAAAGTATAATACCCGGTGAATATCAAGACCCAATATGTATCTCAGGTCAGAGGATACCAAATGATATTCGCCTTTACTCAAATTTACTTATGATCAATCAAGAAGATTCCATGTAGTAATATTTGAGATGCGGGTCAGTCCAATATTTGTATCCCACAAATATCTATGAACTTTGGCAGCAACCCTTTGCTCTATATTCATCCATATGAATATCCACCAATCCAAGTTCATAATAGTCTTACCCTCATACTTGTTCCCACAGGTATGAACGACTACGGACGTTCAGAGTAAATGATTTACTCATGGATTAAACATGCAAACTTGGAACACTAGTTGAAACATTATAACCATATAATTCATTCAAGTAATAAAAGGTTCCAATATCCAAATACAAAATTAAAAGATCAAATCCAGTCACTAGAAAATCAAAGTCCCATGGCACAAGTATGACCTTCATGCTTTGCCTTTTCAAGAAGCTTCGTGAGTGGATCCGCAATGTTTTGATCCGTGTGAACTTTGTGAATACATATCTTTCCCTTTTCAACTTCATCCCTTATGTAGTTGAATCTCACTCATGTGCCTAGTCTTTTGATGTGCACGGGGTTCCTTGATTTGAGCAATCGCACCCTCGTTATCACAAAGAATTCTAGGGGGTCCTGAATGGAAGGGACCACCCTAGATCGGCAATGAATTTCTTCAACCATGCAGCTTCTTGAGCTGCTAATGAAGCGGCGATGTATTCTGACTCTGTAGTTGATAATGCCACCACATCTTGTTTAGAGCTCTTCAAAGAGACTGCTCCTCCATTTAAGATGAAAATATATCCCGATTGTGATCGTGAATCATCACGATCAGTTTGGAAACTTGCATCCGTGTAACCTTTTATCACGAGTTCCTCCTCACCGGATCCATAGATTAGGAACATATCTTTAGTCCTCCTTAGGTACTTAAGTATGTTCTTAACAGCCATCCAATCACTATTTCCAGGATTTTGCTGGTATCGGCTTGTCATTCTCAAAGCGCATGACACGTCCGGCCTAGTGCATATCATTGCATACATGATGGATCCTATAGCAGACGCATACGGGATTCCCTTCATTTTATCCTGCTCAACCTTTGAGTTTGGACATTGATTCGTACTCAGTATCGTTCCTCTTTGAATAGGTACCGTACCTTTCTTAGAGTTTTCCATCTTGAACCTTTTCAAGATGTTATCATGTATGCACTTTGATTTAAACCTATCAACCGCCTTGATCTATCCCTATAGATCTTTATTCCCAATATAGGTGGCTTCACCAAGATCCTTAATGGAAAAAACAGCTTCCAAGCCAGGTTTTTACACCTTCCAAGGTTGGAATGTCATTTCCAAATAGTAGGATGTCATCGACATACAATACTAGGAAAGTGATGATGCTCCCACTAGCCTTTTTATACACACAAGCCTCATCAGCATTTTTGATGAACCCAAATTTAATTACCTCTTCATCAAAATGGTGATTCTAACTTCTTGATGCTTGCTTCAATCCATAGATTGATTTCTTTAACTTGCATACTTTGTTAGGATGTTTTGGGTCGACAAAACCTTTAGGCTGAACCATATAGACATCTTCCTCAAGATATCCATTTAGAAAAGTACTTTTAACATCCATTTGCCAAATCTCATAATCATAATGACCAACTATGGCAAATAATATCCTAATAGACTTTAGCATTGCAACCGATGAGAAGGTCTCATCATAATCAACCCCTTGAGTTTGAGTGAAACTTTTTGCTACAAGTCTAGCTTTATAAGTATCCAAGTTTCCATGCATATCGGTTTTCTTCTTGAAAACCCACTTACTTCCAACTACCTTGGAGTTAAGAGGTGGTACAACCAAGTCCCACACTTGGTTGTCATACATGGATTGCATCTCAAAGTTCATGGCTTCAAGCCATTTGTCACAATCCAAATTGGACACTGCATCATGGTATGTGATTAGTTCATCGAAATCAACCACATAGCATCCATCTATGAAAAATCCATATATTTCAGGTGGATTACTAGTTCTACCAGATCTGCGAACGTTTTATGTCTATTGATCAACCATTTGATCATCCTCAACATCCTCATGTTGAGTACTAGTGTCAACCAAATGTGTATCGGGTGTGGTTCTTGATCCTCCTCAAGATCCACTGTTCTACTGCTAGCTCCTTCCATAAGGAACTTGGCTTCCAAGAACTCACCCTTCTTGGCAACAAACTCCTTTTGTCCAATGGATCATAGAAATAATATCCCATAGAATCTCTAGGATATCCAATAAAGATACACTTAGTGGAACGACTTTCTAACTTGTTTGAGGTGGGAGTCTTTACATAAGCCTCACATCCCCACACCTTTAATATGATAGAGATGGAACCCTTCCATGCCATATTTCAAAAGGTGTCTTTTCCACTTTCTGGTTGGGGCCATATTCAAAATACGGGCGCAGAGAGCAAGGCGAAACCCAAAACGATAGAGGCAATGAGCTTCTAGCCATCATAGATCGAACCATATCCAATAGAGTTGATTTCTCCTCTCGGACACACCATTGTGTTGTGGTGTTCAGGTGGAGATAGTTGTGAGACAATCCCACAACTTCTAAGATGATTTCTAAAAGCATCACTTAGGTATTCACCTCCTCTATCGGTGCGGAGAA
This sequence comes from Flaveria sonorensis, assembly GCA_025506505.1. Lineage (NCBI taxonomy): Eukaryota > Viridiplantae > Streptophyta > Magnoliopsida > Asterales > Asteraceae > Flaveria > Flaveria sonorensis. Next base: position 15,950,838 of record CM046430.1, on the reverse strand, counting down.
TTTTTATGATTTGTTGAGTTGATTTTCTACTTCATTTGGAAGGTTTTGAACATTTCAAAAGCTTCATCTTTGTGTGTCTAACAAGTACACATACCCATATCGACTATAGTCATCGGTGAAGGTAATGAAGTATCTTTCATTGTACCTAGTCATTGGCTTAAAAGAACCACATACATCCGAATGTATGATACCTAATAAATCTTTTGCCCTTTCGGTTTTGCCACTAAAAGGTGCCTTAGTCATTTTGCCTTGTAAACAAGATTCACATACATCAAATGAATCACATTCATGCTTTTAAAAGACCATTTTTTGAAGTGTTTGTATGCGCTTCTTGTTTATATGACCAAGACGGCAATGCCATAGATAGGTGTCACTCAAAATAATTTGAGCTTCTTGGTGGTGGTTTGGTACAACGAGCTATCATATAATGTGTTTTCACGAACCAATTCATAAATACCATTAATAGGAGTAGCTTTAAAATAAAAAATGTCATTTAAAGAAACATGAATTTCATTTTCAATAAATGTCAAAACATAACCATATTGTCTTAATTGGGCAACTAAAATAATGTTCCTAGTCAAACTAGGAGCATACAAAACATTGTTCAAAATTGCTTCCAAACCATTTGGAAGCTTCAGGATGTAGTCCCTCGGGCTTCAACTTGAACCTTTGCCCATTCCCCATGTAGAGGCTAACATCCCCTTTCTTGAAGTCTTTACTTCTTTTGAACCCCTGCAACAAATTGCAAATATGAGTTCCAATCTAGTATCCAATACCCATGTGTTAGAGGATATTAAATTGAGATCAATATGAATCATGAAAATTGTACCTGAGGTTTGCCCAGCATCCCTCTTAGCTTTCAACTCTTTGAGTTGGACAGGACAATTTCTTGCCCAATGTCCTATCTCCCCACACTTAAAGCAGGGTCATCCGAAGCAACTTTTGCTTCTTCTCCGCTGGTTTTGGTGTGGCACTTTTACTACTCCCTTTCCCTTTCTCCCAACGTACCCTTTACTTTGGCAACACTTGCCTTGGGTGCGGGGTGAGGCCTCTTCTTGTGCCCACCTTCATTGATGGTGAGAACGGGTAAACCCTTTTACCCATGGTCGCCTCGGCTGTTTTGAGCATAGAGTGAAGCTCACTTATTCTTGTCCCAACCGTTCATGTTATAATTCATAACAAAATTGTCAAACCTTTTTGACAAAGAGTTGAGGATCAAATCCGTAGCCAACTCTTTCGAGACGGGACAATTTAGCCTTTCGAGGCGGTCTTTGTAGCTCTTCATCTTAAGTACATAAGACGAGACCGATTGGGTATCATCCATACGACATGCATGGAGTGCTCGAACCGTTTGAAGCGCGCTACCCTTGCTTGTTGTTGGAACGTTACCTCAACTGGGTAATCATGTCGTATGCTCCGTGATGTTCGTACTCCTTTTGGAGATCCGGAGTCATACTTTCCAACATGAGGCAAGACACTTGGACCGAATCCTCAGTGTATTTCACCAATTTTGTAGGCCTCCCTATCTTCCTCATTGGGTTCATCGGAATCAGATCATCTGAACATATGACCGTTTCTCTTGCTTGAGAACAATTCTCAAGTTTCGAAACCAATCAATAAAGTTGTTATGGTTTAAAGCTCCTTTTGGAGAATGGTTCTTAGTGATAGGGTATGAGCGGACGGGATATCATTGTTTTATTGTTGTTGGTGGCCATCTACAAAATTTAACAAAGTTCAATTTTAGTATTTCGATATTATCATTTTTAATTATTAATACCCTTTTTGTGTCATACACAAATTAAAATTCTAGAATCCAACGTTACATTTAAATAGTGGTTAGGTGACCTTTATCCCATTATTTAATTTAACAAGGTAGTCAACGTTTGACAATTGCAACCCTTTGTAACTTCTAGAGGTATGGGATCGACTTAAACTTCATATGTATAGTCGGCATGTTTATCCCATCAACACCTTTGTAAACCACATTGTAGGTGATCCATTTAACAGGTTTGCAAATCAAGTCACCCTACTTACATGCACATGTGAGTCTACCAATATAAGTGGTTAGGTGATCTTTATCCCACAAATATGGCATTCCCACCTCAAATCACAAGTTCTCTCAAAATGGTTAGGTGACCTTTATCCCATTAAGAGTTTCCAAGTGACTCAAGTGTTGTGCAAAAGGACAGTGTAAACTTGTTTTCAAAAGGAATTTTAAGTTTCATAATTCTGGTAGTTAGAAAACTCTATGTACCTTGTATTTGCATGCTCTCAAACACATAGTACCCTATGGTCTTTTAATAAAACTTTTTTATTTAAAATCATTAATCCTTTTAATAACCTTTATTAAACACTTAATGATAAATAACCATTTATTTCAGCTTGTTATGATTATTAATTAGATTGTTATGCATATCCATATATCAAACAACCAACATAAAATAAACAACCAAACAAGCACAACCATTCAATCACAAGTGCATAACCATAGCCACTAAGGTGACCACACTTGTTTGCCATCACAAGTGTTGTCATTTGGTCTTTCCTAAGAGGTTTTATAATAACACATCAAAATGTGTCCATGAACTCCCACTTGAATCCGCATCCAAATGCTTCAAGTGTCCATGTCTTTTGAGTCCTTCCTTTGTATCTTCCTTTGAGTCTCCAACTTGTGCATCTTCTTTTACAATAATTATATCCTAATACAATTTTTCTAATAAAAGAAATGCACCTAATCTATTTGTTACATAATCAAATAATAAATAAATTACAACCAAAAGATACAAACACCAAAATTATTATTACAACCCTTAATGAATAAAACCAAACATGACAAGATACATAAACCAAATCCAAAACACACTAGGTCAAGGCTATGTTATGCACCAAAACATGTATCCAAATACAACATTCAAGAACAAAATGAACACCCTTTTAACCCTCAAAATTTCGGCCAATATAAACCAAAATTTTAGGGTTTTTGTCCAAACAAAATAATCAACCACTTGACATCAATCTTTCAAGATTTATTCTAAAACATATAAAATAAACTTGAAAGATAAGGGATTCATACATCCAAAAAAAATCAGCCCCTAAAGGGTTGAGAAAGTCCAACAAAACTAATTTTCTTGGACTTTTGAAGCAAGTTTTCCACATAACCGGCTCTAGATGCCATTGTTGGGTTTCTAACAAGTTTTATCAAAGATGTTAACCATTTAAACAATAAAACGCAGCGGATATAAGAGATTAAACTTGTTATAGATTCTGAAAATAAACCATTTATATGTTCAAGAAAACAAACCCAAGAACAAGGATCATATATATGTGAAAAGAAATGCTATCAAAGCAAAACAACCATAGGATGTTCTTGAATACTACCTTTCCAGAACAAAGCAATATGAGATGGATGAAAAGAAGAGGATGATGCTCTTGAACATGTAGTCTTCAAAGGAGAAAACCTCAAGTGTATACCCACAAGCTCTTGCAAATACCCAACTTGTTAGGAAGTCTTGACACCAAACTTCTTCAAAAACCCTTCTATATCCGAAGTTAGCTAGGAGAAAAAGGAGAAAAGAAGTGTTCTTGCATGTAAGAGAGAGAGAGAGTGGTTGAGTTTTTTGTAATGAAATGATTAATGTCTTGTATTAAAACAAGACAAAGAATCCCAAGACAACACATGGGGCGGCCGAAATTTCAAAATGGTTTCCCACCATTTTAAAATTTTCACCTTTCATTACTAGTTACAAGTTTATAAAATTAAACCCCTTTCAATTTTATAACTTAAACAAATTTATTTTTGTATTTAACTTATTTAAATAACAATACAAATGATATCTCATGAACAAAATATCCATATAATTTGTTCTATCTCAAAGCAATAATTTAGAAAACCCATTTTCTAAATTGGTGTCAATATTATTTGCTTGATCATATCAACAAATAAATATTTATTGGTGTTTGCCTAGCTTGTTATTGGGTATGACCCGACTTGGATCATAACGTACTAACCACATCATCTTGTATGTGTCTTGGGCATATAAGATCCTAGGACCCTAAAAGAGATACTATGCCTAAGCATGGCTGGTAATGGTTTGGTGCCCAAATGATTACAACTCCCTAGGATTTATGGTCCCATAGTGAACCAGATAAAAACTACTACAGTGTACAACGAAAGATCTTGATGTATAATCATCCTATGGGACTAGCATGGTTAATCTTAGATTAATATGCTCATGCTTGATATTTGGTCTGATAGATGATATTCACCAGCATATCGCTGATATGAAATTTTAAACCTATTACATGTAAAGAATGACTGAATGTTACTTAGATCATGCCACATTATAAACTTCATGGGTGTATCTAACGTCAATATCTGAGTAACACTAAAAAAGAAATGGACATATCTCTAGTTTCAAGAAATCTAGTGGCTGTAAACAGACAATATTTTGTAAAACTATCTTATGAATCAATAAATTATTCACTTTTGAGATTTGACATAGTTCCTTTGTTATTATATGACACTTCTCTACCAAAACATCATTAAAATTATTTCTAAATTGAATAATCAAATGATCATGATCGGTTTACACAGCCTAAGGTGACCTAAACTCGAGGGTGTGACAGGGGGACCGGGTGGAACATCATGAACACATGGTGTAAAGCAAATATTATCATTTAAATTATAAATTTCACAATGTTCACCAGGAAGACATTATATTAAGGTACGTATTCTGAAGGATTATAATACATCAGCCTAAGCAACTGTAAGCCTATGCTACACAATCTTCTTATGTGCCTTAGACATGCCATCTAAAAGTGTGGTTTTTTACATGCTTAGTTACCTGAACAACATGTTAGAAACAAGTCAACATAAATTATGGATTTACGTGTTCTATTAGTTGGATGAATGAGTGTTTTAATACCCTGGTAGTACTATATAAACATATATCAATCCATATGCTACATCCAGTAGTTACGTGGTTGTGTTCAATTCAGTCAGGGACTTCTAGTGTGATAATCAGTTATCTTAAGTAATACATAATCGAATGGACTAATGTGCATACATGGAAGAAATATGATTCACAAAGTTTAGCGTAACATGTTTCTCCCATGAAAGTAAGCAAAAGTAGTAAAAAAAGGGCTACGAGAAACTCTCTGTCGAGTTGCAATTGATTACAACATTGATGAGCGGGAATAGTCACTGGTAGACATGTGCAAAAAAACCGGTTCAGCCAAAAAAACTGAAACCGGTTTAAAAAAACCCGGTTTGGCCCAAACCGGTCCCGAACCGCCAGTTTGATGCCGGTTTTGTAACCCAACCCTCAAAACTGGTTTATAAACCGGTTTGAAAAGTAAAAAAACCGGTTAAACCGGTCCTAAAATCGGTTTGTTAAAAAAACGGTTTCAAACCGATCTGAATCGATTTGAAAGGTTCGATTATTCGGCGAACCAAACCGGTTCGTAACCCGAACCGGTTTGGAAAAAACCGACCCCTCACAAAAAAACCGGTTCGGTTTTGAACCCAAACTAGATTGGGTAAATAAACCGATACACCTCTAGTCACTGGGTGGTACCTACAATATTGAGGAATATCATTGTGGTTTAGTTGCCATAACGTTGAACTTTGACTAAGCATCCTTTCCGTCTTTCAAGTTGGTATTTTTTTTAGTTGGTTTCATCTGTTGAATCTTGGAAAATCGTTAGGTGGTGAATTTAGGCAAGTTCACAATAGTAGAGTGTTGTTGGACCATTGATGACTTAGGTGTATTACATGAGGTCACATGATATAACTATAAGTCAACATTCTTGTATTGTAGTTGAACGTGTCATTAGGTTGTGTTGGTTTCATCATGTTTAAGAAAACATGTTAGGCGTTGTTTTCATACGCATATATTATATACACTAAGTGTGTGTGTGTGTGTGTGTGTGTGACTGTATATATATATACTTAGTGTGTATATATATTGTTGTCTTGAAAGTATTTGGTCTTGGTGAACGAGGGTAATCATTACATTGAATTTATTTTGTTGAAATAATAGGTTTTGAGATTCGTCGAGTCATAACACGTAACACTTGTGAAAGTCGGGTATTAGATCAAACCATGTTTATATGTATGTATGTTTGTGTGTATATATATATATATATATATATATATATATATATATATAGACACATACATACACACATATATAAATTATATACATACATATAGAAAAAATACACATTCATATATATATATATACATACATATAGACACATACATATATATACATACATATATATATATATACACGTATATATACATATATATATATATACATATATATATATATATAACACATATATAGACACATACATACACACATATATAAATATATATACATACATATAGAAAAATATATATACATATATATATATATATATATATATATATATATATATATATATATATACTATATATACATATATATACACATTCATAATATATAATATATATACATACATATAGACACATATATATACATATATTATACATACATACATATATATATACACATATATATATATACACACATACATATATATACATACATATATATATACACGTATATATACATACATATATATATATATTGTATGTATATATACGTGTATATTATATGTATGTATATATATGTATGTGTGTATATATATATATATGTGTATAATATATGTATGTATGTATAATATATGTATATATATATGTGTCTATATGTATATATATATATATATATGAATGTGTATATATATGTATTATATGTATATATATATATATGATTGTATATATATTTTTTCTATATGTTTGTATATATATTTATATATGTGTGTATGTATGTGTCTATATATATGTATGTATGTATATAATATGAATGTGTATATATATGTATATATATGTATATTATATATATATTATGATTGTATATATATTTTTTCTATATGTATGTATATATATTTATATATGTGTGTATGTATGTATGTATTATATGTATATATATCGTATATATGTGTATATATATATATATTTATATATGTGTGTATGTAGTATGTATATGTATATATACGTATATAGTGTATATATATGTATGTATATATATATATATGTATATATTTATGTATATATATGTGTATATATATGTATATATATATATATATATATATATATATATATGGTGTGTGTGTGTCTATATGTATGTATATATATGTGTATGTATATATGTCTATATATTTATATGTATGTATGTATATATTATATATTATGTATGTATATATGTGTGTGTATATATATATATATATATATGGTGTGTGTGTGTGTTCATATAAGGATGAGCTCATGTGAGAACTCTTCTTTTTTGTAAAAACTCTTTAACCTAATTAATCACATTTGATTAAGCATCAGAATGGGATATTCTGTTGAATGGTGAGGATTAGATAAGGGGTAAAATTGTAATCTCTCATGTTTTCTTGTTTAGGTCAAATCTGCAAGATGTCCTTTACAATTGTACTATCTCTCAATCTCTATCTCTCTACCATTCTACTATCTCTTAATCATACCCATAAATTAAATAATTTTCCAAAAATATAGATCATTTGCAATCCCATTCACCACCACAATCCTACAACTAGAAAACCTCTAGATTACACTCTCACCACCATCAAGCATCGCCTTTAATACACTACACAAAATAACAAAGCAAACATGTGGTCTAATCACCTATAACCGCCACACACCACCCAATCACAACATCAACCGCCGCCACACTTCCATCGCTACCACCACTGCCATCATGTTTCGAGATGCATATGAGTTTTGGAGAGCATACCATTTAGATCTGAATCTTTAAAGTTAGTTGTTATTGAAATGGATTATAGATACTTAGTCGTTAGAACCCAGATCTCTATATATCTTGTGTAGATTTGCCATCCAGCTATGGTGACCCTTGATTTTAGTCACCATCTTCTAGTCAACTGGTTAGGGTTTCGATTTTGACTTTGGATTTGGGTGTTAGACGAGCATTTCTTGTACATTGAAGGTTTTGATTTAACGATTTGAAGTATATATTTATATATTTCAACTTACAGTAGTGTGATTTTGATTTATATTTGTAGATTTCAACTTATAATGATGAGTTTCTTATATATTTTTGTTAGTTTAGTTTGTTTAATATATTATGTTTTTTTCATTTTTTGTTATTTTCAAATTTCGGTACATTGATGCATATTTTTAATATTATATGTTATACCATTTTACATTGATGTTAAACCTTTTTACAGTGGTGTTACACTTATTTATATTACCCAAATCAAGATAACTAAATGAACTTATTGATTCACAAAGAATACCAGGAACAACTTTTCTAACTATTGTTGATTCACACGGGATACCAATAATTAGGAAATTTACACACTAACACACACTTGTGACAGGGAGAAAAATAACTTTCATAAACTTTAAAACTAATCAGCTCCCAATGTTTACATGAATATAAAATGCAAGCTAAAATTTGAATGAGCCTCAAAACATAAACGGGCCAAAAACTAGGCTATAAACAAAGTCCTACAAAAACTACAATAACACAAAAAATTAAAATACTCATAAAATCAGGCGTTTTTGGGCCAGAATGATGGTCTAAACTGCCTGTGGCATTTGTAGAAATGTGCTTCTCGATCCAACGGTCGTTTTGACTAGTCGCACGCCCAAAACGGAGACTTCTAGCCCAAGTTTTGGCCATTTTAGTGTAACTCCCATGGACAAGCAATCCTAGGCCTCCATATACATGATAGCTTACTCCTCCATACTTGGGCTGCACCACTACCTCATGTTACATTAGTTTAGGTGAGAAGGAGTGGACCGGAAAGATGACTCTTTTTTCACCCGTTTTTTACGTGTTATAATTTACAACATGCTTTGGATTATAGTAATATAATACTACAATGTAGTGTAATACCTTGAAACTGTAATACCATGAATCAGGTATATTGTATTGTAACAATACACTTTTTGTCTGTGGAGTGTTGTAATTCTATTTTTCATTTGATTTTGTACTGGTGTAATTTACAAGTTTTAGGTTATAATAGTGTAATACTGTAACTTGATGCATTTGTTGCAGCTTCGCAACAAGTTACATCAGTATAACATAGTAACTTGATGTAGCTATATACGGGTGAAACTTTTTTTGCAATACTATAATAGAAATAAAGATAAAAATATGATGAGTTTAATGGTGCAATTATTATAAAAATTAAAAATTTATAAAAAAAAAGTTATGAGTGTTTATATAAAAAGGGGAAAACTTTTTAAATAGTTAGAGAAAACTAATATGGGGGATATAAGGATGACACTTGTAATATTCTTGTTAGATCTAAATTTTAGTGGATGTGTTTAATGACCCTTAAACCTTTTTACGCTTATGAATTTACACATATACATAATAGACAAATTTTTATATATGTCTAATGATGTTATTCCAACAAAAAAAATAGTGATTTTGATTGATCTTCAAAGTTAACACGTTTATCACAATAAAGAGGGTTAACATTTGATCATTGTCTTGTGTGTGTATATATATACATATAATATACATATATATATATATATATATATATATATATATATGTGTGTGTGTGTGTGTGTGTGTGTGTATATATATATATATATATGTATGTGTGTGTGTGTGTGTGTATATATATATATATATATATATTTATAAAATGTTGCTTCAAGTCATGGTTTAAATTAAACATTTTGGAATAAACTTAGGATGTTTTTGTGATAGGATCAAAATGGATCGGTCTGTGATGATATTGTGATACAATTCAATCAAGCAAACACATGCAATCAATTCAATACAAACAAATCCAAAAATTCATAGGTTTTCATTGATTAGTAAGCATAGAAAGTACACGTGTAAGTAAAAACAGTTACAAATCGTTCACTGATCTAGTCTATATCGGTCTCTAAAGACTACCTACACAATACCTTATCTATGCTATTTATACTATCAAAGAAAACAAAATAAGGAACATATATTTACACAATAAGTCCCTACACTATGACAAAACTATACAAAGACTAATAAAGACTAAATGTTAATCTTCGAGAGGCATCTACAATACTCCCCCTAAGATTGACATTGTCTTCAGTCTTCAAAATCAATCTTCTATCTTCATCTCTTCTATCTTCAATTGTTGATCTTCTTCAATCTTCATTCTTTGTCTTTATCTTCAGGTACTTCTTCAGTTACTTGCTCAGTTTCATCAACAACATCATTATGAGCTATTTCCATTTCATCACCATCATTTTTAGAATCATTATTATCATCATCATCATCATTCTCATCATCATCTCCTTCATCTTCATCATCATCAGAAGGTTCTTGAGGTAATTCATCAATAAGTTCATTTGGATCAATTGGTTCTTCCTCAGTCAAATGAAAGTGATCTATAGTAATATCCACCTCATCATAACAACATTTCTCATGTATTCAAACATGGGTACATTTTGTGCACCTGTGATCATAGCAAGTCTTTTATAAGAAATTTCTGACATATGCTCCAGTATCATTGTCTCTCCACTAAAACCATGAACATAAATGTCTGGATATCTTCATTAATTATCATTTGTAAGAATCTAGGATACATCAAGTACTTATTCCTGATTCCTTTCTCCAGATTGAAAATAAAACCATTAAGAATCCATTTGACATGTTAAACCTTCTGTTTGTTGCAAGAGCTGCAATCGAAGATGCTATGTCAACTGGAAAAGAATTCTATCCTGCATTCTCTTGACATACAGTGGTGAAAGATATAACATAGTAGCTTCCAATGATTATACACTTGTGCTTGAAGAATATTTCTTAGGAAAATGGTCTGGGTGACCCATAGCCATAATTTTTCTCTACATTCATTGAAAGATAATTCAGCTAAATCATTAGGGTCATTATGTCCAACCTTAATGCTTCTCTAATTGAGTCTTCAAAAAACTTCAATCATTCTCGCATTAGTAATAAATCCCCTTACAACCTTTCTACCATTATCATTGAGTTCAACTATGGCTGTGTTCTGTAAGGCCCCGTCCCAGAACGCTTACAGCTGGCCAATCATCGCACATAAAACATATAATTTTCATTTACAACTTCTAAAACATTGCAGCGGAAAAAAAATTTTAAACCATTTCATTATAATTGCTTTTGCAAATTAATACATTGTCGTTAACTGTTACAAAATATCATAATTTACATTACATCACAAAAACATTATAATCTAAACAACGGATGCCATCCAAAAATGCCAAGTAGCTGCCCCGTGCCTTCCTCAGCAACATTACCTGCCAACTGGAAACACATAAAAGTCAGCGTTGCTGAGCGAGTTCTAGTTTTATAAATAAAATACTTTTCTTTCGATTAAAACCGTACTTTACTTTCGTAAGCGATCATACATCATACGTACAAATAGATAATCTCATTGTTATCTTTCATCATCGTCAACTTACATTCATGCATTCATTATTACTTATCGTACATTTCATTCGATCATTATTACTTTCACTTCTCTATGCTCCAGGCTAATGCCTCGAGCTATACCCCAAACATCATGCACAAGGCGGGTACTGGACCGAAGACTATAAATAGACTTCAAACATCATGCCCGAGGCGGGCCCAGCACCGGGGTATCATCATTTGGACCATGCCATGTGCTATACCCCAAAAATCATGCACAAGGAGGGTACTGGACCGAAGACTAAATAGACTTCAAACATCATGCCCGAGGCGGGCCCAGCACCGGGGTGTGCATCCTTCTGGGGTAGCTAACCCGCACACCGTTGAGCTACACCCTTCACTGGGTGTGAACCTCCTTACAGTGCTTGCAAGACTTTTCTTACTTCCGATCGTTCATTAATGCTGCATTCATTCTTACTTCTCTTTAGTTATCTTCCCACTTTCGTTAGTAATACTTTACGTAAGCATATTCATACGTCACACCACGTAAGGTCACACATAAACATAACATGGAACAACGTCATCACAACAGCATACAAAGCAAGCAAAACGTAAACAAGCACAGTCCCCCATAAAACCTCCTTTCTTAACACTTAAGCTCTACATCCAAAATCTCAGAAAACTCCCCCCTTAAAGAAATGCGGATGAATAGACAAATGCGGATGAATAAACAAATGCGGATGAACACCTCAGAAAATATTCCGTGTACCAAAGAAATGTGCATGAACCAAATGCGGATGACTGAAGCAAATGCACATGGACAAAACCGATGCGGATGAACTACACAAATGCGGATGAATACTTAGCAAATGCGGGTGAACAGAATAGTAGATTTTTCACCAAATGCGGATGAAGACTTAACTAATGCGGATGAACAACACTTATGCAAATATTCAATTAATGCGGATGATCAATAACCTGAAACCGCATCTTATACTAAAATCAGTTCCCAATCCTCATTCTTATACATTCATCGTGCCGATCTAGCATGCTAATCTCTTAGAACAAGCATATAACCATGTAAACCGCAAAAACATGCAGGCCCTAACACACCCAATAAAAGAACAGGGCCAAACATACGGTACAACATACTGGACATATTAAAAAGTTGGTTACATGCATTTCCAGCCCCAAAATAGTTTAAAACGTAGAAAACGGGGATCTAGAACTCACCTTGCAATCTTCAAGTATGACTTCCTTCAAACCCGTTGCACTATGAGTTCACCGCCTAGAAACCCACCAAAAACACACACCCCAAACACAACAAACACACATAAGAAAATAACCGAGGCATAGGCCGGCCGAGACAATGTAAAACAAGAAATTCTTACCTTGAATTCGAATTCCTCTTCTTTCCTTTCTCTAAAACCGAAGCTCTTCTTTGCTTTCTCTCTCTACAATCCGGGTGAAAAGAAGATATGCAGAAAGGTGTGGGCCCATCACCTTTTTACACCAACTTTTATTCTTTTTGTCCTTTTTGACACATTTAGCCCCTTAACTTGGGTTAAATTTGTTTCTTCCTTTGTCTGCACGTTTATACTTTCTTTCTCGTCTTAAAAATTTTTCGGGTGTACAAGTCCCCCCCCCTATATAGTTTCGTCCCCGAAACCTGCTATTCCTCAAACAGATGTGGGTAATACTGCCTCATCTCTTCTTCAGCTCCCATGTAGACTCGATCCCTTCATGTGCTTCCACTGTACACGCACCAGGGGAACCATTTTATTCCTTAACCTCTCTCCTTGCGATCAATGATTGCCACTGGTTGCTCCACATAATTGAGCCTTTCATCAACTTCAATGTCTTCCAATGGTACAACCATATCTTCGTCAGCTAAACACTTCCGCAGATGAATATACGAATGGATGTGGGATTCCACTTAACTCATCAGGTAACTCCAACCTGTAGGCCACCTCTCCTACTCGAGCAATGATTCGGAAAGGCCCTTTGTATCTCGGGCTCAACTTGCCCCGCTTTCTAAATCGAATGATCCCCTTCCAAGGTGAGACTTTCAACATAACTCTATCTCTCACCTTGAACTCAATTAGTCTGCGTCTCTAATCAGCATACGACTTCTGTCTATCCTTGGCTGCCTTCATAAAGGCTTTGATCCTTTCAAGCTTCTCAGTCGTAGCCTCAATCACCTCAATACTTCCCAACTCTCTCTGACCAATATCACCCCAACAAATGGGTGTTCTACATCTCCTATCGTATAGCATCTCATAAGGGGGCATACCAATGCTGGCATGATAACTGTTATTGTATGAGAACTCCGCTAATGGTAAGTGGTCATCCCAACTACCTTCAAAATCAATGATGCATGCCCAAAGCATATCCTCAAGTGTCTAAATGGTTCTCTCCGACTGACCATCCGTCTGTGGATGATAAGCCGTGCTGATGTGTAACCTCGTCCGCATTGCATCATGAAATCTTATCCAGAACTTAGATGTAAACCGAGTGTCACGATCAGAAACAATAGACACCGGCAGACCGTGACAAGTTACAATCTCCCTGATGAATAGATCCCAAACTTCTCAGATGAATACGTCTCTCGGATCGGTAGGAAGTGAGCACTCTTCGTCAAACGGTCGACTATCACCCATATGGAATCATACGCTTTCGCGGTACGCGGTAGCTTCGCGATAAAGTCCATGGTGATATGCTCCCACTTCCACTCGGGTATATCCAAAGGTTGGATCTTCCCATACGGCTTCTGATGCTCGGCCTTCACTTGCAAGCAAGTAAGACACTTACACACATACTCCGTTACATCGCGCTTCATACCCGGCCACCAAAAATCTTTCTTCATGTCTTGATATATCTTTGTAGCACCGGGATGAATGGAGTATCGAGTCTTGTGAGCTTCAACCATAATCCTCCCACGTAAATCTCCGTAACAAGGGATACACATCCGTCCAAATCGGGTTCTAACACCGAGAGTGTTTTCATCTAATTCCACGACTAGACCTCTCATCCTTTCAGAGTTAAGATGATCTTCCTTCAACGCCTCATCTTGAAATTCCTTGACCTTCTTCATCACATCGGAGGACAAAATCAATTGGTAAGCCTTCACCCGGATCGGCGTGGTTCTCTCTTTTCGGCTGAGGGCATCCGCTACTACGTTGGCTTTGCCCCGATGGTAATGGATTTCACAATCATAATCCTTAATCAGTTCCAACCATCTCCTTGCCTCACATTCAAATCCTTCTGCTCGAAGAAGTACTTCAAGCCCTTATGGTCAGTGAAGATGGTGCACCTCGTCCTGTACAGGTAGTGCCTCCAAATTTTTAATGCAAATACCACAGCTGCGAGCTCCAAATCATGAGTAGGGTAATTAGCCTCCTGAACCTTCAATTGTCGGGATGCGTAAGCTATAACCTTTCCTCGCTACATCTGTACGCAACCGAAACCCGAGTAAGAAGCATCTGAATAAACTACCAGATCCTAGCTCCCTTCGGGTAATGATTAAACAGGAGCTTGAGTCAACCTCGTCTCTCAACTCTTCGAAGCCTTCTCTTGCTCTTGACCCCAAACAACTTCACATCCTTATGGTCAACTTGGTCAGTGGAGAAGCTATCTTAGAGAAGTCTTGGATGAATCTCTTATAATAGCCCGCCAACCCCAAGAAACTACGGATCTCGGATGGCGTCTTTGGAGACTTCCATTGCATCACCCAGCTCACTCCTCCCGCCTCCACCTTTGCCGGGTCCACCATAATCCCTCTGATTCACCACGTGACCCAAAAACTGAACCTCGCACAACTAGAATGCACACTTGGAGACTTAGCATACAACTTCTCCCTTCTCAACGTCTCTAACACCTCTCAAATATGACCGGCATGCTCCTCCTTGATCTTCGAATAAATCAAGATATCATCGATGAACACAATCACTGATTTATCCAACATCGGCCGACACACTCGATTCATCAGATCCATAAAAGCAGCTGGCGTGTTGGTTAAACTGAAAGACATAACGAGAACTCGTAGTGTCCATAACGCGTACGAAAAGCTGTTTTAGGAATATCCTGCTCCTTCACCTTCAACTGATGGTAACCATATCGGAGATCTATTCTTGAAAACCAACTGGCACCTTGGAGCTGATCAACAGGTCATCAATCCTCGGCAATGGATACCGATTCTTCACCGTCAACTTGTTCAGCTCGCGGTAGTCAATACACATCCTCATACTACCGTCCTTCTTCTTTACAAACAAAACCAGGGCACCCCATGGAGAGATACTCGGTCTATAAACCCCTTATCAAGCAACTCTTGCAGTTGCTCCATCAATTCCTTCAGCTTAGAGGGGCTAACCGATACGGTGCCTTAGCAACAGGTTGGGCACCGGGTATCAGGTCGATCTGAACTCAATCTCACGGTCCGGCGGTACACCTGGTAAATCTTTCTGAACACGTCTGGGAAGTCACACACAACCGTTATATCAGACAATTGTGGTGTTGGCGTATCAACATCTTTTACGTAGGCCAAATAGGCACTACATCCACGCCTCATGCACTTTCCCGCCACCACCATCGAAATCACCTTCGGGATGGTTGTGACTCGATCACCATTAAGCATCACCGAACTCCCGTCGGCGCTGTCAATCCAATCGTCTTCTTGCGACATACAATATTCGCCTCATAGGCCGCTAACCAGTTCATTCCCAGGACTACATCGAAACCGCCTAAGGTTATCACGAATGGTCTAACAGGAAATTTATGACCTTCTACTTCTATGACACAGCCTTCCATCATCTCAGAAATCCTGGTAGACTTACCTATGGCAGTTTCTACATCGAAGGACTCGTCAATACTCCTACTCCTTAAAGGCAACTTAGCACAAAAGGCAGCAGAAATGAAGCTCTTACTAGCACCAGAATAAAATAACACGGAGGCAAGAGTTTGGTTTACTAGGAACGTACCTGACACAACATCGGGGTCCGTCCTAGCCTCCTCCTAGGTCATCATGAATGCCCTGGCGCTTGCTTTCTGCCCTTCGGTTCAGGTCTTCTTCTTCTCTCCGGAACTCTCAGCCCTTGGCTTCGTGCATTCCCTACTCATGTGACCCTCTCCACCATAGTTAAAACATCTGGCCATACGACAATCCTTTGCTATATGCCCTGTCCTCCCACACAGGAAGCATACATTCAATCCCCGCCTACATTCTCCGAAATGCTCCTTTCCACATTTGCCACACCTCTTCGGCCCCACACCAGATATGACCACACGGCGGTCATCCACCCTTGCACGCTTGTTGTTTGTCGAGGCACCACCCCTACCAACCTCTTCCCGTTCCAGTTCCGGTCACTACCACCTTTCTTACTCACCTCAGCCACCACCACTTCCTGTTCATCATACAGCCTCCCTGCCAGATCAACCACTGACCTAAACATGCTCGGTCGGGCTGCGATCATGTGCCTGCGGATGTTCGCCAGCAAGCCCTGAATGTATCTCTTAATCTTTCGTGACAAGGGTGTCACCTGATCCGGCACCAGCCATGCCATCTCATTGAATTTGGTGGTATATTGCTGATGTGTCATGGTTCCCGCCTCCAGCTGTAGGAACTCCCTCTCAACCTTGTCGAGCTCTCGGTGAGGACAAAACTCCTCGATCACATCCTACCAATCGCTCTACTACCCTCGGCCTGGACAATATTTTCCCACCAACATAGGGCCGAGTCTACAAATGAGTGGGTGGCGAACTTCACCTTCTGATCTTCCCGACACTCGCTGATATCTAGAACAGCTTCCATCTCTCTCACCCACCGGTGAGCAGCAGCTGCAGTGCCATTTCCATCAAAAGTCGGGGGCTTGCATCTTTGAAATGCCCCATAGTTACAGCCTCGTGCTATCTCCTGCACAGGCTCTTCTTCTTCTTCTTCACTGGAGACAACCGTCTCAGTCTCCAGTTGCTCCCTTTCCTCCGCTGGTCTCCTCCTTTCCTTCCTCTCTCCTTCTCGTACAGCCTTAATCACTTCGGTCACCACAGATGGTAAGATCGTCTGCATGACATGGTGAACCTCTTCCACCACCGCCTCCTTCACTGAGGCCTTTAAATTGGCACTCTCATCACCACCCTCCAGATGAGGGATCTCGGGCTCTTCGTGAGCCACCTCTTCAGCCCTAGGCCTTCCTCTCGTGACCCGTGGTCCAGCACCACGTCCACCACGACCTCCACCTCGAGAAGCCTTCGAAGATCTACCACCGGCCATCCTCTAACACGCTATAAGATTCAAACACCAACACGGTCATTCCTAATTACAGTTTATGTCAAGTATAGTAAGTTCCTAATTACAGTGGCCAGTTGTGATTAGCCACTTACTTTACTCTTCACACCCCAAGTATTTCCTATCCTGACTACATCAGTATCTAAATCTATTAAGAAGCACATAAATCTCATAACATGCGCACGTAATACCGATTAACATTAAGAAAATACCTGATGGCACGCAGCTACTCAGACTGGCATCCATTCCCTTTTGTCCCATTCTTAGTTTAAGTTTAGGTTTCTTTTGAAAATATTTACCCGTTTCACTTAAACTTTGGCTCTGATACCAACTTGTAAGGCCCCGTTCCCGGAACGCTTACAGCTGGCCAATCATCGCACATAAAACATATAATTTTCATTTACAACTTCTAAAACATTGCAGCGGAAAAAAAATTTTAAACCATTTCATTATAATTGCTTTTGCAAATTAATACATTGTCGTTAACTGTTACAAATATCATAATTTACATTACATCACAAAAACATTATAATCTAAACAACGGATGCCATCCAAAAATGCCAAGTAGCTGCCCCGTGCCTTCCTCAGCAACATTACCTGCCAACTGGAAACACATAAAAGTCAGCGTTGCTGAGCGAGTTCTAGTTTTATAAATAAATACTTTTCTTTCGATTAAAACGTACTTTACTTTCGTAGCGATCATACATCATACGTACAAATAGATAATCTCATTGTTATCTTTCATCATCGTCAACTTACATTCATGCATTCATTATTACTTATCGTACATTTCATTCGATCATTATTACTTTCACTTCTCTATGCTCCAGGCTAATGCCTCGAGCTATACCCCAAACACATCATGCACAAGCGGGTACTGGACCGAAGACTATAAATAGACTTCAAACATCATGCCCGAGGTAGGCCCAGCACCGGGGTATCATCATTTGGACCATGCCATGTGCTATACCCCAAACATCATGCACAAGGCGGGTACTAGACCGAAGACTATAAATAGACTTCAAACATCACACCCGAGCGGGCCCAGCACCGGAGTAAGCGACAATGGTCCCGTACGTATGGTCAGTCACAAAGACTAGACCCCAGTGTGCATCCTTCTGGGGTAGCTAACCCGCACACCATTGAGCTAACACCCTTCACCGGGTGTGAACCTCCTTATAGTGCTTGCAAGACTTTTCTTACTTCTGATCGTTCATTAATGCATGCATTCATTCTTACTTCTCTTTAGTTATCTTCCACTTTCGTTAAGTAATACTTTACGTAAGCATATTCATACGTCACACCACATAAGGTCACGACATAAACATAACATGGAACAACATCATCACAACAGCATACAAAGCATGCAAAACGTAAACAAGCACAGTCCCCCATAAACCTCCTTTCTTAACACTTAAGCTCTACATCCCAAAATCTCAGAAAACTCCCCCCTTAAATAAATGCGGATGAATAGAAAAATGCGGATGAATAAACAAATGCGGATGAACACCTCAGAAAATATTCCGTGTCCCAAAGAAATGCGCATGAACCAAATTCGCATGACTGAAGCAAATACGCATGGACAAAACCGATGCGGATGAACATACAACAAATGCGGATGAATACTTAGCAAATACGGGTGAACAGAATAGTCGATGTGTTCACCAAATGCGGATGAAGACTTAACTAATGCGGATGAACAACACTTATGCCAATATTCAAACTTAATGAGGATGATCAATAATCTAAAACCGCATCTTATACTAAAATCAGTTCCCAATCCTCATTCTTATACATTCATCGCGCCGATCTAGCATGCTAATCTCTTAGAACAAGCATACAACCACGTAAACCGAGCAAAACATGCAGGCCCTAACACACCCAATAAAAGAACAGGGCCAAACATACGGTACAACATACTGAACATATTAAAAAGTTGGTTACATGCATTTCCAGCCCCAAAACAGGTTTAAAACGTAGAAAACAGGGATCTAGAACTCCCCTTAGCAATCTTCGAGTATGACTACCTTCAAACCCGTTTGCACTATGAGTTCAACCGCCTAGAAATCCACCAAAAACACACACCCGAACACAACAAACACACATAAGCAAATAACCGAGGCATAGGCCGGCCGAGAACAACGTAAAACCAAGAATTCTTACCTTGAATTCGAATTCCTCTTCTTCTCTCTAAAACCAAAGCTCTTCTCTGCTTTCTCTCTCTACAATCCGGGTGAAAAGAAGATATGCAGAAAGGTGTGGGCGGCCATCACCCTTTTACACCCACTTTTATTCTTTTTGTCCTTTTTGACACATTTAGCCCCTCAACTTGGGTTAAATTGTGTTTCTTGCTTTGTCTGCACGTTTATACTTTCTTTCTCGTCTTTTAAAATTTTCCGGGTGTTACATGTTCCAAAACTTCTTTATCAATCTTGCATATATGACTGGTTGATAGCACATAGCATATACATATTTAGTTCTTAACAGGAACCTAATCATTTCTTCATAGCTAACATCATCTTGTAGTTCTTCATTTAGTAAAGCTGCCACATTATGCTTTGGCTCAAATTTTAACTCAGCCATCTGCAAAAATTTGAAACAGAGATTTAGACATTTTGACTTTTAACACTTAAAATCAATGAAGTTTATTGAAATTTTAAACATTAGTATATTTTTAAAAAATTTATTCTAACTTGCACTTAAAACAAATTTCTAAGTGTTTTGATCATTCTGTTCAATAAAAAATTTCATCCAAGTTAGTGTCTTAATGATTCAACACACTTTAATTCTAAAATTTATCTCAAAAGCAATTTGTAACATGAATTTTTAATCAATTTTTTTTATTTTTATTTAAAAAAATTTGACATCAGTCGACTAATGAAGAATCATCACAGATTCAAGTTCGATGAACAACAGATTTGAATGCATCAATCAGGTAGAAATCATGTTTCTATTAACATTCAATCATCAATTTCAATTCATTATTCCCATTTTTTTCACAAGTTCAACAGATTTAATCAACTAGGGTTCATACGCCCAAATAGGTTCGATACGCCCAATCAAATTCAACCTATTAAACTGAAATTTCTATGATTTTGATCACAAACTTACATTTAGAATCTGATAAAACCACTATCGAACACAAGATAAGAACAAAATCAAACAGAAATGAGTGAATCAGAGTTATTGAGAGTCGAGGTTTTATGAATGTTCAGGGGTTTTTAAGTGAATGAAGTTTCTGAAATTGCAAAGTGTTGCTTTTATTCTAAGTGAAATTTTTAGGCGCATGAGCACTGTTTGTGCGCATGAGGTTAGGCGCATGAGCACTGTTCAGACGCATAAGCACTGTTTATGAGCTTTTGCATTGTTCAGGCGCATTGGTCTAGCTGAAACGCCCAACACTTGGTATTTTTCACTTGATACTCCCAATTCTTAAAAGTCTAGATACTGTTCAGGCGTATGAGAAAGGTAAAACGCCTCACAACCACCATTTTCAGACTTATGACAACTGTTTAGGCTCATGAGGATGTCTGAAATGCCTAACACTTGTATAAATACTAAAAAATCATCATGCTCCTAATCCTAGACTTATTAACACTATTTAGGCGCATGAGATGACTTTCATGTGTCCAACACTTGTAATTTTCAGATCTTCCACCTGTACACTGTTTAGACATATTAGTACTGTTCATATACTCATATTTAAACCCTTTCTCATTTTTTTTAATTTTCACCCAAATTTTCATAATTGGCTCTCAATTTTGAACTTTAGACATTTTAAATTTTTATATATTTTTTTATTTTAATTTTTTTTATATTTTGACCTTTTTATTTTTGTTTTAATTTTTCAAAAATAATTTTCAGTCATTTTAGTCTCTAATTTTTAACAAATAATCTCATATTACAATGTTGCAAGAAGCTTTTCCACTTTAAAATGTTTTTCATGTTCATTTTTACATTACATGCTTGAACTTTTTAGCTTCATCCTTTCCATTCAAAACACTAAATTATTTTCTCTTAGACTTTTTACTCTTTTTACTCCCCCTAAACTTTTAATTTTAACAAAACTTAGAAGTTTCTTTACTTTGTCACATGAAGATCACACTAATCATTGTTAATATAGATGCACACAGAAAACATGCAAAAATCAAAATTAAAGCAGAATAAAAATCTAATATTAACAAATGAATCAATGTCTGCAGTGAGATCATATCAGTTAAGATCAGTACATTAAACTAAAAAAATTGATGGATAGTCATAGACAGTGAATAAATCCTGATCAAGTGTGTTCCAGGTCAGCATTTCTGCAGCAAAGGAGACACGAGATCTAAGGACAGAAAATGAGTGCATTTAGCAAGATATTCAGCACACTTACTTTTTCAATTCTTGGATTGTTTAAGGTACAATTAGATATGATATTATGCAGTCACACTTAGACTTAGAGAGGTTAATTCTCATAAAGATATGCAAGAAGTCACTATTCTCAACTTGTTAACCTGGCATATACTGTAACCAGATCTCATTTGGTGTTTATGCACATTTGCATCTTGTTGCATCAGTGAGAATATCCAGGTCTATAATCACTTACAACATAGGATATCTCATCACTTCAGGTCTATGATGACTCATAACAGAGAAGTGTTAGATGCTTTAAATAATTAGAGCTCAATGGTTATTTATATCACCATCAGGTGTGAGATTATGTCTTAACAAGCAATCAATTTAAGAAATCAACATTACTCATTAGTGCTAAGATAGACATACATGAATGCATGAGTGATTTAGTTTAATCACAAGAATTTATTTTTTCAGTCTAATTGTATAAACTTACTTGCACATCATATCTGATCACGTCAGACTTTATAATCGAGTGAAGTATGCAACTGATCATACTAATGTATCTATCATTTCTCACATATTGCAAGGACAGATTCGTCCTAAATAATGAATTAACAAAGAAAAACTCTATTTTTATAGTTTTTGTTTTATATTTTTATCTTTTGATTTTTCAATTTTCTATTTTTGTATTTGGTTTTGCTTTTTCTAAGAAACATGACACACAAATTACAATCAGGCAATTAACTTTGACTGTTTCTCTTGCTATGTCCTATTCAGGTAAGGGAGGGTTCTGATCATATTTAGACTCAATTAACTGAAATACTCAAAAACCAGTTTTTAAATGTGGTTAATAAGACCAATACTCTACCAAATACTCAAACCGTCCTGGTAAGAAGGCTTTAGTAAAAAGGTCAGCCAACTGTTTTTCAGTTGCAATTTGAATCAAAATGATTAAACCTTTTTGAGAGTTATCTCTAAGAAAATGATATCGAATCTCGATATGTTTTGTTTTTGAATGTTGGACAGGATTAGCTGTAATGAACATAGCAGCAGTGTTATCAACGTAAATTGGAGTTTTAAGAAATTTGAATCCGTAATCCAGCAATTGGTTTTGTAACCAAAGGATTTGAGAGCATCCTGCTGAATCAGCTATGTACCCAGCTTCTACGGTTGAAACAGAGACATTTGTTTGTTTCTTACATTGCCATGAGACTAATCTAGGTCCTAAAAATTAACAACCACCTGTAGTTGATTTTCTATCTTGACAACATCCTCCATAATCACTATCAGTATACCCATATAACTCGAAGTTTCCTTCATAAGGGACCATAATCCTAAGGCTGGTTTTCCTTTGAGATATCTGAATATGCGTTTGACAGCAGTTAAGGGAGATTCCTTCGGGTCTGATTGATACCTGGCACAGACACAAAAAAACATACCTATGCTCGGTCTAGATGCAGTAAGATACATCAATGAACAATCATAGATCTGTATAAAGTTTGGTCTATAGATTTTCTTTTGGATCAGGCTCAATCTTGGTATTTACGTCAGTGGAGTTCTTATGGATTGACAATCTTGCAGTTTATTTCTTCAAGAGTTTGTCACCGAACTCTTTCTTGATTAATAAAGATTCCACCTGCAGATTGCTTGACTTGAAGTCCAAGAAAGAAATTTATTTCTCCCATAGAACTCATTGAAATCGAGACTTCATGATTTCTTCAATTCATTGCACAATTCTGGACTAGTGGAACCAAAATATGATATCATCAACATACACTGTACACATAAAAGATCATCAACATCCTTCTTGATAAACAGATGGACGATTTTCCTCTCGCGTGTATCCATGTTGGATTAGTGCTGATAATGTTTCATACCAGATTCTAGGGGCTTGATGTAAACATACAAAGCTTGCTAAGCTTGTACACACGATGTGGAAATTCTGAATCTTCAAAACCTGGAGGTTGCTTACGTACATACATCATCGTGATTGGTCCATACAAGTAAGCACCTTTCACGTCCATTTGATACACCTGTGATTTCATGAATGATGCATAAGCTAGGAAGACACGATTGATTCAAGTCTTGCAGACTGGAGCAAACTTCATCTTTCATCAATTCTTCTCTTGTCTGTGATCCTTGTGCAACAGTCTCGCTTTTTAATAATAATTCCTCGATCATCTTTGTTTGTTTCTAATCAACCATCGTGTGCTATGGCATTTTTCTCCTTTAGGTAAATCCACAAGATTCCACACTTCTTGTTTTCGGAATTGAAGTATTCTTCTTGCATAGCCTCAATCGTACTATGTCCTTTAACGCTTTGGTAACGTTTTAGGAAGAAATTTGAGAAAGAAACACGATTATAAACAAACATTTGCTTGTTCGATTTACTCCTCGTAGTTCTCTCATTCAATGGATCTATAATCTGAGATGTTAGAGGTTCTTGTGAATATGAGATGTTGGAATCTCATTTCCTTGAACATGAACATCCAGATGGTTTGGTTCAAGTTAGAAAGCTGATGCAATAGGTTCAAAGAATGTGGATTGAAATTGGGAACTTGATTCGGTGAGTTGATGAAGTAATCAAGATTACCGGTGTCAACTACATCACCAGAAATGGATGAATTTCCAGACTCAGGTTGTACAATTTCTATACCATCATTAGGAATTGGTTGTGAAGCATCTTGATTTTCTTAAATGAAATGATCTTCATCTTGTTGAGAGAGATCATCATTATTTGCAAATCGAAAATAGAATCTTTGACAAAAGAGAAAAATGGATAATCTGGGCTTGAGTCATCCATATCATCAGAATCTGAATCATCACTGAAAGAATCGAGATCTCTTTGAGGTTTCTTCTTACCTGTAGAATCAAGAAAGTTAGATTGATCAAACAAGTTAGATTGAAAAGAGTTTGACAATGAATCTAAATCAAATAACCAAGCTGGACCATTTGAAACTGATGGAAAAGAATTTTCAAGGAATTTAACGTTGAATGTTTCAAGTATAACATTTGTCCTAGAGTTATAAACTCGATAGGCTTTCGAAACAGATGAATATCAATGAAAAGTCCTTCATCAGATTTTGAATCAAATTTTCCTAGATGACACTTGAATTAAAATCATAACTGGACAACTAAAGATTTAATAAAATCTATGTTTTGTTCCTACCAAACATCAACTCATAAGGAGTTCAATTTGTCTTTCATAATTAAAGTGCGATTCGTACGAAACACGTAGTAGATATGGCTTCATCCCAGAACGTGATAGGAATTTTTGCATCTGCTAACATGGATCGTGCAGCCTCAATCAAAGTTGTTCTTCCTTTCAGCAACTCCATTTTGTGTAGAGTTTGGGGAGCACTGAACTGATGAGCAATCCTTTTTCTGCAATAGCATGTCAATATTAGCATGTTTAATTCCATCCATTATCATTTGTTATATTTTACTTTTTGTTCTAATTGGTTTTCAACTTATGATGAATTCTTTTATAATTCAGCCATTTCAGATTTAGCATTCAAAAAGAAAACCCATGTAATCTTGTAAGTCATCAATGATAACTAAACAATAAGATTTTCTTCAAGACTCTTCACGTTGGTTGGTCAAAAAGGTCCATATGCAACATCTGAGATGGAATTTGAGTTTATTTGCTTGGGTCATAAGACGCTCTATGTTGTTCCCTTTTAAACATGGTGAGCAGAGGTCAGTAGTGGCAAACTTCTTTGATGGAAGGTCGATAACATGATTTCCCGCTACAAGCTTGTTCATATTCTTGATGTTGGAATGTCGAGACGCTATGCCACAGTGACTTTCGTCATTTGAAGCTTGAGCAATAGGCAAGTGCTTCTGTAGATGGATCAACTTGAGAATATGCAGCTTGTACACATCTCGATCCCTAACAGCTTTAACAAACACCCAGTCTTTGCTAATATGAAAACCTGGCTTCAAAATGTAGCAAAAAGAATTATCAAAAAGTACAGAATATGATTTATCACAAATTTGGAAAACGCTTAATAGATTAAAGTTCAATTGTGAGCAGAAGTTGACTTTATCGAAGCTTATTATCCCTTTGGATACTGTTCCCTCGCCTATGATTTTTCCTCCTGCATCACCACCAAATGCGACGTGTGTACCATCTTTAACTTAATATTGTAGTAAGGCATGATTGCCCATCATGTGCCAGCTACACCCGCTATCCACATACCATGTGTTAATGGGTTCTCGGGCACACCTGCATTTCAAGAACAATTAAGTTGAATATCAACCCAAGCCGAGATGGTCTTGGCTTTCCAAACTTGTCAATAATAGTAAATTGTTTAAAATGAAGTTGTTCACATCCGGCTTATTTTAATGAAATTTCCAATTCTATGATTCACAAATTTTTGATCATTTTTAAAAAAATTCATACCATGAATTGATCAATTTTGAAAAATTGTTATTTCCCAAATTTTTATTGTTCATTCTCACTGACCTTGGAATGAATTGTTTGTGAACGTATTGTTTGGGTCTTACAGAGTCATTTCTTTTGAAAGATCTCAAGCCTAATGACGGTTGGTTAGTTAATCTTTGAAAATCAACATTTGTTTTCTTTTAACTGAGGATTAACATAACCTTGTTAAAAGTGCTAAATTGTGCATTAGCACATCCTGGAGAAGTCTTTCTAAGTAACAATTTTCGTGTTGTGAGTGTGTTCATCATAGAAGGTACAGTATTATTAAAATAACACTTTGATGTTGAGTGATTTCTCATATCCCATATGTGACAGTACTATTTAAAAAACATTCAGGAGTGTTGTGATTGTACATGTCACGATTTCACAGTACTCTTGGAGTTTTGAACAACTTTATTGACTTTCGATGTAGACGCAACGTTTGATCTTGTCTAGGTTAGACGTTAAAAAAAATTAATCTGTGCTTGATTTGATAGTTTGTTCTTTTGCATATTGGTTTTGCTTTTGTATATGAACTTCATTCTTTGATTCCTTAGACACAAGTCGTTTAACGACAGCGGAAGTCTTTGAATTTGAACCTGTTTTCAGCTTAGAGTTCCTTGTTCTTAGGAGTTGTTAACATCTTGAATTGAGTCATGTTCAACATACCAACAGACACAAATTTAAATGGTTTAAATTATTTGTTTGATTTGTTGTTTTGTTTCATCATCTTGAATCTTATTTGATCATTTTTTAGCTTTAGTAAATTTTCTTCTCCTTGGTTCCTTGATTTTGTGGAACTGATTTCATTTGAGATTTAAATCTTCAGTGAAGATTCTTCAGTTTCTTTCTTTTTTGATCTTTTTGGTCATAAGAGTAGAGTCTTCAGAGTTTCTTCTTTTTGTTTTGCCTTATCTTTGTTTTAATGATTACTTCCTCCAACACAGATTCTTTTGAAACAAAAATTTTCTTACTTTTTCGATCGTGGTTCATATGATTTAACTTTTATTGGATGACCGTTTTGATCATTTCTATATCCTTTTCTTCAAAGATTTCAACATTGATTTTCTCTTTTCATTATCAGAAATCTTGTTGTTTTTTTTTGATAAGCTTTAAGTTTTGCTTTATCTCTAGGAGAGTGATCATGTGTGTTAAAATCTTCTGGTAGAGTGTTTGTATAGATTCAGGCATTGGTTTGTGAGTAAAACCTAATCCTGCTTTTTGTTTATCCTTGTTCACTCACCAGTTGTTCCATAATCGTTTTGGAACTTTTTACTTTTGCTAGATCAACTTGTGTAGCAGCATGTGCTATTTTCTCCTGTTTCAAGTTCATAGTCATTCTTTTCTTTAAGTTGTTTGGAAACAATTTCTAATTCTTTCAAAGTTTTGTTCCATGAAGTTTGTAAGAATTGATCTTTTCATCAAAATATTATATGATCATTTTTGAGTTTATTATGCATTAATTCTCTTGCTTGAGCTTGTCATGAATTTTGTACGAGTAAGTTCGATAATACTCTACTGTTCAAAGCAAGATTTTGTGCATAGTTTTTCTCTTACTTCAGCTGGTATTTCAGGATATTTAGGTGATGAAGTCTCAGATTTAGAAGATGAATTTTCAACCTTTGGTTGATCTGATTGTGCCATTAAAGCAACTTCTTTGAATCCTCTTAGGATCAGATTTATCACTCTAATCTTATTCTTCTTCTTCATTCTCAGAATCAATTTAGCATTGGATCACTATCTTCTGACCAATCTTCTCCTTAAACTTCTGCAATAAGAGAAAAACTATAGGTTAAGTCAGCTATAAATGCTCTACATATGCACTCGTCGTATCCATCCTTGATGCTCACTACTAAAGCTTTCTTGGGTTCTTCAAAAGCTTTTGAGTCATCTTTAAGTTTAGGCATTGGTAAGCGTTGGTATGGCTTTGGAATGTCTTCTGAGATGATTGATGAAACCTCTGATTGCTTGAACTCGATTGGTTATTTCCTCTTTGTTTCTGGGAGCTTTCATTCCCTTGAAAAGTGACCATAGCTATTGCAGTTGAAACACCTTGACTTAGATTGTCAAATCCAACAGTTTGTTAGCACTTGGCTTGTAGTTCCTATTCACATAAGAGTGTTTCTGAGTTCTGTATGCAATCATCACCATTTGCCAATTCAGATCCATTTCCTCCACGTCATCTGGGTCCATCTCGAATAAGTCCTACAAAACAAAATCTATTTGAGTTAAATGACTAACTTGATGAGCTTGAAAACTAGCAATAAAAGCAGGTAAAGCATATTGGGACTCTTCATCCTGTAATAGGATATTAATGACATCTTTAACTTTGCTAGGTTTAGCAGAGTTAGAAGATGGAGTCTCAGTATGAGTGTTAGAAGTTTGAGCTTTAGGAGGAGACTGAGGTTGATGCTGTGTTGCATAAGCAGGAGCACTTGTATATGAAGAATCTGTAAAGAACCCTGCTCCATCAAACAAATCACCCTCTTTTTCTGGTAAACTCTCATTTTTAGCCATAAAGGCATTCTCCACAGTACTAGCTGGAGATGCAACATATTTGTACTGAGACATTAAAGTTGCTCTGTCATTATTCTTGAGCTTTCATGTCACCAGGCCCAAGGAGGGTGGGACGTCGCAGACTAGCAAAATACATGGCAGTGGAAACTAACCACTCAAGAGCAAACAAGGAGAGATATCACATGGCATTACATTAAAACAACATATCCGGGCTATGAAAGTCTTGCCCAAACATCAAATCCATAAATTATCCAAATTTATTACACAACAAAACCGAAGGTCTAATAAAGTTTTTAAAATTGAGTAATGCCATTGGTAGTCACGGTACTAAGCCATCCATAAAGTTTCCATTAAAATCTAAGCTTCATCAAGGGTTACCTTAAACATGCTCAAAAGAATTTGTGTCAACTAAAAAGTTGGTGAGTTCAAGTGCTTAAAGTTTAAAAACAAATGGACTCTTTAGAATCCATAAGTTAATTTTAAAAAGAAAACATAAGTGTCACTGTTGTGGGGTCACAATCAACCCTGCACTCAGCCCCGGCTAGCCTCTTCTAAACTTTTGTTATGCCGGTTATCCCATAGGGGAAACTGAGCCTCAAAGAGTGTACCATACCTGCCGGTTATCGATGTTGTGCTTGAAGAGGGGTTCTCGATTTTGGCTGGAAATGAAGAAAAGTTGCAGGGATGTTGGGATTTCTTGGCTAAAATTCGAGAGAGAGTGTGAGGGAGAAATGGTTAGGGGTTGGATTGGATGTATGGGGAAAGGGGGGGTGTGTAGAAGTGGTTTGTAGGGTTTGAGGGGGATGGTGAGTGGGGGGAGAGGGGAGGCGGCCGAATGGTGTGTGTGGGGGTGTGTTTTCATTTATTTTATTTTTTTTGGTAAAGTTTAAATTATAGTGTAAGTTGATAGTGTAGTATTAAGATGGTAATTTTCTAGTTTACAAGTTCTAAGTGTAAGATGATATATATATGTATGTGTGTCGTAATGTGTAGGTATACACACATATTATTTATTTGTTTTAATAAATTTTAATTTCTAACATAGATTTAATATTTCTAGAATCACTTATAATTTCTACACTAAGGCTAGAATATAGAATCTTCTAAGCAACTAAACATGAAATCCCTTATCACGTAAGAAGAAAATAATATTAATAATAAGAATGAAAATAATGCCGGATAAAATTAAAGTTAAAGTTGGACCTAGGAGTCGGTTGTTACATTTCATCAATTTCAACAGACTTAATTTTGGCTATCAACAGATCAAGATCCATAGGAAATTTCTCAGTATGCTTTAACAGTGTAACTATTTGTTTCCATGAAGATGGAAGAGCATTGAGAAGCCAAAAGTTAGATGTTTTAGATCATTTTTGATGCCAGTAGTTGACATCTCAGTTGTCAGTTGCACAATTCTATTCATCATTTGGTTTATGGTTTCACCAGATAAATGCTCAAATAGCTCTAACTGTCTCTTCAATTTCTGCTTCTTGAGATCTTGAATCTCCTTACCACCTTCACAAATTATCTTCAAAGCTTTATACATGGTATATGCCGTTTGAAATCCATCTAGTCTAGTTAAGACTTCAAGTGGTAGTCCTTTAGACATCAAGGAATAGGATTTAATGTCATTCTTTACTTTTCTTAGATCATCACCTTGTAACCCATCTTCAGGATATGGTTCTGGAGAGTATTTAGTATAGACAAACCCTCTATTAGGACCATCTGAAGTGATAGGAATGTGAAGTCCTTTTTCTATTGATTTTCATAAGTCAGTGTCAATAGAATTAAGGTAATGTTTCAATCTAAGTGACCAATTCTTAAAATCAGCTCTGTTCTTCAGTTTAGGAACTCTGTTTTTTGAGTCTTTTGATTTCACCATTTTAATTTTTTGATTTTAGAAAAGATTTGTTTTTATTGTTTTTAAGTTTTTGAATTAAAACAATGAAATGAAAATAGTTTGGATTTTTTTTTTTTAGTTTTTGAAAAATTTCTAAGTGTTGATGTTGATGCAACTAAACAGTGATGAAAATGCGCCTACACAGTTGTAATGCGCCTAGAATTCCTTAGTTTTTGAAAAGTTCCAAAGTGACCAAACAGTTGTGATGCTCCCCCACAGTGGTAAACGCCCCAGACCAAAAATGCCTTAACAGTTGTGACACGTCTGAACAGTTGTCAAGCGCCCCAAAAACATGGGCAATTTTCAGTAGTGTTTTGACCTAATGCGCCAAATTCAACATATTCAAACAAACTTAGATCTGCTGAAAATTTTCAAAACTTATTGAATTGCTCTGAAAACTTACAGTTAGACTATAATTTGATCGATTAACATTCCTTCATCTTCAATTTCACCAAACAACAACAACAATTCAGTTTCTGATCGAATTTCAGTTCGAAAATGAAGAACAGGTTCGAACACTAATTTGAACAAATTCACTGATTTTGAAAGAATTGAACTGCAAATTGTGATTCAATTCATGTTTTTGATGATGAAACACAAATGAAATCAACAATTGTTAGATTGAATTGCTTATCAATCACAGATTCAAGTGATTCAAAAGTTTGACAGTTTGAAGAACTTAAATCACTGAACCAACAGCTCTGATACCATTTGATAGGATCAAAATGGATCGATCTGTGATGATATTTTGATACAATTCAATCCAACAAACACATGCAATCAATTCAATGGAAACAAATAACAAAAATGCATAGGTTTTCATTGATTAGTAAGCATAGAAAGTACACGTGTAAGTAAAAACAGTTACAAATCATTCACTAATCTAGTCTCTATCGGTCTCTAAAAACTACCTACACAATACCTTATCTATGCTATTTATACTATCAAAGAAAACAAAATAAGAAACATATATTTACACAATAAGTCCCTACGCTATGACAAAACTATACAAAGACTAATAAAGACTAAATGTTAATCTTCAAGAGGCATCTAAAATACTCCCCCTAAGATTGACATTGTCTTCAGTCTTCAAAATCAATCTTCTATCTTCAAATATTCTATCTTCAATCTTTGATCTTCTTCAATATTCATTCTTTGTCTTTATCTTTAGTCTCCATGCTTTTTTTTTTTTTTTTTTGTCTTCAGTCTTCATAAATCAAAGAAGTCTTCTGGCTCTTTTAATTTTGAATACCGGCTTCTCTTTATAAAGTTCTTGTTCCCTTAGAGCTTTAGTAATAGCAGACTTGAACTTGCTAGCTAAGATACCTTGCTTCGGTTTAGCTTCATTCGTCTTTATATCCATTCTATTATTTACTTCCAAAGTTTCCTTTGTAGACCTGCAATATCCAAGTTAGCATAAAGTTCTATTAGGTTTGGGTTATCTTTACAATGAATTTCTAAAACCCCTTTGCTAGATATCCTCATGAACTCTATCTCTCTAATATCATTTTTCTCAATGTTAGCATACGCCAAGGCTTTCCTTAGAGATATCCTGTCCATCGCCGCATTCATTACTTTAATAATCGACACAAAATACTTCTTATCATTTTCAGCCGTTTCTGGAACAACTTTTTCAAAATTTTGTATAGACAAGAATGAGATGTAACTGGGATGCAAAAGTTTCAACTCAAAAACACCAATTAAAGAAATCATATCACGATCCCAATTATCCAAATCTCTAACTAACTTCAGCTCAAATGTATCGGCATTATAAAACCACCTCAAGATTGGCTTTGATTGTTGTGTTCCATCAATGACTTTGAGTCCCGGATTTGTTACTTTTTCAAAGTATTGATCACTGAATGCATCTAAGAACTTTTCTTCTCCAATATCTTTCTCAACTCCTTTTCTCTTCTTCTTCAATGATTGAAAGTATTCCTTATCCTCCTAATCTGTGACATCCAGTAATTTTCCGTAATCCTTATCCTCCTAATCTGTGACATCCAGTAATTTTCCGTTACCAAATTCATTTAGTTCTGTTAAGTCTTGCATACACGTGTCGTGAGCACACACTAGTTGTCGTTGAACGTTGGTGACTTAATAATAATTAATAATGATTATCTGATAATAATTTAGTTAATGATGTGATTATTCAGTTGTGCTTATGTGTTTACGTGATTTAAATGCTAATTGTGAATTTTATCGCGTAACGTGAAAACGTGTGTATTTAATCCGTATGTTTGTATTTAGTAAGATAAAACATATAATTGTTATTATTAGTTCATATGTTTATTATTTTAGGTTAAAAACATTTTAAAAGAGTGTTTAAAAGCTTAATTTTTATAAAATATAAAGTGCAAGGGTTTAGAGGGTAAATAACACAAATTAATTAAACAAAAATTAAAAACTCTAACCCTAAAGCACATCTCAGCCGCGACCTGCATTGTCACCCTCTCCCTTTGCAATTTTCGTCCAAGAACACTCACAAAGCATCGAATTTGATCGATTTCAAGGGTTGCAACAAGTTAGAATCATCAAATACAAGTCAATACACGTTTAAAGGTTAGATTTTTACATGTTTTTCAAGGGATTTGATTATGGCCGAAAGTTGGTGTTCCGAATATGCAATTGAATATTGATTCTTTGTTGTTTGATGATGTTATGATGTTAGTTAGGTTAGATTGATGCTAGCTAACGTCGATTATGCAAGAAAGCTATGATTTTGATGCGTTGTTCATAGGTTACTAATAATAGTAACTTTATTTGCATGAATATGGTGATTTGATGATGAATTGAGGTTGTTAATGTGTTTATGATGATAATTGGGTGTTAGATTGATGATATGAATGCTAGAAATTCAAGAATGAATGTTGTAGTTTATGTCTTACTAAAGATAGTAACTTTTGGCTATGAAGGTTGATGAATTGTGGTAATTGGATGTTGTTGATCAGGTCTAGTTGCTATCATGAGCTTGAATTGGTATATTATTGATGAATTCATGAATGTATTGGGTGTTTGATAGATTTTGGGATGTGTTTTCCCAAAAGGGAAACTTTATTTGCACAAATTCTTGGATATGAGGATTTGAGCATGTTTGGGACATTAGGATCATGTTAGCATGTTCATGGATGATTTCTAAGGTGGTAGAATGTATTGTTTGGGTTGTATGAATGTTTAGTTGGTTAGTTATCTGATTTGGCCTGTTTGTGGGAATTCATGGTAATGGGTCATATGGGTATGTTAGGACTATTGTTGGTTTGTGGTTGATCATGATTGAACATTTTGGATGATAAGATTTCTGTTAAATGGTATGTTGATGATCATCATACACTCGTGCGAATCTAAGGCCCCTACTTAGTAGGATTGGCAGGGTTTAGGGTGTGAAGTCGTGAGTGGCTTCACATGGCATGCTGTGCCTGATTTGATTCTATGTATGATGCATTGGTTGTGTTGTTGTTATGTTGAGCATGATAATTGTTTGAGATTCGCATGACTTCTATGATATCTGGTTGTATGATGATCTAGGTAGTACATGTGGGTAATGAGGTGTCATATGTGATCAGTTTGCATGTTAATCATGTGTGATGTACTGTTATGCTTGTTTGAATGAAGTTTCACCTATAATGTCACCAACGCGTCAAACAGGTCAACTGGGTCAAATGTGTCTTGTCTTTTTAAAACCTTGACCTCCTTGGTTTGTAGAGAGTTTAGGGTTTCATATTGATTTTGTGTGCACGTACTTATGTACTCATGTGTTCTACGTGACCTTTGAAGGTTGTCTTTCCACTATTTCTTGTCAAGTTAAGCTTTAAGTTATTTCTTACGCGCATCAGGTGAGTTCATGGTCCACTCTTTTATATACTCGTTTTTAGGGGAGATAGCATACTGTTTTTACAAACGCTTTATTTATATAATTGTGTATAGTATAATGTAGTGCTGTTTACCATGCAAAGTCCTCACACTTTCGGATTGTTAATAATGATTTAGCGGGGAAATTTTGGGTAGTACTACTAGGTCTGATGAGCCCCACCTATGCGACTCGAGGTCAAATGAGTGCAATTTTGTCCTAACGAACATTGTCACGACCTGGTAAGTCGTGGCAGGAGGTAACAAACGTAACACAGTCAGCTTCAATCGCGAAATCACTATGATTATTACTAATTGTTTATAGACTATCTATCTATTACAATACACTTCTTATATTTTGTAACTGTTATTGGTTTATGTTTAAACGCAAACTCTTGAACTCACCAACCGTTGTGTTGACTTGTTTAGTATGCTATTCTCAGGTTAAGGTTGCTAATTGCCTAGGAGCACTCACGGGTCTGCGTCTTTAGGTTGTCAGCATGTCATGAATTGTCACACCCTCAAAATCCGCGAGCGGGGTTTTACCGCGAGGCGCGTGACATACCAGGATCTCAGTCATTAGTTACCAAGAACGACTCTATATGATAAATAAACAAAACCAGAGTTAACGTTTAAAATACTGCGGAAGCGTTTTTAAAACTAGAAAACTCAAAACAAGTAGTATGTAAAGAGAATGCGCAAAACATACGCGCCCCAAACACAAATGTTAATAGGAAATAACCCAAATTGTAAACAAACAATGTAGACAACTCAACGATGCTGGTGTGCGTGCTCCTAGGCAACTGGCAACCTTAACCTGAGAATAGCATACTAAACAAGTCAACACATGGTTGGTGAGTTCAAGAGTTTGCGTTAAAATATAAACCAATCAATAGTTTTCAGAGCATAAGTAGTGTATTGCAATAGATAGCTAGTCTATTAACATAAAAATATTAATCATAGTGATCTCGCGATTGAAGCTGACTGTGATACGTTTGTTGCCTCCCGTCACGACTTACCAGGTCGTGACGAATATGTGATAGGACAAAATTGCACCCGTTTGACCTCGAGTCGCACAGGTGGGGCTCGTCAGACCCAGTAGTACTACCCAAAATTTCCCCGCTAGTCAATATTAACAATCCGAAAGTGTGAGGACTTTCCATGGTAAACAACACTATATCAATATTATACACACTCATAAATAAAAGCGTTTGTAAACAGTATGCCATCTCCCCCAAAAGAGATTTATGTAAAAGAGTGGGGCAAGAACTCACCTGGTATGCGCAAGAATTAACTTAGAGTTTAACTTGAAAGAAAGAAGGAAAGACAACCTTCAAAGGTCACCTAGAATACAAGAGTACATAAGTACGTGTGCACAAAAACAACACGAAACCCTAAGTGCTCTACAAACCAAGGAACTCAAGGTTTAAGAATACAAGACACATTTGACCCAGTTGACCCGTTGGACCCGTTGGTGACATTATAGGTGATAATTCATTAAACTAACACAACAGCATATCATACATGATCAACATACCACTTGATTACATATAGCACATCACCACCACATGTACTACCTAGATCATCATATAACTAGATATCATACAAATCATGCAAATCACAACAGGCCAAAACAGATAACAACCCAAATCAACATTCATACAACATAAACAACACATTTAGTCACCTTAGAACCCATCCATGAACACACTAGCATGATCCTAATATCCCAAACATGCTCAAATCATCCAATTCAAGGATTTGCACAATTAAAGTTTCCCTTTTGGGAAAGTTCATCCCAAATTCATCAAACTCACACAACATTCATGAATTCATCAATTATATACTATTTCAAGTCCATGACAACATCTAAACATGATCAACAACACCTAATCATCATGATTCATCAACTTTCATACCCAAAAGTTACTATCTTTAGTAAGGTATGAACTACAACATGCATTCTTGAATTCCTAACATTCATATCAACCATCTAGCATCTAATCATCATCACAAACACATCCATAACATTCACACATCATCCAATCACCAATTCATGCAAAATAAAGTTACTATTATTAGTAACCTACGAACAATGCACCCAAATCATGGCTTTCTTGTAAAATCGACGTTAACTAATATATATACAATACAACTAACATAATCACAACATCAACAACCATTATTCAACATCCAATTTGATCCAAAATTGCCTCAAACTCACGGCCAAAGATGATCATGTGAATAAACAACCAAAATCCAAACTTTCTTGCATAATCAACGTTAACTAGCATCAACACAACCTAACTAACATCATAACATCACCAAACGAACAAGAATTAACATCCAATTTGCAGATTTCGAACTAGGGTTTCGGCCAACACCAATAATGCATGAAAACACCAAAACTAACCTTTAATTCGCGAAAGAAAACAAGAATCGATGTTCCAATGTGTTGTGGAGCTTGAAATTGATCCAAAACCGATGCTTTGTGGGTGTTCTTGGCCGAAATCGCAAAGGGAGAGGGAGAGGGAGTGAGGTCGCGGCCGATGGGGTGGGATTAGGGTTGGGTTTTGATTTTTATTTATTAATAATCCATAATTACCCTTTTAACCCTTATAATTTGTATTTTATAAAAATTAAGCTTTTTGAATAGATTTAAATAGTTTTTAACTACTAAACACAATTATTATTAATCACAAATAACAATCATGCATAATTCCCATTTATCACAAAACACACGAATAAATATGCACGTTTTCACGTTACGCGATAACATTACAGTTAACATTCAAATCACATAAGCATAACTTAATAATCACATTGTTAACCTAATTATCATCAATTTAACATTACTGATTACTGTTAAGTCACCAACGTTCAACGACAACTAGTGTGTGCTCCCGACACGTGTATGCAAGACTTAACGGAACAAACGGAGTTTGGTAACGGAAAATTACCGGATGTCACATTATCCCCATGTTGAAAGAATTTTCGTCCCGAAAATTGCGTTACATGGTGAGTGTTCCATCACTGGTCTACTGCATTGGCACAAGGAAATCGAAATCGTGTGAGTTTTGGATGAGTTGTCACATCATCCCCATGTTGAAAGAAATTTCGTCCCGAAATTTAATCAATACCTTCGCCGGCTGGCATCGTCCTTTCAAATAGCTGAGGATACTTAAGCTTCATTTGATCTTCACGTTCCCACGTGAATTCTGGTCCACGTCTCGAGTTCCAACGAACTTTGACGATGGGTATCTTGCTTTGCTTAAGCGTTTTCACCTCACGATCCATCACCTCGACCGGTTCCTCAATGAAGCGTAGTTGTTCATCTACTTGAACTTCTTCCAGTGGTACGACCATCGTTTCATCCGTTAAACATTTCTTTAGGTTTGAAACATGGAATACATCATGGATTCCACTCAATGAATCAGGTAAGGCTAGTCGATAAGCCACTGGACCAATTCTTTCCACTATCTCAAATGGTCCAACGTATCTCGGATTTAGCTTTCCTCGTTTACCAAACCGAACTACGCCTTTCCATGGTGAGACTTTCAATAAAACTTTGTCACCTGTCTGAAATTCCAAAGGTTTTCGTCGTTTGTCAGCATAGCTTTTCTGTCTGTCTCGTGCTGCGGCCATGCGGTTTCTTATCTGAACAATCTTCTCAGTTGTCTCGTGTACTAACTCGGGACCCGTTAATTGACTATCACCAATTTCAACCCAGCAAACTGGTGATCTACACTTTCTCCCATACAAAGCTTCAAAAGGTGCTGCCTTTATACTAGTGTGATAACTGTTGTTGTAAGAAAATTCCACCAACGGTAGGTGAACTTCCCAGTTATTCCCGAAATCAATCACACAAGCACGTAACATGTCCTCCAAAGTCTGTATAGTACGCTCGCTTTGACCATCAGTCTGTGGATGATAAGCAGTACTCATATCCAATCGTGTACCTAAAGCTTTCTGCAACGACTGCCAGAAGTGTGATGTGAAACGAGAATCGCGATCAGAAATAATTGAGATTGGTACTCCATGCCTCGAAACGATTCCTTCAGATAAAGTCGGGTTAACTTCTCCATCTTATCTGTTTCCTTTATCGCTAGGAAATGAGCAGATTTTGTCAATCGATCCACGATAACCCATATTGTATCACAACCCGTAGAAGTGCGAGGTAACTTAGTAATAAAATCCATTGATATTTGATCCCACTTCCACATAGGGATCTCGGGTTGTTGTAGTAACCAGATGGTTTCTGATACTCCACTTTCACCTTGAGCAGGTCAGACACTTGCTCACATAAGTAGCTACATCTGCTTTCATGTTAGGCCACCAATAGTGCGCCTTCAAATCGTGGTACATCTTGTCAGATCCAGGATGTATAGAATACTTGGACTTGTGAGCCTCACTCATCACCAAGTCTCTCAGGTCTCCGTGGAGAGGTACCCATAGTCTATCATGAAATAACGAATCCCATCCGGCTTTACTTCTAATTGCTTTTCCATTCCTTGTAACCCTTCTAAACTCATATTTTCTACTTTCAGAGCTTCAGTTTGAGCATCACGGATTTGTTCGGGTAATTGCGTACTAATCGTTAGTTGCAGAGCTCGCACACGTCGAGGTTTAGCAGTCTCTTTTCTACTCAGCGCATCAGCAACTACATTTGCTTTCCCTGGGTGGTACTTAATAGCACAATCATAGTCGTTTAACAATTCCACCCAGCGTCTTTGTCTCATGTTCAACTCCTTTTGCTCAAAGATGTGCTGAAGACTCTTGTGATCGGTGTAGATGGTGCATTTGGTACCGTACAAGTAATGTCTCCAGATCTTTAAGGCAAACACTACCGCACCCAGTTCCAAATCATGGGTGGTATAGTTCTTCTCATGAATCTTCAACTGTCTAGAGGCGTATGCTATCACTTTATCCCGCTGCATCAGGACGCATCCAAGTCCTTGAATAGAAGCGTCACAATAGACTACGAAATCATCACTACCATCCGGTAACGCTAATATTGGTGCGCTACACAATTTATGTTTCAGCAACTGAAAAGCAGATTCCTGACTCTCACCCCATTTGTACGTCGTTCCTTTGTGAGTCAAAGCTGTGAGAGGTTGTGCAATCTTAGAGAATCCTTCAATGAATCGTCGATAATATCCCGCTAATCCAAGGAATTGTCGTATCTCACTCGGTGTCTTAGGAACAGACCAATTCTTTATCGCTTCAATCTTAGCAGGATCAACATGTATTCCCTTCTCGTTGACAATATGACCCAAGAATTGTACCTCACGTATCCAGAAATCACACTTAGAAAACTTTGCATACAGTTGTTCCTTTCTAAGTAATTCCAAGATTAAACGTAAGTGCTTCTCATGTTCTTCCTCGGTCCTTGAGTATATCAGTATGTCATCAATAAAGACGATAACAAACTGATCAAGATAGGGTTTGCACACGCGATTCATGAGGTCCATGAATACTGCTGGTGCATTCGTCAACCCAAATGGCATGACCAAAAATTCATAGTGACCATATCGTGTACGGAAAGCAGTCTTCGAGATGTCCTCTTCTCGAACTCTCAGCTGATGATACCCAGACCTCAGATCAATCTTAGAGTAATAGCTTGATCCTTGTAGTTGATCAAACAAATCATCGATACGAGGTAACGGATATCTATTCTTGATAGTAACCTTGTTCAGTTCCCTATAGTCAATGCACATTCGAAATGTACCATCCTTCTTCTTCACAAATAGAACTGGCGCTCCCCAGGGCGACGAACTCGGTCGGATAAACCCTTTATCCAACAACTCTGTAGTTGAGCGGATAATTCCTGCAGTTCGTTCGGAGCTAATCGGTATGGTGCTCTCGCAATTGGAGCGGCTCCTGGAGTCAACTCAATCTGAAATTCAACTTGACGATGAGGCGGTAATCCAGGAAGGTCTTCCGGAAACACCTCAGAAAACTCACGAACTACGGGAATATCCTCTATCTTCTTTTCCTCAGTCTGTTTATCCGTGACTAGTGCCAATATGGCTAGTCGACCCTTTCGTAACAACTTTTGTGCCTTCATAAACGAGATGATGCCTATCACCGCACCACTCCTATCACCTCTGACCGTAAGGACTTCTTCACCAATGGGAATCCTTATGATCTTCTCGTGGCATATGACTTCCGCTTGTTTATCAGAAAGCCAATCCATGCCTACTACCACATCAAAGCTTCCTAACGTAACAGGCATGAGATCTATGGTGAACGTATGACCAGCAAGCTCTATCTTGCAGTCTCTAAGAATATGCGTTACGTGAATCTGTGTACCGTCAGCTAACTCTACGGTGTATTTAGATTCTAAGGTTGAGGGCATATCACTTAAAAGACTACAGAACCTAGTGGACACGAAACTTCTATCGGCTCCGGTATCGAATAATACAGTAGCAAAACAACCATTAACCGAAAATTTACCAGTTACTGTTGTAGGATCGTTTAGAGCCTCACCTGAGCCAATGACGAAGGCTCTTCCTTTGGCTCCATTGTTGTTATTGCCTCCATTGTTGTTGCCATTACCATTGTTGTTGTTATTGTTATTGCCGTTGTTATTATTGTTGTTGTTCCCATTGTTGTTGTTACCATTACCATTCCTCTTAAGTTGGGGACAGTTGCGTTTGTAATGGCCTTCTTTCCCGCATTCAAAACAACCTTTCGGAGTTTCTTGTGATTGTTGTGGCTTTCTCATCAGTTCACCCCGACAGTCTTTGGCTGCGTGACCAATCTTCCCACAACGTTGACACTTGAAGTTATCACACCGACCCACATGGTGGTAGTTACACCGGTTGCACTTCGGCAGTCTTCCACCATACCCGCCGGGTCCTTGATTTGAGTGCGCCTGGTTGAAGCTTCGGTTGTTATCAAACTTCCGTTGCTGTTGCTGACTTGGCTGCTGTTGTTGAGGTTGAGATTGGCTACTGGATGACGATCCCTTGTTGCTTAAACCATCCCACTTGCGTTTCTGGTCGGGCACGCTTGCCACCGCACCCCGTTTGGGTAACCGACCTTGCTCAACTGCCTGGTCAGTCAGCCTGTGGGCTGTTCGGATTGCTTGTTGTATGGTAGTGGGGTTAGAAGCAGTTACCATACTTTGAATTTCAGGCACCAATCCCCGTATATAATGCTCCACCCTCTTGTGCATTTCATTCACCATCCCTGGACATAAAGTGGCTAACTCATGAGTACGAGTCGTGTAGGCTTCAATTTCTGAGCCTTGCATTTTGAGTTGCCAGAACTCAATCTCCAGTTTCTGCACTTCATTCCGGGGGCAATATTCTTCAGTCATGATTTCTTTGAATTCATCCCACGGTAGTTCATTGGCCATGGCTTGACCCAACATTTGTACCTGGGCATTCCACCAAGAGAGTGCTGCGCCTTCCAACGTCCCTGTGGCATACTTCACCTGATCAGCAGGCGGGCAGTTGCATTTCGCAAAAACCGACTCTGTCTTCTCAAACCACCTTACAAGCCCTACAGCCCCTTCCGTCCCGCTGTAGGTATGAGGTTTACAGTCCATGAAGGACTTGTAGGTACATGGTGGTGGTCCTGTTTTGACAATCCCAACATTAGTCAGATATCCTAGACAAATAACTAGGATAATCAGTTTAACCTTTTGCTATCATTTACCTGCTGGTTGTCCAGGTTGGGCAGCAGCCACTGCCGCCTGAACGTGTTCATTAATCAATGCCGCCAATTCCGCAGGCGTCATGTTTATGGCTCCGGCTCCACGGCCTCCGGCGCCACGTCCACGACCACGCCCACGTCCTCTTCCACGTGCGTCCATATTTCACTTTAAAATTCACAATTACAATAATGAGTAACATCCAACACATTAATCTCATCAAAGTACAGTAAACAATAAGAAATAACGAATTTACCACAACCACAACGTTTATAACAGAAATAATAATCAAAGATAAATAAATTGTAATTGAGTCACAAAATATTCCATCAATGTTAAAATTTAAGTTTGTCAGTTGGGTGGGAAACAACCCTTCCCACATAGGTTTCAAAGAAAAGAAACACTACATAGTCTAAGTCATTTAAAAGTAGGATCAGTCCAGTATATCAGATCCATCACTGTCCTCATCCATCTCTACTGGTTCTTCTTCGGGGGCTTCCTCGGGTTCTTCTTCTGGGTCTTCCTCATCAGGGTCCACCAAAGGTGCAGGAGCTTCAGCAATCTGAAGTGCTGCTAGCTGTGCCTCTAAACCAACGAACCTATTATCAATCTCCATGTTATGGTGATCCTGTGCATCCATGCGCTCACCAAGTGCTACCACGTTGCCTGCCAGAGTATGATGTCCACCAATGGCCATCGAAAGTCGCTCCTGAAGTGTATCTACCTGGTAACGCAGCTGACGCATCTCAGATCGTATCGCAGAGTGTTTCGTCAGTGAGTCCTCTAATCCGCTGTCGCTCTGTGTCCAGTGTGGCTACTAGGGCTGCAAATGCCTGCTCCAGAGGGATGCTCAAGGTAGGAAGTGTAGGCAAAGTAGAGGCGGTTGATGACCTAGTCCTAGGTCGTGTAGGTGCTACAGGTGGTACGCGTTCTCTATAAGCCATACGGTTAATGTAAGTGGGGTAGAAATCCCAGTTACGTGGAGGATCGAGCTCAGGAGGTACGAAAGGCTGATCCCAGTCTATCTCGCCGCGAGGATAAGGATGTCGTGGCCAGTTAGATCCCCTATCAGGTACGGGAGATGTAGGAGGTGATTCAGATCGTGCAGGTCTCTTGCCTAAATTCCTGGACGACGATGCCATGCTGCGAAGTACGTGTTGCATATGCCAATGAGTATACAGTAAGGAGAGTAAGCGATAAGTAACTAACAACTGTGCGGTTATAGTCTAGTGTGTGTATGCAACCTAGTTCCCTATAACCAATGGCTCTGATACCAATCTGTCACACCCTCAAAATCCGCGAGCGGGGTTTTACCGCGAGGCGCGTGACATACCAGGATCTCAGTCATTAGTTACCAAGAACGACTCTATATGATAAATAAACAAAACCAGAGTTAACGTTTAAAATACTGCGGAAGCGTTTTTAAAACTAGAAAACTCAAAACAAGTAGTAGGTAAAGAGAATGCGCAAAACATACGCGCCCCAAACACAAATGTTTAATAGGAAAATAAACCCAAATGTGTAAACAAACAATGTAGACAACTCAACGATGCTGGTGTGCGTGCTCCTAGGCAACTGGCAACCTTAACCTGAGAATAGCATACTAAACAAGTCAACACATGGTTGGTGAGTTCAAGAGTTTGCGTTAAAATATAAACCAATCAATAGTTTTCAGAGCATAAGTAGTGTATTGCAA
Source organism: Flaveria sonorensis (assembly GCA_025506505.1). NCBI lineage: Eukaryota > Viridiplantae > Streptophyta > Magnoliopsida > Asterales > Asteraceae > Flaveria > Flaveria sonorensis. The sequence goes on along the minus strand of CM046430.1, from coordinate 15,906,701 downwards.
TAGATAGCTAGTCTATTAACATAAAAATATTAATCATAGTGATCTCGCGATTGAAGCTGACTGTGATACGTTTGTTGCCTCCCGTCACGACTTACCAGGTCGTGACGAATATGTGATAGGACAAAATTGCACCCGTTTGACCTCGAGTCGCACAGGTGGGGCTCGTCAGACCCAGTAGTACTACCCAAAATTTCCCCGCTAGTCAATATTAACAATCCGAAAGTGTGAGGACTTTCCATGGTAAACAACACTATATCAATATTATACACACTCATAAATAAAAGCGTTTGTAAACAGTATGCCATCTCCCCCAAAAGAGATTTATGTAAAAAGAGTGGGGCAAGAACTCACCTGGTATGCGCAAGAATTAACTTAGAGTTTAACTTGAAAGAAAGAAGGAAAGACAACCTTCAAAGGTCACCTAGAATACAAGAGTACATAAGTACGTGTGCACACAAAACAACACGAAACCCTAAGTGCTCTACAAACCAAGGAACTCAAGGTTTAAGAATACAAGACACATTTGACCCAGTTGACCCGTTGGACCCGTTGGTGACATTATAGGTGATAATTCATTAAACTAACACAACAGCATATCATACATGATCAACATACCACTTGATTACATATAGCACATCACCACCACATGTACTACCTAGATCATCATATAACTAGATATCATACAAATCATGCAAATCACAACAGGCCAAAACAGATAACAACCCAAATCAACATTCATACAACATAAACAACACATTTAGTCACCTTAGAACCCATCCATGAACACACTAGCATGATCCTAATATCCCAAACATGCTCAAATCATCCAATTCAAGGATTTGCACAATTAAAGTTTCCCTTTTGGGAAAGTTCATCCCAAATTCGTCAAACTCACACAACATTCATGAATTCATCAATTATATACTATTTCAAGTCCATGACAACATCTAAACATGATCAACAACACCTAATCATCATGATTCATCAACTTTCATACCCAAAAGTTACTATCTTTAGTAAGGTATGAACTACAACATGCATTCTTGAATTCCTAACATTCATATCAACCATCTAGCATCTAATCATCATCACAAACACATCCATAACATTCACACATCATCCAATCACCAATTCATGCAAAATAAAGTTACTATTATTAGTAACCTACGAACAATGCACCCAAATCATGGCTTTCTTGTAAAATCGACGTTAACTAATATATATACAATACAACTAACATAATCACAACATCAACAACCATTATTCAACATCCAATTTGATCCAAAATTGCCTCAAACTCACGGCCAAGATGATCATGTGAATAAACAACCAAAATCCAAACTTTCTTGCATAATCAACGTTAACTAGCATCAACACAACCTAACTAACATCATAACATCACCAAACGAACAAGAATTAACATCCAATTTGCAGATTTCGAACTAGGGTTTCGGCCAACACCAATAATGCATGAAAACACCAAAACTAACCTTTAATTCGCGAAAGAAAACAAGAATCGATGTTCCAATGTGTTGTGGAGCTTGAAATCGATCCAAAACCGATGCTTTGTGGGTGTTCTTGGCCGAAATCGCAAAGGGAGAGGGAGAGGGAGTGAGGTCGCGGCCGATAGGGTGGGATTAGGGTTGGGTTTTGATTTTTATTTTATTAAATAATCCATAATTACCCTTTTAACCCTTATAATTTGTATTTTATAAAAATTAAGCTTTTTGAATAGATTTTAAATAGTTTTTAACTACTAAACACAATTATTATTAACCACAAATAACAATCATGCATAATTCCCATTTATCACAAAACACACGAATAAATATGCACGTTTTCACGTTACGCGATAACATTACAGTTAACATTCAAATCACATAAGCATAACTTAATAATCACATTGTTAACCTAATTATCATCAATTTAACATTACTGATTACTGTTAAGTCACCAACGTTCAACGACAACTAGTGTGTGCTCCCGACACGTGTATGCAAGACTTAACGGAACAAACGGAGTTTGGTAACGGAAAATTACCGGATGTCACATAATAATGTTTTTGGATTATGTTCATTTAAAAATTTATATTCTGGTTTTGCATAACACTTGGGCACGTAGGTTTGCGGATTTTAAATCATGTTACATTGTTTTGGGTTTTTTTGGTTATTTAAACACTTCCGCAGTATTTAAAGTTAAACTCTGGTTCGGAATGTTAGTTCATATAGAGTCGTTCTAAGTTACTAATGACTGAGATCTTGGTATGTCACACGCCTCGCGGTAAAACCCCGCACGCGGATTTTAAGGGTGTGATATGATCACACCTCGTTTGTAAAAATAAACTCATCCGAGTTATTCCTCTATTCAATAATTGCACAAAGTTTTCTCCACACTTAGCTTTTGATGGATTAATCAATGGCAGTTTGTTCAACTCCTTGAGATCTTGAACAAGAAGTTTAATAATACTTGAGAAAAAATGATAAACATCACAGATCGCATTTACTCTTTTGATCAAAAATGCGTCGAAAATCTCATCATGTTTCCATGCCACAATTCTCACGTCTTTTGTTATATCAGGTACAATCATAGCATTTAGTAGCTCTGAAATAGATTGCCCTTTCTGCAATACATTGCGTACCAGATCTCCTGCTGAACGAGCTTTGTTCCATAATTGTTTTTGTTCCATTGAGACTTGATAACCTTGCCTTTTAGTCTCTGGAAACATTCTCATAAGCTCCTTTCTTCGTTCATACACTGTGGTCTTCATAGCCATAGACTGAATTTCCTGAGGTTTCAGAATCCTTGTTCTTTTAGTGATTTCTAAGTATTGAGGATTGTCCATGTCTAGCACAATCATTTTGTTTGTTTGTCTTTCAGTGGCTTGGAAACTTCTCACTAAGTTCCTTAATGACTCAGCTTGTAATCGATTAACTTTCTTTAGTGGATAATTTCAAGACTGTAACCACATTCTGAGTGTTGTAACATTCATATCATCAGGGTTTGGATGATGCAACTCAGAAGTAGATAGTTCTTCAATATTAATGCTCTCCTGCAATGGATTCCACTCCCCGTGTTCCACGACAATCTCATCTGGATCAATTGGTGTAACTGATTCAGCTGTAATGCACTTCTCAAATTCTTCATTAATCTGAGACACAGTTAAACCATCCAGAAAAACTCTATTGTACTTCATTTTAATCAAATAATTATACCTTTCTTCCACATCCACAGGTATATCATCATGGCTTATATCAATTGGTAAATAATGCTCATCAACATTTGCTTCTACCAAGTCTTCCTCCTCTGAAACTTCATTATACCAGTCATCATCAAATTCACCTTCTAAATCTTCTAGAGCTCCAATGGTTTCTTGAATATCCAAATCTTCTTCTTCAAAACTTGCATGTTCATCAATCATCTTTTGAACTTTGGATGATGATTCAGGTAATACTAACACATCAATATCATCAACTTTTCTCTTACCTTTATCCACTTCAGAAATTTTCTCAACATCTATCATATTAATCTCTGAAATAATCATCAACTCTGGAGATGAAGAATTTTGTTTTTCTTTCATTTTCTCTAACTTTTGTTTCATAACTTCATTTTCTTCTTTCAATTTCTTAAACTTTGTAGATGCTTCTTAAAGATTAACATTTAGTCTTTATGTGTCTTTTATAGTTTTTGTCATAGTATAGGGACTACTTTTGTAAATATGTTCCTTTTGTTATCTTGATAGTATAAATAGCATAGTTAATGTATTGTGTAAGAGACCTTAGAGAGACCGTAAGAAACTGATAGAGACTAGATCAGTGAACGAACTTGTAACTGTTTTTACTTACACGTGTACTTTCTATGCATACTAATCAATGAAAACCTATGAACTTTTGTGATTTGTTTGCATTGAATTGATTGTATGTGTTTGTTTAATTATATTGTATTACAATATCATCACAGATCGATCCATTTTGATCCTATCAAATGGTATCAAAGCTGTTGGTTCAGTGATTGAAGTTCTTCAAACTGTCGAACTATTGAAATCACTTGAATCTGTAATTGATAAGCAATTCAAGAAAGTAATTGTTGAATTCAGTTATGTTTCATCATCAGAAACATGAATTGAATCACAATTTGCAGTTCAATTCGTTCAAATTAAGTGAATTGTTAAAACCAGTGTTTGAACTTGTTCTTCATAGTCGAACTGATTTTTGAATCAAAGGTCAATTTTTTGTTGTTGTTTGATGAAATTGAAGTTAGAGGACTGTTAATTGATCGAATTCCTACCTAATTGGAGGATTTTAGGTCAATTCATCAAGTTTTGAAGGATTTCAGTTTATCTGAGTTCGTATGAATCTGTTGAAGTTGGCGTATTAGGTCAAAACACTACTGAAAATTGCCTAAGTGTTTGGGCGCTTAACAACTGGTCAGGCGTTTTTGAACTGTTAAGGCGTTTTTGGTCTAGGCATTTTACCACTGTGGGGGCGCATTACAGCTAAGGGGACACTTTGAAACTTCCCAGAACCAAGTATTTTCAGGCACATTACCACTGTTGAGGCGCATCTGAACTGTTTGGGCGTTTTTGACACCCAGGCGTCTGACAACTGTTTGGGGGTTTCACAACTGTTCAGGCACATTACAAGTTAGGCGTTTGAGAATTCTAAGGCAATCCCTTAGAGGTTTCAGTCAAAGTCAAAGAAGTTTCTCCACAGGTTGGGCGCTTCATCACTATTCAGGCGCATCAACTTCAACACTTAGAAATTTTTCAGATTTTTCAAAATTTAAAATCCAAAAATATTTTTTTTGGATCTTATATGCCCAAGACACATACAAGATTGATGTGGTTAGTACGTTATGATCCAATTCGGGTCATACCCAATAACAAGCTAAACAAACACCAATAAATATTTATTTGTTGATATGATCAAGCAAATAAATATTGACACCAACTTAGAAAATGGGTTTTCTAAATTATTGCATTTGAGATAGAACAAATTATATGGATGTTTTGTTCATGAGATACCATTTGTATTGTTATTTAAATTAGTTAAATAACAATAGATAAAAGTGTGTTTAAGTTATAAAATTAAAAGGGGTTTAATTTTATAAACTTGTAACTTGTAATTAAAAGTGAAAATTTCAAAATGGTGGGAAACCATTTTGAATTCTCGGTCACCCCATGTGGGTATCTTGGGATTCCTTGTCTTGTTTTAATACAAGACATTAATCACTATTATTACAACACTCCATCATCTCTCTCACACACATGCAAGAACACTTCCATTCTCCTTTTCTCTCCTAGCAATTTTTGAATTTAGAAGGGATTTGAAGAAGGTTTTTGGTGTCAAACTTCCTAACAAGTTAGGTGTTTGCAAGGGCTTGTGGGTATACAAGCTTGAGGTCTTCTCTTTTGGAGGCTAGCCATTCAAGAGCATCATCTTCTTCCTCTCATCCATATCAAATATCCTTGTTCCTGAAAGGTAGTTTTAAGAACATCCTATGGTTGTTGTTTATCGGTTTTGATAGCATTTCTTTCCATATATATATGATCCTTGTTCTTGGGTTTGTTTTCTTGAACATATAAATGGTTTATTTTCAAAATCTAAAAAAAGTTTTAACTCTCTAATATCCGCTGCGCTTTGTTGTTTAAATGGTTAAACATCTTTGTTAAAATTTGTAAGAAACACAACAATTGCATCTAGAGCCGGTTATGTGGAAAACTTGCTTCAAAAGTCCAAGAAAAGTTAGTTTAGTTGGACTTTCTCAACCCATTAGGGGCTGTTTTGTTGTGGATGTATGAATCCCTTATCTTTCAAAGTTTTATCTTACATGCTTTAGAATAAACCTTGAAAGATTAACATCAAGTGGTTGATTGTTTTGTTTGGACAAAACCCTAAAGTTTTGGTTTATGTTGGCCGAAACTTTAAGGGTTAAAAAGGGAGTTCATGGTTGTTCATGGATGTTGTATTTGATACATATTTTGGTGCATAACATAGCCTTGACCTAATGTGTTTTGGATTTGGATGAATGTGTTTTGTCATGTTTGGTTTTATTCATTAAAGGGTTGTAATAATAATTTTGGTGTTTGTATCTTTTGGGTTGTAATTTATTTATTCATTGGTTATGTAATAAATAGATTAGGTGCATTTCTTTTATTAGAAAAATTGTATTAGGATATGATTTTTGTAAAAGAAGATGCACAAGTTGGAGACTTAAAGGAAGGGCACAAAGACATGGACACTTGAAGCCTTTTGGATGTGGTTTCAAGTGGGAGTTCATGGACTCTTTGATGTGTTGTTGTAAACCCTTAGGAAAGACCAAATGACAACACTTGTGATGGCAAACAAGTGTGGTCACCTTAGTGGCTATGGTTATGCACTTATAATTGAATGGTTGTGCTTGTTTTGATTGTTTATTTTATGTTGGTTGTTTGATATGTGGATATGCATAACAATCTAATTATTAATCATAACAAGCTGAAATAAAATGGTTCTTAATCATTAAGTGGTTAATAAAAGGTTATTAAAAGGATTAATGTTTTTAAATAAAAGGGTTTTTTTAAAAGAACCATAGGGTACCATGTGTTTGAAATCATGCAAATACGAGGTACATAGAGTTTTCTAAACTAGAATTATGAAAACTTAAATTCCTTTTGAAAACAAGTTTAACACCTTCCTTTTACACAACACTTGAGTCACTTGAAAACTCTTAATGGGATAAAGGTCACCTAACCATTTTGAGGGAACTTTTGATTTGAGGTGGGAATGCCATATTTGTGGGATAAAGATCACCTAACCACTTATATTGATAAACTCAAATGTGTGTGTAAGTAGGGTGACTTGATTTGCAAACCATGTTAAATGGATTACCTACAATGTGGTTTACAAAGGTGTTGATGGGATAAATATGCCGACTATACATATGATGTTTAAGTCAATCCCATACCTCTAGAAGTTGCAAAGGGTTGCAATTGTCAAACGTTGACTACCTTGTTAGTTTAAATAATGGGATAAAGGTCACCTAACCACTATTTAAATGTAACGTTGGATTCTAGAATTTTAATTTGTGTTTGACACATAAAAGGGTGTTAATATTTAAATATGATAATATCGTAAATACTAAAATTGAACTTTGTTAAATTTTGTAGATGTCCACCAACAACAATGAAAATAATGATATTCTGTCCGCTCATTCCCTATCACTAAGAACCATTCTCCAAAAGGAGCGTCTAAAGCATAACAATTTTATTGATTGGTTTCGAAACTTGAGAATTGTTCTCAGGCAAGAGAAACGGTCATATATCTTAGACTATCCGATTCCCGATGAACCCAATGAGGAAGATGAAGAGGCCTACATGAATTGGGTGAAATACACTGAGGACTCGGTCCAAGTGTCTTGCCTCATGTTGGCAAGTATGACTCCAGATCTCCAAAAGGAGTACGAACATCACGGAGCATACGACATGATAACCCAGTTGAAGGAAACGTTCCAACAACAAGCAAGGGTAGAGCGCTTCGAAACGGTTCGAGCACTCCATGCATTTCGTATGGAGATACCCAATCGGTCTCGTCTTATGTACTTAAGATGAAGAGCCACATAGACCGCCTCGAAAGGCTGAATTGTCCCATCTCGAAAGAGTTGGCTACGGATTTGATCCTCAACTCTTTGTCAAAAAGGTTTGACAATTTTGTTATGAATTGTAACATGAATGGTTGGGACAAGAACATAACTGAGCTTCACTCTATGTTCAAAACAGCCAAGGCAGCCATGGGTAAAAGGGGTTTACCCGTTCTCACCATCAATGAAGGTGGGAACAAGAAGAAGCCTCACCCTGCACCCAAGGAAAGTTTTGCCAAAGGTAAAGGGTACATTGGGGGAAAGGGAAAGAGAGTGGTAAAAGTGCCACCACCAAAACCAGCGGAGAAGAAGAAAAAGTTGCTTCGGATGACCCATGCTTTAAGTGTGGGGAGATAGGACATTAGGCAAGAAATTGTCCTGTCCATCTCAAAGAGTTGAAAGCTAAGAGGGATGCCGGGCAGACCTCAGGTACAATTTTCATGATTCATATTGATCTCAATTTAATATCCTCTAACACATGGGTATTGGATACCGGATGTGGGACTCATATTTGCAATTTGTTGCAGGGGTTCAAAGAAGTAAAGACTTCAAGAAAGGGGATGGGCGGGCAAAAGTTCAAGTTGAAGCCCGAGGGGACTACATCTTAAAGCTTCCAAATGGTTTGGAAGCAATTTTGAACAATGTTTTGTATGCTCCTAGTTTGACTAGGAACATTATTTCAGTTGCCCAATTAAGACAATATGGTTATGTTTTGACGTTTATTGAAATTGAAATTCATGTTTCTTTAAATAACATCTTTCATTTTAAAGCTACTCCTATTAATGGTATTTATGAATTGGTTCGTGATAACAGATTATATGATAGCTTGTTGTACCAAACCACCACCAAGAAGCTCAAATTAGATTTGAGTGACACCTATCTTTGGCATTGTCGTCTTGGTCATATAAACAGGAAGCACATACAAACACATCAAAAGAATGGTCTTTTAAAAGCAAGTGATATGATTCATTTGATGTATGTGAATCTTGTTTACAAGGCAAGTATGATATGCAAGTAAGTTCATGTAATTAGACTGAAAAAGTAAATTCTTGTGATTAAACTAAATCACTCATGCATTCATGTATGTCAATCTTAGCACTAATAACTAGTGTTGATTTCTCAAATTGATTGCTTGTTAAGACATAATCTCACACCTGATGGTGATATGAATAACCATTGAGCTCTAATTATTTAATGCATCTAACACTTCTCTGTTATGAGTCATCATAGACCTGAAGTGATGAGATATCCTTTGTTGTAAGTGATTACAGACCTGGATATTCTTATTGATGCAACAAGATGCCAATGTGCACAAACACCAAATGAGATCTGGTTATAGTATATGTCAGGTTAACAAGTTGAGAACAGTGACTTCTTGCATATCTTTATGAGAATTAACCTCTCTAAGTCTAAGTATGACTGCATAATGTCATATCTAATTGTACATTAAACAATCCAAGAATTGAAAAAGTAAGTGTGCTGAATATCTTGCTAAATGCACTCATTTTCTGTCCTTAGATCTCGTGTCTCATTTGCTGCAGAAATGCTGACCTTGAACACACTTGATCAGGATTTATTCACCGTCTATGACTATCCATCAATTTTTTATTTCAATATGCTGATCTTAACTAATATGATCTCACTGCAGACATTGATTCATTTGTAAATATTAGATTTTTATTTTGCTTTAATTTGATTTTTTGCATGTTTTCTGTGTGCAGGCATATTAACAATGATTAGTGTGATCTTCATGTGACAAAATCTAGAAACTTCTAAGTTTTGTTAAACTTAAAAGTTTAGGGGGAGTAAAAAGAGTTAAAAGGAAAAGTGTCTAAGAAAATTGATTTTCAAATTTCAAGATATAAAAAAATCAAAATTTAATGTTTTGGATGGAAAGGATGAAGCTAAAATGTTCAAGCATGTGTATGTTTAATATAATGTAAAAATGAACCTGAAAAATATTTTTAGTGGAAAAGCTTCTTGCAACATTTTAAATGAGATTATTTGTTAAAATTAGAGACTAAAATAATGAAAAATTATTTTTGAAAAATTAAAACAAAAATAAATAGGTCAAAAATATAAAAATTAAAAAAATTCAAAATAAAAAAATTGAAATGTAAAAAGTTCAAAAATTGAGGGTCTTGTGTAAATTTTGGGTGAAAGTCAAAATTTGACTAATTAAAGTCAAAACTTGATAAATTGTTTAAATATTAGTATTGAACAGTACTAATATGTCTAAACAGTGTACAGGTGGAAGATCTAAAAATTACAAGTGTTAGACACATGAAAGTCACCTCATGCGCCTAAACAGTGTTAATAAGTCCAGGATTAGGAGCATGATGATTTTTCAGAATTTATACAAGTGTTAGTTATTTCAGACAACTTCATGCGACTAAACAGTTGTCATGCGGCTAAAAAATTGTCATAAGTCTAAAAATGGTGATTAAGTGTTGGGCGTTTCACAAATCCTCATACGCATACACAGTATCCAGACTTTCAGAATTGGCCGTATCAAGTGAAAAATACCAAGTGTTGGGCGTTTCAGATAGATCAATGCGCCTGAACAGTGCAAAAGCGACTAAACAGTGCTTATGCATCTGAACAGTGCTCATGCGTCTGACATCATGCGCATAAACAGTGCTCAGGCGCCTAACCTCATGCGCACAAACAGTGCTCATGCGCCTAAAAATTTCACTTAGTATAAATACTACACTTTGTGATTTCAGTCGATTCATTCACTCAAAACCCCTGAACTCTCTCACCCGTCTCTCGATTACCATTGATTATCAGATTCTGATTGATTTGTGTTCAAAACATGAGTCGATAGTGTTCATTTCTGATTTTAAGCGTGTATAAACCCTAGTCTTCTGAAATCTATGAAATTTGTGAACAAAACGGAGATAAAGAGGAATGAAGCTAAACCGGAGCAAGGTATCTTAGCTAGCAAGTTTAAATCGGCTATTGCTAAAGCTCTGAGAGAACAAGAACTTTATAAAGAGAAGCCAGTATTTAAGATTAAAGAAGAGCCTAAAGACTTCTTTGATTTATGAAGACCGAAGACAAAGAAAAAGCATGAAGATTGAAGACAATGACCAAAGACTAAAGATTGCAAAAGATAAAAGTTTGAAGACAGAAGATTGATTTTGAAGACCGAAGACAATGTCAATCTTAAGGGGAGTATTGTAGATGCTTCTTAAAGATTAACATTTAGCCTTATGTGTCTTTTATAGTTTTTGTCATAGTATAGGGACTACTTTTGTAAATATGTTCCTTTTGTTTTCTTGATAGTATAAATAGCATAGTTAATGTATTATGTAAGAGACCTTAGAGAGACCGTAAGAAACTGATAGTGACTAGATCAGTGAACAAACTTGTAACTGTTTTTACTTACACGTGTACTTTCTATGTATACTAATCAAGGAAAACCTATGAATTTTTGTGATTTGTTTGCATTGAATTGATTGCATGTGTTTGTTTAATTGAATTGTATTACAATATCATCACGGATCGATCCATTTTGATAGACTTTTCCTCCATTAAATCGTAGTCTTTCATCATTGCTTCAAATGTTTTAACATTATTTTCTTTGCTTTTCATCAGCTCTGCAATCACTTCATCTTTCAACTGCTATAAATTCTCTTCTTTCATCATTACTTCAAATGTTTTAACATTATTTTCATTACTTCAAATGTTTTAACATTATTTTCTTTCTTTTTCAATAACTTTCAACTGCTATAAATTCTCTTCTTTCATATCATTAATAATCTACTGAAAATTAGTTTCATCAGTTACATGAACATCTTATTGAGGTACATTCACAAATTCATTATGAATCTTAGCTTCAACAACTTCAAAATCTTGCACATTATCATTAAATTCAACATGTTTATTAGTATCTACTATTTCTTAAATCATGTTCATGATATCCTCAACATTTTGACTATTATTAACATCTTCAGCAACTTGTTTTAAGCTAAGTATTAGTTCATGCTATTTGCGTGTTTTAAGTTGAGAGTTTATAGTGAAATGGTTGGGCTTGATTGTTTTGTTTTTGTAAGGTTGTTGGGCTTAGTATATGGGCTTGGTTATAGGTTAGGCTTCAGCCAACGAGATAGCAACCTCACGAGCCTAATTTTGGGTGAGTTTGAGTGACTTTTATTGGATTAAAAGTTCTTAATACTTGTTGTTATATAACTGAAAGTTTAACTATTTCTACAAATTCGTAACTCGGTTTAGGCCTTGGTTTTTGGATCATAATAGCCCTCTGCTTGGGCATCGGTTTCTGGGATGTGATAACCCTTGACTTAGGTTTTTAGCAGGCCTTAATTTAGGCTTGAACACAGCCCTTCCTTGGGCTTGTGTTTTTTGTTTGATTTGGTTTGTTTTAGGCTCATAGATGTAGTCTATTTTAGAATGAATTTGCAAGAGGTTTTTGGGCCTTTTTTAGTCCTCAAAAAACAGCCCTTGTAGGGGCCTGTTTTGGTTCTTGTTATGGTGTTCTCACTTCATTTTGGTTTATCAAAGTATCATATAAATTTGAGATGATGTAAGCCTTTTTTATGATAAAAAAACAATCATTTCAAGAGTGATTCGGCCTATTTACTACAACAAAATGAAGATAATGCAACTCTTGCTATATGTTGCATTAGTCCTTGAAAAAGTTGCAGTAGGCATTAAAAAGGTTGCATTAGCCTAAAGCAACATTTTTATCAAAGACTACATTAGGTGAAGTTGCATTAGATCTAAAGAAACTTTTTTGTTAGATAATGTAACCTTTTTATTAGCAAATGCAACTATTTTTTAAGCTAATGCAACTTTTTTGAAAGGTTGCTTCAAAAACGTTGCATTAGGGTCATTTTTCTAATATGGGCAGTGTTTTCTAGGCCCCGCACCCTTGGTTAGGTAGGTCAAGCATCATGCCTGCTGTTAAGACTTTCCCCTTAGCTCGAATTTATGTGTCTGTTTTTCTTTGGTAGTTACACGTGTGTAATATTGTGTTGTTCTTATGTTTAGGTTTAGAAACTTTGATTCTCTCTTTACTATAACCAACTTGGGGATTTAAGGGTGTTAACATACTTATAAATCAATAATAATAAATATAAGTGTCGATTGATACCTTGAAGCAAGGTCATGTATGCATGTATGAACCTCAAATCTGCAAAACATACCATTTATCTTCCTTTCCTCGCTTTGGCCGAGATCAAGAGAGAACAAGGGGATGGGGTTAGTTTTAGGGTGGTGAATAAGCAAGGATTAAGCTTTTCATATATGTGGAAATGATGGTTAAGGACTTATTTATTAATAGGGTTTAGGGGGAGAAGGATGATAATAATAATACAACGTATAAAGTATTCTCTAGACCAAGTTGTTGGTGTTGGGGAGATGGTTATTGGTGGCTAGGAGGTGGTCGAATGGAGGGGGTGTGGGTGGTGTGGTTGCGGTCATGGGTTGGTGGGGATAAAGGAGACACAATATTTTCGGGTTGATGTGATTTCATGATGAAATTTAGTTCTTATTTGGTTTTTTGAAAGGCCCCAAATCAGGAAACATCTTAGATGGACTTAAATATGAAAAACATGGTTCAGTTAACTAAAATCCATAACTTATTTGCAACAGAAACATTCAAACCATAACGTACTGAATATAATTCATAGTCGTACAATACAATTTCTTGAAACATTTATAGTGGGAATGCCAAGTCTTGATGCCATGTAGCTGGCTAATTCACAAAAAGCGGTCCTTAGTACGTCAGCAATCCAAACTTGCGTTAGTCTAACGTGCAAACTAAAAATCAACAAAGCGGAGTGAGCTCTAGGTTTGTGAAAACATTTTATAACATACAAACATTTATTCCGATAATATACACATTCAATCTTTTAACATACAAATCACATAGTCCAAACTAATCATCTGGCACATAACATAGAAATGTATATCATTACACAGTCTATTCACCGTAGCTCAATCTAATCATAGAGCACATAACACACACACACACACACACACACACTATATATATATATATATATATATATATATATATATATATATATATATATATATACATATATATATATATATATATACATACATATATATATATATATATAATATATACATACATATATATATATATAATATATACATACATATATATATATGTATATATATACATGTATATATATATATGTATATATATACATGTATATATATATGTATATATATACATGTATATATATATATATGTATATATATAATATATATCGGTAATATACATAATCATATAACCATAACTTATATTTCAATAATACATCATCATATAGTAATCTCCTTTACTTGTAATTATACCAATATAATCTTACGCTTTTGCTAGACCTCTACCACATGCATAAACTATAGCAACATTGTCTTAGACCTCAATCACACGGGTAAACTATAGCCCATGAAATTCTAGACCTCTACCACATGCATGAACTATAGCACCACAGTGCTAGACCTCCATCACGTGGCTAAACTATAGCCCGTGAAATGCTAGACCTCTACCACATGTATGAACTGTAGCATCTTAGAGTCAGGCCACCATCACGTGGGGTAAACTATAGCCTGTGAATATGCTAGAGCTATACCATGTGGATCAGCTATAATAATGAATGCAAAACGTCAATCACACGGGTAGTAGGAATAATGTGTTAGACCTCTACCATAATAGACTATAACACATGCCAAAAATCATCAAACTACTATTAGTAGTTACTATAAAAATACGATCAAAATACCATTCACATAGGCATACAAGTGTATCAAAATACAGTTCATACTAACGTACATATATACTAATAAACTCATTATATATTTTTAAAACACATATTCAAAACTATTAATTTATAAACCATATTGGTAAGAGTTTGTGTGCTACCCTAAAGATAATTATAAACGTATAAATATAGAGAGGCTAGAACTCACGTTAGTGTAAACACGTGCATCTCAAAGCGGGAAGTTCTTAATAAAGTACGGTCCAAACATGTGTGTAGTTACCTATCAGTAATTTATTATGACATTAATAACCTTTTTCTCCTAATCATTCGATTCTCATTTTGAGCTTAGGGTTGGCTCACGTTGATCACATGGTCCAATGTCAATTATATATCCATGACACCCATACATATAAAATATCTTTGTTAAATGCACAATTATGAGTTTACATAACTAATAAACACACTCGCTCTTAGTTCATACATACACACATACATATGTCATGCATGCATACCCAAAAATAACATATATCCACACCACATACCAATCACATCCATTAACTTCATACACACACAATTTGCATGAGTTTACATATGCCTACGCACGCCATATTAACTTCTTACACATACACTCACTCACTCATATATGCACTCACACATACACAACCAACGCGCACGCACACACGCACCATAACACACACTCACAGCAACGCACACAAACCACACACCCATCCCTATATATTCTTGCACTCATAAATGAATGATCATAAGAATTTATGTATCCCCAATTTAAACTTTCAAAGCTATAAACACACTCACACTCCCATAATTCTGATACTTTTCACACACATGAATTCTGATGGAAAGGCATATACACATTCAATGTACCCGCCCCCTTCTCTTTCAATGTAGCCGGTTCACATCAAACATACACACACTATTACTCACTCATTCATGATAATACATATACACACACATCGAATTATGCAAACCACACCTACTAGTTTGATGCAAAACACACACACCTATACAAAACCAGAAACACTTTACACCCATAACAAATGACTCCACTGTTTTAAAATTGTTCGTATATAAGCTGACCAAGTTGAGAACCGACTGAATGATTTCGTCTAAGATAATAGAGTGATAACAAGCGATGTTACCTGACTTTGGATAGTGAGAGAGTGACGGATCTGAGATCCATCTTCGACACAAGAGCGGCTAGATTCAAAACCCTAATACCAAAACATAATGTCAATAATTCATCTCTGATTAACTAAATACAATCATACAACGTACAAGAGAGACGATGCTTTTGGGGATCAACAAAGACGAGATTGATCTTGAGTTCTGTTGCTAGCTTTACATCGAATAAGTTGAGAGGGAGAAGTGGAATCTAATTTTCTATCATGGCTGAATAGGGTTTCAAGATAAGAACATTTTAATAATTTCATATTTACAAAATCCCCCCCCCCACCCCAGGTCTTATCCTTCTGCAACTTGTTTCCAAATTACCCTAACTATTTCTTTTACTTAGTTAAAACTTAGAACTCTCATAGTGTAGATCAGTGTATGTCAAATTTTTGTAGTCGTTACAAGTCTATCCTCCTTACAAAGGATGTGTCCCTAAATCCTCATGCATGTAGAAAAACTATGGGTAGTGCTTCTTCATTTTATCCTCGGATTCCTAACTGGCCTCAAAACCCTTTATTGCTTCCAAAGAACCTTTACTTGCTTAACAACCTTTATCTATACTATTTATCTTTGTTGTCAACTATAGCTATTGTTTTATCAATGTAATTCAACTTACCATCTACCTTAACTTAACTCAATAGTACACGTGTTACTTTTCCAGTCAAATTATAACGTTGGTACATTATTTGAAAATGATATGTGTCCATTTAAATTTCTTTTGGTGCATATGTAATTCCTTCCTTTGCATATAAGAGCTTTAAGCATTGGTAGATCAATTAACCCTTCACATAGCCCTTTTCTACACATCAGTGTTGGTTCTATCTTCAA
Source organism: Flaveria sonorensis (assembly GCA_025506505.1). Taxonomy (NCBI): domain Eukaryota; kingdom Viridiplantae; phylum Streptophyta; class Magnoliopsida; order Asterales; family Asteraceae; genus Flaveria; species Flaveria sonorensis. Next base: position 15,890,313 of record CM046430.1, on the reverse strand, counting down.
ATGCATTCTCTCCTAAATATGACAAAGGTTAGTTATCCTATCAAGATTCGCTCTAGTTTGACATATCAAGTTATATAGTTATTTCTCTCATGCTTCATGTGAACTTCTCTTTTTGTTTGGTAGTTGCTAGTGATCTTACAACATATATTGACATTTCACTTAACTCATTATGACTCAATTATGCACGTAACATTTCTTTACATTAAATCATGTCTTTGTATCCATCTATGTATCAAATAATTGACATGCTATCTGACTATATGGATTTTTCCTTCCTCCACATTTCCTCCAATTTTACTTGTGAAACTCTGGATCTTCTTGTTGAAAGCAACCTCTCTATCCCCTGTGATAGGGGTAAGGTTTGCCTACGTTTCACCCTCTTCAGACCCTTTTAGTAGCTTTACTATGGATGGAAAAATACTGAGTACGGTTATGGTTATAGTTTGATTTTTCAGACATATTTCGCCTTGCATGGGTAGCAAATACCTATCTTAGATTAACTAGTCATTCTCTTTTAGTGTCATAGTCTTGGCTATAATTTGTTATTATAACATTCATAACTTGTGTTTGCATATCACATCTGAATTCTTCAGAACTCGTATTGCCCTAATTAATATTTCATTAAAAGCTATTCTTCTTATACCTTTTCTAAGAATAAGTAACTTTCATATCATAATCATGCATAGCTTTATTTTATGCCTCACATAAATATGGTCAAGTTCAATCTATCCCTAAGTGCAACTCTAAGGTGAGATTGAAAAGACATACGGGTGGCATACCCATCCTTGTCGTCTTGTCATCATCCCCAAAAGGGTTTGACCATCAACATAAAAGCACTATACCATGTCATCCTATCTAACTTCACTCTAACACAAGGATACAACAGATTGATCTCCTCTTCACATACTATACGGCTTAAAACAACCTCAGCCTTACATAACCCTCCTAAGTCTATGCTAAAAACTCATGATTTGTAGTTCTATGTAGGAGTCTTTTTTAGCTTTAATTATATTTATTGTCCTCTTGAAAACAGTTTCTACTTCAAGGGCATCAAACACTCATTTATTCTTTTCATTCAGTAGCGAAAAAGCATATTATAACAACAAAATCGTACGTATGATAAAAGATGTAAGGAATACACTTAGAGGCTGATGCAACCAAAGATTAACCAAGAGCTCTCAACATGCAGAAATGAAGTACAAAGAAGTTACTTCAAAAGATTTGATATAACTCAGAGAATTATGCTAAGTATCAGATCTTCCGAAGCCAAAGATTAATTCTTCCGAAGCTTTAAAGACAAAGTCTTCTGAAGCCAAATACTGATTTCTTCCAAAGACAGAGAAGACATGCTTTCTCTAAATCACCTTTTGACAAAAGCTGAACCACTTTCCGCTGCCACTTCTGAAGACTCAGCAAGAGTTGGTGAAAAGTCCATGCTTTTGTCAACCGTAGATTAAGGTCTTCTGTCAGTAACTTTCCAACTATGTACTTTTGTCTTTTTTGTAATAGATAAGGATATGAGCTATGGCATGTCATAGTCACTATTCAAAAGGCAATCTATCTTTTGACTCTATATTGATCTTGTTATATAGATTAGCATTTCCAGCTGGCCTTCAAAGTATGGCCGGCTATAGGATGTAGTCTAAAGTACTTGTATCTTATGTATGCTTTGTAACACTTGTAAGAACTTGAGAGCAATATACATCATTCTTGAAAACCATATTTGAGTATGTTCTTGTTCTTTTACTTATGTTCTTTGTATCATCGCTAGCCGGTTCCCTATTTGATCTGCTAATTGTTTCATATCTCTCCACCTTGTGAAACTGTTGCATTGACCACCTTTCCCTATCCTGCAATTGGTATTAGAGCATTTCAGGCTCTTGATTGTAAGATCTCACCATCTTAGATCACTTCAGCTTCACAAAACACTTATCAACTCAAATGGCAGCTCTTTCTAAAGCTGATATGGAAACCGGTACTATGACAAAGTCTCCATTGATCACTCCTGATGACTTTGATACTTGGTGCCAATATATGGAAGGGTTTATCAAGTCTTAAGACAGTAGGATGTGGAGATCTGTTGTCGAAGAACCTCACATCCCATGCACCCCTTCAGCCACTGTTGGAGGTAGCATGATACCAAATGAAATGGCTGACTACTCTGAAGAAGACCAGAAAAGAATAGATGTAGATCAGAAAGCCATGACCGCTCTTCAAACTGCTCTTCCTAACTCCAAATACAGAGGCTTTAAGAAGTGCAAGACTGCTAAGCAGCTCTGGGATGCATTGACGCTGATGTATGAGGGGTCTAAGGAAGCCAAGAAGAACAAGAAGGATATCATGAAGCAGGAATTTGAAAACTTCACCTACAAGACAGGTGAAACCATGACTCAACAATACTTCAGGTATGTTGAGATTATGGATACTCTAATGGATGTTGGAGTGAAACTTGAGAATAAGGACATAGTGAGGAAGTTTATGTTCTCTCTTCCTATATAATGGACTCACTATTGTGTGGCCATTAAGATAACTGAGAACCTCTCTAGTCTTACTCTCACAGAGCTGTATGGTATCCTTAGTGGGTACCAGATGGAGATGAACGTGTAAAATCCATCAAGGAGGTCTTCCAACAATCAGCAAAGTTCAGCCTTTCATGTGGTTGAAAAGGATAGCATAGAACCACAGCATCATCTCATATTGTTCCCTAAAAACTCACAAAACAGTCCTTTCATCACCTTCCCGGAGACATCAAGGGAGAGCTACATCCAAGGAAGCCCATTCCAACAGACAAGCTCTGCATAAGCCTTTGTGCCTTTTGATGAAAGTTGTGGCAACTTTCTTTTTACTCTTGAAGACTTAGACTGTATACATCTAGATGATCTAGAGTACATGGACATAGTCCAACAGATGGCTCTTCTTACTCACAGAGCCAAGAAGTTCTACAAAAGGACAGGTAGAAAGTTTCCAACAATGTGGCCAGTAAAAAGTTTAGATTGGACAAAAGCAAAGTGAAGTGTTACAACAGTAACCAAATGGGCCACTTTGCTAGAGAGTGCAAGGCACCAAGGACAAATGGTGGCCAAGCAAAAACCAGACCAAACTACACTAATGCAGCTCCAAGAACTAAGAAGCCAAGCCATCCCAAACAACATGCTGATGTTGTTATTGAAGAAGGTGGCTTTAACTAAAGCGTTCAGGTAGAAGATGCTTCTCCAAACCAAGCACTGATGGTTGATCATGAAAAAGCTAAGGTATTGGTGTTGGATCTTATATGCCCAAGACACATACAAGATTGATGTGGTTAGTACGTTATGATCCAAGGCAGGTCATACCCAATAACAAGCTAAACAAACACCAATAAATATTTGTTTGTTGATATGATCATGCAAATAAATATTGACACCAATTTAGAAAATGGGTTTTCTAAATTATTGCATTTGAAATAGAACAAATTATATGGAAATTTTGTTCATGAGATATTATTTGTATTGTTATTTAAATAGGTTAAATAACAACAAATAAAAGTGTGGTTAAGTTATAAAATTAAAAGGGGTTTAATTTTATAAACTTATAACAAAGTAATGTGTGTTAAAAATTTTAAAAGGGTGGGAAACCCTTTCTTGAAAATTTCACCTTGGGATTCCTTGTCTTGATTGATTACAAGACTTTAATCCATTCATTACTTGAACCTACCACACTTTCTCTCTTTCACATGCAAGCTCCTTCTCCATTTTTCTTCTCCCATTTTCGGATCTAGAGGTTTTGAAGAAGGGTTTTTGGTGTCAACTTCCTAACAAGTTGGGTGTTTTGCAAGAGCTTGTGGGTATACTAGCTTGAGACTTTCTTCTTTGGAGGTTTACATTCAAGAGCATCATCTTCTTCATCTTTATCCATCTCATATCATCTTGTTCTTGAAAGGTAGTATTCTAAGAACATCCTATGGTTGTTTACGTTTTGATAGCATCTCTTTTCACATATATGATCCTTTGTTCTTGGGTTTACCTTCTTGAAAATATAATGGATTATTTTCAGCAACTAAAACAAGTTTTAAATCCATAATATCCGCTGCGTTTTTAAGTTTAAATGGTTAAACTACTTTGATAAACTTGTTTACAAACCCATCAATGGCATCTAGAGCCGGTTATGTGAAAAACTTGCTTCAAAAGTCCAAGAAAAATTAGTTTTGTTTGACTTTCTCAACCCATTAGGGGCTGATTTGTTTTGGATATATGAATCCCTTATCTTTCAAGTTTTATTTTACATGCTTTAGAATAAATCTTGAAAGATTAATGTCAAGTGGTTGATTATTTTGTTTGGACAAAAACCCTAGAATTTTGGTTTATGTTGGCCGAAATTTTGAGGGTTAAAAGGGGAGTTCATTTGGTTCTTGAATGTTGTATTTGGATACATGTTTTGGTGCATAACATAGCCTTGACCTAGTGTGTTTTGGATTTGGTTGTATGTATTTTGTCATGTTTGGTTTTATTCATTAAAGGGTTGTAATAATAATTTTGGTGTTTGTATCTTTTGAGTTGTAATTTATTTATTCTTTGATTATGTAATAAATAGATTAGGTGCACTTATTTTATTAGAAAAATTGTATTAGGATATAATTTTTGTAATAAAAGATGCACAAGTTGGAGACTCAAAGGAAGATACAAAGGAAGGACTCAAAAGATATGGACACTTGAAGCATTTGGATGCGGATTCAAGTGGGAGTTCTTGGACATATTTTGATGTGTTATTATAAACCCTTAGGAAAGACCAAATGACAACACTTGTGATGGCAAACAAGTGTGGTCACCTTAGTGGCTATGGTTATGCACTTGTGATTGAATGGTTGTGCTTGTTTGGTTGTTTATTTTATGTTGGTTGTTTGATATATGGATATGCATAACAAACTAATTAATAAGCATTACAAGCTGAAATAAAATGGTTCTTTATCATTAAGTGGTTAATAAAAGGTTATTAAAAGGATTAAATTTTTTTTAAATAAAAAGGGTTTTATTAAAAGAACCATAGGGTACCACGTGTTTGAGAGCATGCAAATACAAGGTACATAGAGTTTTCTAATCTAGAATTATGAAACTTAAAATTCCTTTTGAAAACAAGTTTAACACCATCCTTTTGCACAACACTTGAGTCACTTGGAAACTCTTAATGGGATAAAGGTCACCTAACCATTTTGAGGGAACTTGTGATTTGAAGTGGGAATGCCATATTTGTGGGATAAAGATCACCTAACCACTTATGTTGGTAGACTCACATGTGTGTGTAAGTAGGGTGACTTGATTTGCAAACCATGTTAAATGGATCACCTACAATGCGATTTACAAAAGGTGTTGATGGGATAAACATGCCGACTATACATATGATGTTTAATTCGATCCCATACCTATAAAAGTTGCAAAGGATTGCAATTGTCAAACGTTGACTATCTTGTTAATTTAAATAATGGGATAAAGGTCACCTAACCACTATTTAAATGTGATGTTGGATTCTAGAATTTTAATTTGTGTATGACACATAAAAGGGTGTTAATAATTAAATATGATAATATCGAAAATGCTAAAATTGAACCTTGTTAATTTTGTAGATGGCCACCAACAACAATAAAAACAATGATATCCCGTCTGCTCATACCCTATCACTAAGAACCATTCTCCAAAAGGAGCGTTTAAACCATAACAACTTTACTGATTGGTTTTGAAACTTGAGAATTATTCTCAAGCAAGAGAAACGGTCATATGTTTTAGATGATCCGATTCCCGATGAACCCAATGAGGAGGATAGGAAGGCCTACAATAATTGGGTGAAATACACTGAGGATTCGGTCCAAGTGTCTTGCCTCATGTTGGCAAGTATGACTCCGGATCTCCAAAAGGAGTACAAACATCACGGAGCATACGACATGATTACCCAGTTGAAGGAAACGTTCCAACAACAAGCAAAGGTAAGTCGCTTCGAAACGGTTCGAGCACTCCATGCATGTCGTATGGATAATACCCAATCGGTCTCTTCTAATGTACTTAAGATGAAGAGCCACATAGACCGCCTCGAAAGGCTGAATTGTCCCGTCTCGAAAGAGTTGGCTACAGATTTGATCCTCAACTCTTTGTCAAAAAGATTTGACAATTTTGTTATGAATTATAACATGAATGGTTGGGACAAGAACATAACTGAGCTTCACTCTATGCTCAAAACAGCCGAGGCAGCCATGGGTAAAAGGGGTTTACCCATTCTCACCATCAATGAAGGTGGGTACAAGAAGAGGCCTCACCCCGCACCCAAGGCAAGTGTTGCAAAAGGTAAAGGGTACGTTGGGAAAAAGGGAAAGGGAATGGTAAAAGTGCCACCACCAAAACCAGTGGAGAAGAAGCAAAAGGTTGCTTCAGATGACCCATGCTTTAAGTGTGGGGAGATAGGACATTGGGCAAGAAATTGTCCTGTCCATCTCAAAGAGTAGAAAGCTAAGAGGGATGCGGGGCAAACCTCAGGTACAATTTTCATGATTCATATTGATCTCAATTTAATATCCTCTAACACATGGGTATTGGATACCGGATGTGGAACTCATATTTGCAATTTGTTGCAGGGGTTCAAAAGAAGTAAAGACTTCAAGAAAGGGGATGTTAGCCTCTACATGGGGAATGGGGCAAAAGTTCAAGTTGAAGCCCGAGGGGACTACATCTTAAAGCTTCCAAATGGTTTGGAAGCAATTTTGAAAAATGTTTAGTATGCTCCTAGATTGACTAGGAACATTATTTCAGTTGCCTAATTAAGACAATATGGTTATGTTTTGATGTTTATTGAAAATGAAATTCATATTTCCTTTTCATTTTAAGGCTACTCCTATTAATGGTATTTATGAATTGGTTCGTGAAAACACATTATATGATAGCTAGTTGTACCAAACCACCACCAAGAAGCTCAAATTAGATTTGAGTGACACCTATCTTTGGCATTGCCGTCTTGGTCATATAAACAAGAAGCGCATACAAACACTTCAAAAGAATGGTCTTTTAAAAGCAAGTGAATATGATTCATTTGATGTATGTGAATCTTGTTTACAAGGCAAAATGACTAAGGCACCTTTTAGTGGCAAAACCAAAAGGGCAAAAGATTTATTAAGTATCATACATTCGGATGTATGTGGTCCTTTTAAGCCAATGACTAGGTACAATGAAAGATACTTCATTACCTTCACCGACGACTATAGTCGATATGGGTATGTGTACTTGTTAAAACACAAAGATAAAGCTTTTGAAATGTTCAAAACCTTCCAGAATGAAGTAGAAAATCAACTCAACAAGACAATAAAAATTCTCCACACTGATAGAGGAGGAGAATACCTAAGTGATGCTTTTAGAGATCATCTTAGAAGTTGTCGGATTGTCTCACAACTATCTCCACCTGGAACACCACAACACAATGGTGTGTCCGAGAGGAGAAATCGAACTCTATTGGATATGGTTCGATCTATGATGGCTAGAAGCTCATTGCCTCTATCGTTTTGGGGTTTTGCTTTGCTCTCTGCAGCCCGTATTTTGAATATGGCCCCAACCAAGAAAGTCGAAAAGACACCTTTTGAAATATGGCATGGAAGGGTTCCATCTCTATCATATTTAAAGGTGTGGGGATGTGAGGCATATGTAAAGACTCCCACCTCAAACAAGTTAGAAAGTCGTTCCACTAAGTGTATCTTTATTGGATATCCTAGAGATTCTATGGGATATTATCTCTATGATCCATTGGAACAAAAGGAGTTTGTTGCCAAGAAGGGTGAGTTCTTGGAGGCCAAGTTCCTTATGGAAGGAGCTAGCAGTAGAACAGTGGATCTTGAGGAGGATCAAGAACCACAACCCGATACACATTTGGTTGACACTAGCACTCAACATGAGGATGTTGAGAATGATCAAATGATTGATCAATACACACAAAACGTTCGCAGATCTCGTAGAACTAGTAATCCACCTGAAAGATATGGATTTTTCATAGATGGATGCTATGTGGTTGATTCCGATAAACCAATCACATACCATGATGCAGTGTCCAATTTGGATTGTGACAAATGGCTTGAAGCCATGAATGTTGAGATGCAATCCATGTATGACAACCAAGTATGGGACTTGGTTGTACCACCTCTCAACTCCAAGATAGTTGGAAGTAAGTGGGTTTTCAAGAAGAAAACCGATATGCATGGACACTTGGATACTTATAAAGCTAGACTTGTAGCAAAAGGTTTCACTCAGACTCAAGGGGTTGATTATGATGAGACCTTCTCGCCGGTTGCAATGCTAAAGTCTATTAGGATATTAATTGCCATTGCTGCTTATTATGATTATGAGATTTGGCAAATGGATGTCAAAACCGCTTTTCTAAATAGATATCTTGAAGAAGATGTCTATATGGTTCAGCCTGAAGGTTTTGTCGACCCAAAACATCCTAACAAAGTATGCAAGTTAAAGAAATCAATCTATGGATTGAAGCAAGCATCAAGAAGTTGTAATCACCTTTTTGATGAAGAGGTAATCAAATTTGGGTTCATCAAAAATGTTGATGAAGCATGTGTGTATAAGAAAGCCAGTGGGAGCATCATCGCTTTCCTAGTATTGTATGTCGATGACATCCTACTATTTGGAAATGACATTCCAACCTTGGAAGGTGTAAAAACCTGGCTTGGAAGCTGTTTTTCCATTAAGGATGTTGGTGAAGCCGCCTACATTTTGGGAATAAAGATCTATAGGGATAGATCAAGGCGGTTGATAGGTTTAAATCAAAGTGCATACATTGATAAGATCTTGAAAAGGTTCAAGATAGAGAACTCTAAGAAAGGTACAGTACCTATTCAAAGAGGAACGATATTGAGTACAACTCAATGTCCAAGCTCAAAGGATGAGCAAGATAAAATGAAGGGAATCCCGTATGCGTCTGCTATAGGATTCATCATGTATGCAATGATATGCACTAGGCCGGACGTGTCATGCGCTTTGAGCATGACAAGCCGATACCAGCAAAATCCTTGAAATAATCATTGGATGGCTGTTAAGAACATACTTAAGTACCTAAGAAGGACTAAAGATATGTTCCTAATCTATGGATCTTGTGAGGAGGAACTCGTGGTAAAAGGTTACACGGATGCGAGTTTCCAAACTGATCGGCATGACTCACGATCACAATCGGGATACATTTTCAACCTAAATGGAGGAGCGGTCTCTTGGAAGAGCTCTAAACAAGATGTGGTGGCATTATCAACTACAGAGTCAGAATACATCGCCGCTTCATTAGTAGCTCAAGAAGCTGCATGGTTGAAGAAATTCATTGCCGATCTAGGGGTTGTCCCTTCCATTCAGGAGCCCCTAGAAATTCTTTGTGATAATGAGGGCGCGATTGCTCAAATCAAGGAACCCCGTGCACATCAAAAGACTAGGCACATTGAGCGGAGATTCAACTACATAAGGGATGAAGTTGAAAAGGGAAAAATATGTATTCGTAAAGTTCACAGGATCAAAACATTGCGGATCCACTAACGAAGCTTCTTGAAAAGGCAAAGCATGAAGGTCATACTTGCGCCATGGGACTTTGATATTCTAGTGACTAGATTTGATCTTTTAATTTTGTATTTGGATATTGGAACCCTTTTATTACTTGAATGAATTATTTGGTAATAATGTTTCAACTAATGTTCCAATTTTGCATGTTTAATCCATGAGTAAATTATTTACTCTGAACGTCCGTAGTCGTTCATACTTGTGGGAACAAGTATGAGGGTAAGACTATTATGAACTTGGATTGGTAGATATTCATATGGATGAATATAGAGCAAAGGGTTGCTGCTAAAGTTCATAGATATTTATGGGATACAAATATTAGACTGACCCGCACCTCAAATATTACTACATGGAATCTACTTGATTGATCATAAGTAAATTTGAGTAAAGGCGAATATCATTTGGTATCCTCTAACCTGAGATACATATTGGGTCTTGATATTCATTGGGTATTATACTTTGACTTAGTTCTTCACCATTCTGTAACATGACAGTACATAAGACTAAATTCAGGTATAGCACGAGGTAATTGTGAGAGATGTATGTAGTCAAGATGGGATTTGTCCCTCTTATTCGTTGAGAGCAAGATGTCTAAGGCCTGCTAAAGTTAAATCAATGGATAATGATCATTTTGTGTCTCTAGGATTTAACATGACATCTGTGACAAAAGGATAGATGATTGATTCACCTAAAACATTTTCGAGTAAGGTACTTGAAGGGGATGATGTTATTGAATGGCTCTTAGTCATACGTATTAAGGGTAGTAAACCGTTGTTAGGCGGTATTTACTGCTTGCATCAATCTTCTATGAATTTTGTGCAAGTGGGAGATTGTTGGATCTTATATGCCCAAGACACATACAAGATTGATGTGGTTAGTACGTTATAATCCAATTCGGGTCATACCCAATAACAAGCTAAACAAACACCAATAAATATTTGTTTGTTGATATGATCATGCAAATAAATATTGACACCAATTTAGAAAATGGGTTTTCTAAATTATTGAATTTGAAATAGAACAAATTATATGGATATTTTGTTCATGAGATATTATTTGTATTGTTATTTAAATAGGTTAAATAACAACAAATAAAAGTGTGGTTAAGTTATAAAATTAAAAGGGGTTTAATTTTATAAACTTATAACAAAGTAATGTGTGTTAAAAATTTTAAAAGGGTGGGAAACCCTTTTTTAAAAATTTCGGCCGCCCCTTGGTTTCACCTTGGGATTTGTTGTCTTGATTGACCACAAGACTTTAATCCATTCATTACTTGAACCTACCACACTTTCTCTCTCTCACATGCAAGCTCCTTCTTCTCCATTTTTCTTCTCCCATTTTTGGATCTATAGGTTTTGAAGAAGGGTTTTTGGTGTCAACTTCCTAACAAGTTGGGTGTTTTGTAAGAGCTTGTGGGTATACTAGCTTGAAACTTTCTTCTTTGGAGGTTTACATTCAAGAGCATCATCTTCTTCATCTTTATCCATCTCATATCATCTTGTTCTTGAAAGGTAGTATTCTAAGAACACCCTATGGTTGTTTACGTTTTGATAGCATCTCTTTTCACATATATGATCCTTTGTTCTTGGGTTTACCTTCTTGAAAATATAATGGATTATTTTCAGCAACTAAAACAAGTTTTAAATCCATAATATCCGCTGCGTTTTTAAGTTTAAATGGTTAAACTACTTTGATAAACTTGTTTACAAACCCAACAATTGGAACATCTCTGTACTCCTAAATGCATTGCTAAAGTTAGCATGTATACGTCGTATAACTTGGAAGTGAAATCTGACCTTGAGTCCTTGAATATTTTAAAAGGTAATTTTAAAAGAGCTGAAAATCATTACAAACTTAGAATAGAAGATTTAGAGAAAACCATTTCAACTCTTAAGCATGAGCACACAAATTACAAGACTCAAATAAAAGATCTCATTACCAAGTTTACTGAATATTAAGTTGAGCTTGTGATCACCAGAGCTAAGGCAGAAAAATGTGTTCTTGAAGAGGAAACCTTCAAGAATATAATATCTTCATCCATGCATGCAAAGATTTTTTATCAGAACAGGCAAGGATTGGGTTCATGTGAGATAGCTCCTCCACACACATTATTATATGTAAGACCTCCAAGGTGTGGAACTTGTCAAGATGAGTTGCCCTCCATAGATCCCATTCAAGAAGAGGATGAAGATGAAAAGAAGATAATGAAGGATGAAGCTAAGGTGAGTGATAAGGGTTATCCTAAGAAGGGACACTATTCTCCTAAAGAGAAGAAAGAATCAAGGATGACCAAGTCTGCTAGGAAGAACTTGATTAGGGCAGTCAAAAGAAAGCCCAAGAGATCAAGGCCACTTTCAACTCCAAACAAAAACAAGTTTTCATCTCTGCTAGATTTGAAGTGGTAAACACTGAAGACTTAACTATGGACTATAGTACTAGGAGTCCTAGTTCTTGTCTAAATTATCCTGATCCAGAGAAGAAGGCTGATAAAATGTGTACAACTGCTACACAACTTAAACCATCCAGTTCCAATAGCAAGCCTCATCCCAAGAAGCCTACTGCATCATCTAAGAAGATGAAGAAGGAAATGGAAAGTGATCAAGCTCAACCTGTCACTCAAAAGAAGATTCTCAGAAGTATGCCAACTGAATGTATCATGTATGGTAGTACTTCTCACTTTGCCAAGGATTGCATCTACAATCCAAAAAGTACTATTCATATGATCAAGAAGAAAACTTCTGAGAAGAAGAAGAAGAAAACAACTTCGAAAGGAAAATCTCTTCCTTTCGGAAGCTCCAAAGTGAAGAAAAAGATAAGTGAAAACTTACCCTTGGAAGAAATTTTGGTCTCGAAAGAAAGAAATGCTTCTAAAGTACTGAAGTCTGGTGCAGTGGATGCAAAAGCATCCAAAGGTCTAGTCTCCAAAACTTCCGAAGTGTTAAAGGCCAAGTCTAGTCATCCGAGGATGGTGTGGAAGATGAAGGAAGGCCATGTGATTGAAAGTTCTTCATCAACAACAGCAAATGATCCTTAGAACTTACATATAGGATCAATTACTGTTGCATTATCTTCTGTTCACTTTGACAAACCCAAGACCAATGAGGCTTGGGTTTCCAAATATAACTAACCATCTCTTTTTATGCAGGAACAACTAAAGACTAGAGAAAATGTATGGATCATTGATAGTGGTTGTTCCAGGCACATGACAAGCAATGGTTCTTTGCTTCAAAACTTTGAAAGAATTGATGGAGGGCTAGTTGCTTTTGGAGGAGAATCTAGTGGTTACATTACTGGAAGGGGCAGGGACATAAATGGTAAGCTCAGCATTGAAAAGGTAAACTTTTTCAAAGAGCTTAGGTACAATCTTGTGAGTGTATCCTAATTTTATGATCAGAGACACAACATGCTCTTAACTGAGCATGAGTGCATTGTTCTCAAGCCCGGGGTGGTCATTTCTCAAGAGCATATCTTGCTTAGAGCCCCCAGGAAAGGGAACATGTACAGGATGGATTTACAGGAAACATCCCCTTCAGGAGAAGTTTCTTGCTTTCTATCTAAGGCCAATAGTGATGAGTCTTTCCTTTGGCATAAAAGAATATACCATGTAAACTTTAAAAACCTGAATAAACTAATGAAGAATGATTTGGAAACTAGAATGCCAAAGAAGCAGTTTACAAGTGATAATCATTGTGTTGCATGCCTGAAAGGGAAGCAACACAAGGTATCTTACAAGCCAAAGGAAATGAACTCCATCACTACACCTCTACACTTATTACATATGGATCTCTTTGGCCCCACCAGTGTAATGAGTCTAGAAAGGACCTTTTATTTCTTGGTGATCACAGATGACTTCACAAGATATACTTGGGTCTTCTTCCTTAGAACTAAGGATGAGACCCCTGGGATCTTAAAGAGTTTCATTCTGAAAATTGAGAATCAATGTGATCACAGTGTCAAGATCATAAGATGTGATCAAGGAACCGAATTTCAAAGCCAAATCCTTGATGCATATTTTGATGAAAAGGTGTAAGGTTATATTAGAAGGCTGATGCAACCAAAGAAGCCAAAACAATCAAGGAGCTTCCTGCATGAATGCACTGATGTAAAAGGTAAAAGTTACTTCAGAAGTTTTACACTCTCCACAGAAATTATTCTAAGTATAAAATCTTCCGAAGCCAAAGATCAAATCTTTCAAAGCCAAAGATGAAGTTTTTCGAAGCTTCAAAGACAAAGTCTTTCAAAGCCAATAAAGTGAAGATTGATTTCTTCCAAAATATAGAGAGGACATGCTTTCTCTGATCTACTTTTACATAAAGCCGCCTCACTTTCCGCTGCAACTCTGAAGACTCACCCACTTATACAAGTTAGTGAAAACGTCCATGCTTTAGTAAACTATAGATTATGGTCTTGAGTCTGTAACTTCCTACTTTGTACCTTTTATCCTTTTATAATATATTAGGATGTGAGCTATGGCATGTCATAGTCACTAGTCAAAAGGCAATCTGCTTTTGACTTTACATTGATCTTGTTGTCTAGATTACTGTTTTCAGCTGGCCTTCAAAGTATGGCTGGCTGTAGGATGTAGTATAAAGTATCTCAGGTCCTTGTATTTCTTTTTATGCTTTGTAACACTTGTAAATAAACTTGAGAGCAATATACAGTATCCTTGAAAACCATATTACTCTATTCTTGTTCTTAGTTCTGTCTCATTGTTTATTTGTGTTCTTAGTATCATTTACATAAACCCGGTTCCCCATTTGATCTGTTAAGTGTTCTAACACTCTCCTCATTGTGAGACTGATTGTATTGACCATCCCTTAACCAGTCCTGCAATTGGTATCAGAGCTTTTCCAAGCTCTTGATTGTAAGATCTCACCATCTTAAATCCCTTCAGTTTCACAAAACACTTAACAACTCAAATGGCAGCTACCATAAAGGCTGATATGGAAACCGGTACTATGACAAAGTCTCCACTGATCACTCCTGATGACTTTGATACTTGGTGCCAAAGAATGGAAGGCTTCATCAAGTCTCAAGACTCCAAGATGTAGGGATTCGTTGTCTATGGACCTCATGTACCATCCACCTCTTCAGCTACTGCTGGTGGTGGTATGATACCAAAAGAAGTGGCTGATTATTCTAAAGAAGAATGGAAGAAGATAGACATAGATCAGAAGGCCATGACTGCCCTCCAAACTGGTCTTCCAAACTCTATCTACAGAGGCTTCAAGAAGTGCAAGACTGCCAAGCAACTATAGGATACACTGAAGCTGATGTATGAGGGGTCAAATGAAGCAAAAGAGAACAAGAAGGACCTCTTGAAGCAGCAGTTTGAGAACTTCACCTTCAAGACAGGTGAAACCATGACTCAACAATACTTTAGGTATGTTGAGATTGTGGATACTCTAATGGATGTTAGAGTAACTCTTGAGAACAAGGACATTGTGAAGAAGTTCATGTCCTCACTTCCCAGACAATGGACACACTACTGTGTGGTCATTATGTAACATCTAGTAATTTTCCGTTACCAAACTCCGTTAGTTCCGTTAAGTCTAGCATACACGTGTCGGGAGCACACACTAGTTGTCGTTGAACGTTGGTGACTTAATAATAATTAATAATGTGAAACAAATAATTACTCTATTGATTATTAGTTGTGATTATGTTATTTAAATGTTTATTGTAAATTTTATCGCATAACGTGGAAACTTGTGTGTTTAATTCGTATGTTTTGTATTTAGTGAAGATAAAACATATAATTGTTATCATCAATTTATATGTTTATTATTGTGGTTAAAAACATTTAAAAGAGTGTTTAAAAGTCTAAATTTTATAAAATACAAAGTGCAAGGTTTAAATGGTAAATATGCAATATTAAGGTAATAAAAATAAAAATCCTAACCCTAAAAGCAACCATCGGCCGCGACACCTTCTTCACACACACACACAATTCGAATTCGGTCAAGAACACCCACAAAGCTACGGATTTAATCGAGTTCCAAGCAATTCAACAAGCTAACAACAACAAACCTTGTTCCTTTTGCGATTTAAAGGTTAGAATTCGAGTTCTTTGATGGGTTTGGTGTATAGCCGAAAGTTTTTGTCGATTTTGATGATTTGGTGGCCAATTGATGCTTGTTTGTTGTTGTTAATGTGTTTGTTAGGTAGATTACATGTTAATTAACGTCAAGTATGCAATAAAGGTTGGATTTTTACAAGTTCTTATGGGATCTATGTTAGGGCCGAAACCCTAATTCGAAAATCTGAAATTGGATTTTAGTTGTTGGTTATTTGTTGATGTTAATATGTTAGTTGGATTGTATATATGCTAGTTAACGTCGATTGTGCAAGAAAGTTAGGATTTTGATGGATTGTTCATTGGTTACTAAGAATAGTAACTTTATTTGCATGAATTGATGATGGGATGATGAATTGGTGTTATGGGTATGCTTACGATGATGACTAGATGCTAGATGGTTGATATGAATGTTAGAAACCTTGGATTGAATGTTGTAGTTCATACCTTGCCAAAAGTGGAAACTTTTGGGTATGAAAGTTGATGTAACATGATGGTTAGATGTTGTTGATCATGTTTAGTTATTATCATGAGCTTGAATTGGTATGCAAATGGTAAATTCATGAATGTAGTGCGAGTTTGATGAATTTGGGATGTACTTTCCCAAAAGGGAAACTTTATTTGTGCAAATCCTTGAATTGGATGATTTGAGCATGTTTGGGACATTAGGACCATGCTAGTGTGTTCATGGATGGTTTCTAAGGTGATTAAATGTGTTGTTTAGGTTGTATGAATGTTGATTTGGTTTGTTACCTGTTTCAGCCTGTTTATGGAAAAATCATGGTATGAGTCATACAGGTAAGCTAGGACTTCTGTTGATTGATGGTTGATTAAGAATGAACATTTTGGATGATATGAGCTATGGAAACTGGTATGTTAATGATCATCATACACACGTGCTAATCTGAGGCCCTTACTTAGTAGGATTGGCAGGGTTTAGGGTGTGAGGTCGTGAGTGGCTTCACATGGCATGTGATGCGTGATTTGATCCTTGTATGGTGTATTATTTGTGTTATAGATGTTATGAGTATGATAATAGTTTGAGATTCGCATGACTTGTATGATATATGGCTGTATGATGATCTAATTATATGTAATTAGTTTGTATGTTAATCATGTGTGATAGACTGTTATGTTTGTTTGAATGGAATTTCACCTATAATGTCACCAACGGGTCAAACGGGTCAACTGGGTCAAATGTGTCTTGTCTTCTAAAACTTTGAGTTCTTTGGTTTGTAAAGCACTTAGGGTTTCATTATGATTCTGTGTACACGTACTTATGTACTCTTGTGTTCTAGGTAACCTTTGAAGGGTTGTCTTTGCACCTATCACCAGTTATCTTTAGTCATTATCTTTACACACCAGGTGAGTTCATGCCTCTCTATTTTTATAAACCTTCTTCTTGGGGGAGGTAGCATACTTGTACTCAACACTATTTTATTATTATAAGTTGTGTATGTTTTAACATAGTGCTTAATACCTTGAAAGTCCTCACACTTTCGGATCGTTAATAATGGTAACTAGCGGGAAATCTTGGGTAGTACTACTGGGTCTGACGAGCCCCACCTGTGCGACTCGAGGTCAAACGGGTGCAATATTGTCCTAGACACAAATATCGTCACGACCTGGTAAGTCGTGACGGGAGGCAACAAACGTAACACAGTCAACTTCGATCGCGAAATCACTATGGTTATTACTTGTGAATATAGACTAGCTATCTATTTCAATGAACTTCTTATGTTATGCAAATGTTATTGTTTATGATAAACGCAAAATCTTGAACTCACCAACCATTGTGTTGACATTTTAGTATGCTATTCTCAGGTCGTAACTCTGCTTGCCATTAGGAGCACCACACGGGTCCAGCATGCATTCTAAGACTCTATTTTAAAGACATATTTGTTGGTTTTTATTTATGAGTGTTTAAATATTTGGGTTGGCGCATGTTTTGCCAAATGTGCATTTTTATATTTTGGGCTTGTCTTATTTACAGAACGCTTTCGCATGGTTTTAAAGTTTGAACTTTGGTTGGTTTTATTCTAAATGTGGCATATAGTGTCATTCTGAGTAACTATTGACTGTGATCCTGGTTTGTTCATACGCCTCGCGGTAAAACTCCGCACATGGATTTTGAGGGTGTGACACATTAAGAGGACTAAGAACCTCAAGACCCTTACTCTCACTGAGTTGTATGGTATCCTCAGTGCCTACCAGATGGAGATAAACATACGAAATCCATCTGGTAACTCTAACAATCAGTAGAGTTCAACCCTTCATGTGGTTAAAAATGATTGCAGAGAACCACAGCATCATCTCATCAGCTACCCTGACAACTCAAAAAAGGGTCCTTTCATTACCTTCCCGGAGACACCAAGAGAGAGCTACATCCAAGGAAGCCCATTCCAAGAGACAAGCTTTTCACAAGCCTTTATGTCTACTGATGAAAGCACATGAAACTTTCTCTTTACCCTTAAAGACCTGGACTGTATCCATCCAGATGATCTGGAATATATGGAAATAGTCCAGCAAATGGCTCTTCTCACTCATAAAGCCAAGAAGTTTTACAAGAGGACGGGGAGGAAGTTTTCTATCAATACAACCAGTGGAAAGTTTGGGCTGGACAAAAGCAAAGTGAAGTGTTACAACTGTAACCAAATAGGACACTTTGCTAGAGAGTGCAAGGCACCAAAGACAAATGTTGAAGAAGGAGGTTTGACTGGAGCTTTCAGGTTGAGGATGCATCTCCAAACCAAGCACCGGTGGAAGATCATAAAGAAGCCAATGTATTGGAACATCTTTGTACACCTGAATGTATTACTAAATTTAACAGATAGGTCCTATAACTTAGAGATGAGGTCTGATTTTGAGTCCTTAAACATTTTAAAAGCTGATTTCAAAAGAGTTGAAAATGATTACAAACTTAAAATAGAAGATTTAGAGAAAACCATTTCAACTCTTAAGCATGAACATACTAACTACAAGACTCAGATAATAGATCTCATCACTAAGTTAACTAAAAGCCAGGCTGAGCTTGTGACCAGTAAAGCCAGGGCAGAAAAACATGTTCTTGAAGAAGAGACCTTCAAGAACATGATATCCTCATCCTTGCATGCAAAAGTTTGTTATCAGAATAAGCAGGGACTGGGATCTACTGAGATAGCTCCTCCACACACTCTATTGTCTATAAGAAGGTGTGAAACTTGTGAAGATGAGCTTCCCCTCATAGACCCCATAGATGAAGATGATGAAGAGGAGATAGTGAAGGATGATTATGAGAAGAGTGAAGAAGATCATTCTAAGAAGGGTCATTATTCTCCTAAGGAGAGAAAAGAATCTGGGATGTCCAAGTCTAAAAGGAAGAACTTGATCAGGAAAGCAAAGATAAAATCAAAGAAGGCTCAAGAGATCAAGGCCACTTTCAACTCTAAGCAGAAACAAGTGTTTATCACTACAGGATTTGAAGTGGTGAAGGCTAAAGACTCAACTATGAACTCTAATGCCAGGAGTTCTAGTTCATGTCCAAATCATTCTAGCAAAGAGAAGAAGGCTGATAAGCTATGTACCACTGCTACACAGCTAATCCAGTTCCAAGAGCAAGCCTCACCTTAAAAAGCTTGTTGCATCATCTGTGAAGATGAAGATGGAGGTGGAAAGTGATCAAGTTCAGTCTTTCTCTCAAAAGAAGACTTTTAGAAGGAAGCAAATGGATTGCATCATATATGGCAGTACTTCTCATCTTGCTAAGAATTGCATCTATAATCCTAAAAGTACTATTCACATGATTAAAGAGAAAACTTCTAAGAAGAAGAAAGAAAAACTAGCTTCGGTAGGAAAATCTTTTCCCTTCGGAAGCTCCAAGGTGAAAAAGAAGACAAGTGAAAACTTGCCTTCGGAAGAAAATTTGGTCTCGAAAGAAAGGAATGCTTCCGAAGTACTGAAGCTTGCTGCAGTGAAAGCAAGATCTTCCAAAGGTCCAGTCTCCGAAACTTCCAAAGTTGTTAAAACTTCCGAGGTGTTGAAGGTCAAGTCTAATCTTTCAAAGATGGTGTGGAAGATGAAGGAAGACCAAGTGACTAAAAGTTCTTCATCAACAACAGCTAGTGATCCTTAAAACTTAAGCATAGGATAAATTACCATTACATTGTCTTCAAATCACTTTGATAAGCCCAAGACCAATGAGGCTTAGGTTTCCAATTGTAACTAACCACTTCTTTCTTGTGCAGGAACAGCTAAAGGCTAAGAGAAATGTATGGATCATTGATAGTGGCTATTCCAGGCATATGACTGGCAATGGTTTTCTACTTCAAAATTTTGAGAAAATTAATGGAGGGCCAGTTGCTTTTGGAGGAGATGCTGGATGTTACATTACAGGAAGGGGCATGGTCACAAATGGTAAGCTCAGCATTGAAAAGGTAAACTTTGTCAAAGAGCTTGGGTACAATCTACTAAGTGTATCCTAATTTTATGATCAGAGACATAACATGCTCTTTACTGATCATGAGTGCATTGTTCTTAAGCCCTGGGTGGTCATTCCTTAAGAGCATATCCTGCTCAGAGCCCCCAGGAAAGGGAACATATACAAGATGGACTTGCAGGAAACATCTCCCCCAAGAGAAGTTTCTTGCTTTCTATCTAAAGCAAATAGTGATGAGTCTTTTCTCTGACATAAAAGAATGTGCCATGTAAACTTTAAAAACATGAATAAATTAATTAAGAATAATTTGGTGACTGGAATGCCAAAGAAAGAGTTTACAAGTAATGACCACTGTGTTGCATGCCTGAAAGGGAAGCAACACAAAGTGTCCCACAAGCCAAAGGAAAAAAACTCTATCACTACTCCCCTACACTTATTACATATGGATCTCTTTGGTCCCCACCAGTATAATGAGTTTAGGAAGGAGCTCATATTGTTTAGTGATCACAGATGACTTCACAAGATCACTTTGGTCTTTTTCCATAGAACTAAGGATAAGCCTCCTGAGATCTTGAAGAACTTCATTTTGAAAATTAAGAATCAATGTGATCACAAGGTCAAGACCATAATATGTGATCAAGGAACAAAATTTAAGAATCAAATCCTTGATTCATTTTATGATGAAAAAGGTATTACAAGACAATATAGTGCTCCCAGGACTTCTCAGCAAAACGGTGTTACTAAGACGAGAAACATGACACTTATTGAGGCTGTAAGAACCATGTTGTCTGACTCTAAACTACCCATCACCTTCTGGGCAGAGGCACTCAACATAGCCTGCTATGTGTAGAATAGAGTTTTAGTGGTTAAGACTCATGGTAAGACTCCTTATGAGCTGTGGCACAAAAGGAGACCATTTATTAGTTTTCTTAGGTCATTTGGATGTTCTTGCACCATCTTGAATACCAAAGATCAGGTAGTCAAATTTGCTGAGAAATCAGATGATGGACACTTTATTGGATACTCTTCCCAAGATAAGGTTTATAGAGTATACAATCTCAGAACTAGAGTAGTTGAGGAGTCAGCCAATGTGACCTTCAATGAGCACACTCCTAGTGTGAAAGGTTCTGGTCCTGATTGGCTATTTGATCTTGATTTAACCAACTGTTTTAACAAATCTTGTGAGAATGTTTTAGGATCTACAGGTAACTTATCAACAGGAGATCCTGACCCAAGATTTGAGCTGAGAAGACCAAGCAAGAATACTACTTCAGCTCCAGTGGTAACTAACCCTGCAAGTGAAGATCCTATCAGCATAAACATGACAAATACAGCTGATACATCTGAGATGCCTACAAATTCTAGTTTAGAGGTTCAAAACTCAAGTGAAGGAGCTTCAAATGTAAGAGGAAATAGAGGTGGTGACAGTGATCAAGAATTTCTTGATACTGATAACCACTCCATAAAAGACAATATAAATGATGTCACACACTCATTGGATCAAGCCTCTCTTAATAAGTGTGCTATTGTGGTGGGTGATACACCATCGCTAGATCTAAATTTCTCAAATTTAGATCTTTCCAATCAACTTGCTGTGATCCCTCAACTCAGGATCCACAAGTCACTTCCCACCATAAACATCATTAGAAATGTTGATACATGGGTGAGAACAAGAGGACAAACCCATGACAAAAATGTTTTTCTATACTCTTGCTTCTTGTCCTAGATAGAGCCAAAGAAAGTTGATGAGGCTTTGAAGGATGGAAGTTGGGTTGATGCAATGCAAGAGGAGCTGCTTCAATTCAAAAGACAAAAGGTTTGGAACCTATGTCCTCTTCCTCAAGGGAAGACTACCATAGGAACCAAGTAGGTTTTTAGAAACAAAAAAGGATGATAGAGGACTTGTCATCAAGAACAAGGCCAGACTAGTTGTTCAAGGATACACACAAAAAGAGGGAATCGACTACACAGATGTTTTTGCTCCTGTGGCAAGACTTGAAGCTATAAGAATATTCCTAGCTTTTGCTGTATCCAAGGATTTCAAGGTCTAACAACTTGATGTCAAGTGTGCTTTTCTATATGGGGTGATTGATGAAGAAGTGTATGTCAAACAATCACCTGGCTTTGCAGACCCGGATCATCCAGATTATTTCTGCAAGCTTGATAAATCTCTCTATGGGCTGCACCAAGTTCCAAGAAAGTGATATGAGACACTATCTTAGTATCTCTATCAACATGGCTACAAGAAGGGTACCATAGATGGAACTCTCTTCATCAAAGGAACAGGGAATGACTTAATGTTGGTTCAAGTATATGTAGATGATATTATCTTCGAGTCAACTAATTCAAAGCTCTACAAAGACTTTGAGAGGCTGATGAAGAATAGATTTGAAATGAGTGCTATGGGGGAACTTAATTTCTTTCTAGGAATTCAAGTGAAGCAAGTTGACAATAGCATCTTCATAAGTTAGTCAAAGTATGTACAATGACATTACAAGATTCAACATGACCAACTGTAAGGTTGTCAAGACACCCATAGCCAGAAACCACTCCCTTAGACCTGATCTTGAGGGGGAGTGTGTGGATGAACATCTCTACAGGGCTATGATTGGGTCTCTTATGTACCTCACAGCCAGCAGGCCTAATATCATGTTTGGCACATGCATCTGTGCAAGATATCAAGCCAACCCCAAGATGTCACACTTGGTTGTTGTTAAGAGAATTCTTAGATATCTCAAAGGTGCTCCAAAGCTTGGCCTTTGGTATCCAAAGAATTCTGACTTCAATTTGTATGCCTATACAAACAGTGACTATGGTGGCTGCAACATTACTACAAAGTCTACATCTAGGGGGTATCAATTCCTTGGTGGAAGGATTGTCTCATGGCAATGCAAGAAATAATCCTGTGTGTCTGCATCAACTGCTGAAGCTGAATACATTACTGCTGCAAGCTGCTATGCTCAAGTGCTTTAGATTCAGAATCAATTACTAGACTATGGATTCAACTTCAAATAGACTCCTATCCATATAGACAACAATAGTGCTATCTCTATTATAGAGAATCACGTGCAGCACTTAAGGACAAAACACATCAATATTAGGTATCACTTGATCAGAGATAATTTTGTAAAAGGATTAATCAAACTAGTCAAAGTTAAAACAAATGAATAATATGTTGATCTGTTCATTAAATCTTTTGATGAAGTTGATGTGGTTACATTGTTAATTGAAAATATACCTTTTCATAGCCTTTTAGTTTGCCTTCTGCTATATCGTCAAAAGACTTTCCACTTTCCACTCCATCAGTTTTTCTACAATCTTTGCTTAGATGCCCATCTACACCATATCGGTAACATTTGAGATTTGGACAGTAGGAAGATAGGTATCATGTTCTCCCACATCAGTAACCCTTATTAGTGTCGTACAAACACATATCATGGTGTTTTCTTCTATACTTTATGCATACACTCACATGATCCACCTTGGTCATTTTTTTAGGTCCATAATCCCCACCTTTCGGATCTATTTACAACACCACTTATTTTCTTCCCTGACTCATTCTCACTATTAAGATTAGTCTTAACTACCTTGCCTTTACACTTCATACCTTTATGTTAATCTGCTTCTCTAGTCTCCACTTTCCTCATTGTGATTTTTAGTGCCTCTGTTATTATCTCAGACATGGTGTTATGTATCACTTGGTATACAATGATAGTGATGGTTTCCCTGATGGTGGATTTCAAAACAAACAACCTTCTTACTAAGGTTCATAGAGTTGTGCTTAGTTTTCTCATAGCAAGAGTCCTCATGCTCTTTTTCAGTTTGCTTGGTCTCTCTTCCTGATCTAGTTCTAACCATGTCATATTACCTACATTTAGAAGGTGAACACCAATGTGATAAGTCAAAGTAATAGTTTACAACTACTTCAAGTAATGTAAGTTATTAATGGCAGTAGCCAATTATAATTAACTACTAACTTTACTTTCGTGTCTAAATATTCCCTGCTCATGAATCACAACAGCATTCAGTATCTATAGGTTTATAAGAATGTAACTTTATACATTAACTCCTTGCATGAAGCTACCTACTTGGCACTATTACCATCCTATTCTCGATTCAAGTTCAGGCATCAGGGATGCCCATATTCCTTAAACAGAATGGATCTAATACCGACTTGAAAGATCTCAAATCGAGAAACCTCTCTGTTGGTCTCAAACATGAAAACATGGTTCAATAAACTGAAAACCATAAATTATTTATAACGGAAAAATTCAAAGTGTAACTTAGTGAACATAAATCATAGTCTTACAATCCAATTTCTTAAAACATTTAAAGTGGAAATGCCAAGTTCTGATGCCAGGTAGCCAGCTAATACATGCCAAGCGGTCCTTACTACGTGTATAAACATTCAGTCTAACATGCAAACTAAATATCAACAAAGTGGAGTGAGCTCTGGGTTTGTGAAAACATTTAGTAACATATGTATTCCTTTAATATTAGCATTCAATCTTTTAACATACAAATCATATAGTCCATACTAATCATCTGGCACATAACATACAAATGTATCTCATTACACATAGTCGGTTCACCATAGCTCAATCTGATCATAGATCACATAACACATACACACATATATATATAAATATATATACCAGTAATATACATAATCATGTAACCATAGCTTATATTTCAATAATACATCAACATACAGTAATCTCCTTTACTTCTAATTATACCAATATAATCTTTTGCGTATGCTAGACCTCTACCACATCCATGAACTATAGCAACATTGTCTTAGACCTCCATCACATGGGTAAACTATAGCCCGTGAAATGCTAGACCTCAACCACACGCATGAACTATAGCACCACGGTGCTAGACCTCCATCACGTGGGTAAACTATAGCCTGTGACATGCTAGACCTCTACTACACGTATGAACTGTAGCATCTTAGTGCCAAACCTCTATCACGTGGAGTAAACTATAGCCTATGAATATGCTAGACCTCTACCATCTGGATCAGCTATAAAATGAATGCACCACGATCACACGGGTAGACTATAGCAATAATGTGTTAGACCTCTACCATAATAGACCAAGCACATCCCATAAATCATCAAACTACTATAAGTAGTTAGTATGAAAATATGATCAAAATATCATTCTATAAGGGCCCATGTGGTATCAAAATACCATTCATACTAATGGATATCTTTTACCTATTAATAATTATTTACAACATGAATAACCTTTTTCTTCTAATCATTTGATTCTCGTTTTGAGCTTAGGGTTGGCTCACGTTGATCACATGGTCCAATGTCAAATATATATCCATGACACCCATACATATAGATATACCCTTGTTAGATGCAGAGTTACATAACTAATAAACACACTCACCCTTAGTTCATACATACACACATACATATGCCATGCGGGGAAGTGACAGATCCGAGATCCATCTCTTTTGTAAGAACGGCTAGATTAAGAACCCTAATACGCACTCATAATGTCAATAATTCATTTTTGGTTAACCAAATACAATCATACCACATACAACGAAAACAATGCTTACCGGGGATCGACGAGGACGGGATCAATCTTGAGTTCGGTTGCTTGCTTCACTTCAACGGTAGTTGAGAGGGAGATGTGGAATTCGATTTTCTATCTTGGCCTAATAGGGTTTCAAGATGAGAACTTTTATTATTCTCATATTCAAAAATTCCCCCCTTCAAGTCTTATCCTTCTACAACTTGTTTCCAAACTAACCCAACTTTAACTTTTACTTAATTACAACCTAGAACTCTCAAAGTGTAAATCAGTGTATGGCAGGTTTTTGGGGCGTTACACTTTCCTCGTTCCTTATTTGTTGTCCAAGTAAGTTCTCGGGATTAGTACATATATATGTAATCGACATATATGTATGTATATTTAGTTAGTTTGATTATCTTGTATTTAAATTTCCTTTTATTTTAAATTTATATCGCATATTTTAAATTAAATGTTAATTTGTTAAATTACAAGGCTTTCTCATAACTTAGTTTTTAAAGATAAAAAGGCTGTTGAATATGATTATTTTTTTCAATATTAATCATTCACTTAAGTTATTTTGATTTGTGCAAGATTTTTGGTGCGGTAATTGTATTAAGCACTTTTAAGTTTAAGTCCACCAATGTCTAATTTACTTTATAGTATTCCAATGTAGCATTAATTTTGTACATTATCTTATGGTGTTTTGTGAAATCCATAATTTCATATTATATATGCCAAGTATTGATGCAGTGATCCAGATACGTTATTTACATATCCACGTATCATATAGCATAGTTTAAATCTTAAACTAAGCAGTTAAATTGCATCAATCAAGTGAATCACATATTAAGATATTTAATGAGTATATTAAATTTCAGTAATGTTACAGAACAAGCCTTGATATATGTCATTAGGTAATGTTATAAATGACATACCTATGTCTTCTTATCTAAATACATCTTATATTGATTGGTAGATGGAAAGTTCTGGGTATTGCCTTAGTATTATGATTTAATGAGGCCACCATAGGGATGTAGAGTCCATTATTAATAGCATGTCGTAAAGCAACATCGGAGGTGATCGTGAAATGAATTATACTTCCATCTACAACTTAACCTAAGAAATGTTCATGTTTTGTTAGTTGAACCATTATTATAGTTTTCCATCTTCAAGAATTCAGTTTTAGAAATTCTTAATATGTTGAAAGTCAAGTTTTAAAAATCAAAGAAGATTATAACAAGAGAGATTGTAGAAAAAGGATTAATGAATCAATTGATTTAACAACCTTTCTTTAATCTTACTTGTTAGAACACGAATTACTAAAACAATGTTCCTTAGATTGACTAATTAGCTTCAGTAGCGATGGAGTTAATTGTTATTTTAATGTTAAACAACTGTTTGAATAAAAAATCTCAAGGACACAAAGAATTCCAACCACAACTCAATAACTCGTCTTTTGGTTAAGTGTTAGATTGAGTTTAACATACGACTCTTAAGTTAATCTAGCTAACATCTAGGTAAAAGATATTTACAAACAACAAAGATTATATAGACACTTGGTTTACATGTCTAGTCACAATCACCTGACTCCATTCCCTCTTTTTTTATGTGTGTGTTTTTGAAGAAAGTTGTCACAACTATTAAAAGCATCATTCTAATATGCTAAGATTCTGTTCATCGGGAAGAACTTAGTGGAGGTGTTAAGGTTTACGACTGTATTGTACCATTTTTTTTTTCTCTTGACATACACAAGGGATAGCCACTTGAAAAAACTTTAAATAATAAATCAGAAACTTTGGGGGAAAGTTATAACATATAAGTAACATAATTATCCAGTTTCTTCTCGTTGTGACTTATGCTTTTGTTTCTCAACTAGGACACACCTAATAATATATAGATTCATCGTATCCTTAAATACTAGTGTTGAAGAGTAGGAGGAACAATGTCTTATGGTAAATTTTTATGTTTAAAATATATCTTGTATCTCATGCATAACTTACTTTGTACACCAAACATTTACCTTAAGTTGCTTAAAGCCTTTTACTCTAGTGACGTTAATGATTGCCCCGACTAGTATGATGTGGGTTTAAATCCTTGCAAGTGAAAGATTAAGTGGAACTTAGGAGGAAAAATTATTGTTCAAAATTTTTTTTTACCTAAGTGAGTTATGTGTGCAAACCTTCAACTTCTTTTTCTTAATGTGTTAATGATTTTTATGTTTCTTAAAACTTTTAATCAATGAGTCAATACATGTGTATACATACATACAAATTGTATTGAATAGTTCATATCTAGAAACTCAGAGGACAACACAAGTATTTTATGGTACGAATGAAAACTTTCAAATGTTTTATTCATTGTCTTCTCGACCCATGACTAAGGTTGTGACAACATGACCAACCCGCTAGAAGGTTCACAGCGCCAAAGAAGCACACACACTACAACAATCGAGACAGTATATGTATACAAAAAGTATCTAAACATAGTATGTATGCAAGTATTATGATATATAGTGAAAATTGTCATTGGGTTGATGGGAGAGACTAGAGAGTAAGGAGAGATCTCAAAAGGGGGATTAATTCCTCTTTTGTATGGGACGAATGAGTCAAACGTAACAGGCGAAAGTCTAATGAAACAACCAAGAACAAACCTCAAGCCTAAACCCACTCGACAAGACGTCCAACTGGGATACCGTCTATAAAAGAACAGACAAAAGTGGCTGAGCGAATATCCATAAAAAAGGAAGAAAATGTAGGTGCAACAATAATATCAAGGTGGTGATGTTTATCTCATGATGGTGCTCTAGTAGATGATGTAGTGGTGGTATAATCCCAAAATAAGATAGTTCAAAAAAGAAGAAAATCATTTACTTTGACACTTCTAAAATCGGTAAAAGTTCAAAACACATTGATACATACACAATTAAAGACATAAATAAGCTTTGAACACACAGCTAACGGATGCAGAACAAAATTAGTATGAAAAACAACTCATTTCTATACCCTATTCTTTGAACTTCAACAACTACACACATGTTAAGTGAACAAACATCTGAATTGAATATACAAATAATACACAACTCTGTAGAACCCAAAACCACACAATTGAAACTGCAAAACTGATGGTCATTGGTTCCACCTTGTTGGCTTGAGCCAACACCACATCGTATAGAAGCTGCTCAAACCATATGTGTGATGGCCACTTCCATCAAACGCGTGTGCGGGACACTCAAAGTAGCAATCCCCCTACGGCAATTTTTCCTCAAAAAAGCGTAAAAGTAATTTATGGCCAATTTCTTAGTGAACCAGGAGTCTTTTCGTGCCCTAATAGATACATGACCAAGAAGATAAACAACCCCTGATTCCTTGGCAGCATGTAGAAGCGTGAGCTCGTTTTCAAGGCTCTTGTCTTTAACAGGGTTGCTAGAGTTGTTTTGGGGCTCATGTGAAGTGCTTGCTTCTGAGGTTATGGGGCGTTTAGTGGCTTTGTTTTTGTATTTGGATAAAAGAGGGGCACCAAGTGAATACACGGACCCATTTGGATCAAGTAGAACTTGTGAGGATTCATCTTCGGAATCGGTATCGTCATCCCCATCACTTTCCAACGATCTTTCTTTTGCCTCTCGGAGAATAAACTTCTCGAGGCTTTCGATCAAAAGTTGCTCAAATAACTGGTGATTCTCCCTATGGACATCCTTGTAGCCATATCTGTAAGAATCCGTATGTTAAACCCATGTGTTGGGTGGTTCCCAAGTCTCTTAATAAATGGGCGGGTCATGTGGATAGTGTTTTGCATGACGGGTCAGGTTGAATTGAAATGCTTTTTATCCGGAGTTCTTGGTTTTATAGATAATTATTGTGTCAAAATGAGATTTTATGCATTAAAAATATTCTTTAATCTTTTACCATTTGACCTGGTTCCATTTTACCTCTTTTCCCATTTGACCCTTAGAGATAAAATGTGACCCAAATCAAACCATTGAAATTAAAAATCTGTTATACAGCATCATTTTCAATTGCAAGGAGCTAATGCCTCATGAAGCATGATCCTTAAAGGAGGAGTTGATCGCCCTTCTTTATTGCCACATTGTTATTTATTAGAAAAAAGTAAAAGTTTAGGATAAGTCTTTCAAAACCTGCCATTTTGACCACTCGCCAACCCACTTTGCCTTGCCTATATGAGCATAAACGAACACGCTACAAACTTAAAAGAAAAATAGTTACCTGGCAATACAACGAAATATGTGGTAGCTTTTTGGGCAAACTCTTCGGAACAAGAATCTCTCACTCGGAGGCACAAAAGGAACAGGTACATTTTTTATGCACACGAAAATAATCATTGAATGGACAGCTGGAAGAGTTGCGATAAATTGTCCAAATATTGTAGGCACACCTTTTGCCAGCTCATTGTAAAGCAATCCAATGCCAGGAGCTCTGACAGTTCCAAGATTGCTACCCAATTGGCGCATTACATCCATTGACATCTTTTTTGTGACCTCTGTTTCATATTTCAGCTTGCTACCATAATTCCATATATACATTATGAAAAATACAACCATAGCGAACACTAATATGAGCCAGCTTCCATCCCTGATACCCCATAAAACTGATGAAAAGAATACAGACTCCAACCCAAGGAAAATGACAGAAAAACACATAACCAGAATGATGTTTATCTGCCATATAAGAAGCATTACAAGGATTACTAAGATAGTAGTCATCATCATCACTCCAACCTCAGCAATGCCTGTATTTTATATACAAATCAACATTAGACATAAGGAAAACTCCATACATGTTAAATTTAAAAAAAAAAAAAAAAAAAAAAAGGCAAGACATTAAATGAGCTGAACAGTCAAACAGATCAAAAGTAGGCCAAAGTGTATTTGTAAATGCATATGACTCCCTTAAGCGTAGTATTAAAAAAAGTTAGATATTGACATAATGTACATCATTTCATACATGAGGAAAAAAAGGGCAAGACGTTAAATGAGCTGAACGTCAAACAGATGAAAAGTAGCCGAAGTGTATTTTTAAAGGCATACGACTCCCTAAAACATTGTATTAAAAAAATAGTTGAATTATGAATAATGAGATCTTTTTAATCATGTTTAACACAATTCCTTCATAAAATGTTTAACAGTAAGTGTTTTAGGTCAACCAGATCCAACCAGACCCCGTTTAGTCCTGCTACCAAACATGACCATTTTGCTACCACTATATACTAAACTATAAAAAGAATTGAGGCACAATCATAGATTTCAATGCTAATTCACATGAGTAATAAAAGTACCACCATGCAAATCAACAAGTTTATGAGATCTTCTTTTTAGGTTAAATTGGGACTCTGGTCTCAAGTTAAGAAGAAAACAAGGATAATGCATCTAATAATTAATAAATGATTGGTCACCAGATTAAAGAAAACATTTGCAGAATAAGAGAAAACAAGGAATACCATATGCATTTCCAATCTCTTCAGTGTTTGCAATAAAGCAGACAAGTAGAAGAGCAGCACCCAGCAGGAACCAGTTAATTACTGGAATATAAATCTGACCCATGAATTTGCGAGAAGTATGTATAATTTTTAGACGAGGAAAACAACCAAGTGCTATTGACTGCTTGACACAAGAAAAAGTTGCTGTTGTCATTGTTCTACTAGCAATCAATGCAGCAACATTAGCAATTAGGAAGACCAGCCAAAAAGCACCATCTGCAGGCAGAACACAATATACACCAAGTATTAGCCACGAGATCCTCTTGAACACTATGCTTAAAGATTTCTTATAAAGGTGGAAATATCAACTAGTTTATTTATAAATGGGTCAATTCAGATTAAGTTTATGTTTTTTTCTCTGACGCATCAAACGGGTAAAACAGAAATATAGCCGTTAAAAGAAAAGGGTCAAAAAGTCAGACACGGTGTGTTTTTTAGGATGTTGTCACAAAATAGTAACCTACTATGTTGTGCCAATTAGTCATTATACTTAGTCAAATGTTCTATTTTCACCATTTTTATTGATTTGTAGAATGACCAATGTAAGCATTTGAGAAAATATGTTGCTCTTTTACAAAAATATCCCTGTTTTTATTGCATAAGACATCTTAAATATTTTATTCAAAGTAAATTATTAGTTTATTACTGAAAAGTATGAAATGCTATACAATTTTTGTAATTGTATTTTAGACTACTGCTTATAAAATATTTAGACAAAAAGTGAGCTGGGTCAATTCAATCCCGAGTTCCCGACACTTTTGGATCTGTAGCAGAAAATACTCAATGAGCCTATGGTCAGAATAAGAGAAAGCAAAATGAAGTTAATGTGCGCCAGGCTGGCAGAAACAGAAAAGGAGGCTCACTTGGGATAGAAGAAAAGAAAGGCTGTTGTGCATGGCCATTGTTATCCATGAGGTATGCAGCTTGACCCAAGTAACCCAGCAAAAGGCACGGAAGTACAAGGAAAGCAAAAATAAGCTGCAAAATACAGATTCCATCTAAAGTAAATCAAATGAAAGCACTATAAACAAGAAAGTGGGCATAAAAACATTAGCAATATGTGTTTGCCTTACCTGGATGGCTCCCACAGAAAAATAGCAAAGATCTGCAAACATTGCTTCTGAACCTGAAGGATACCAGAAGAAAAGAAACAAAGGTTTAAATTTATAGTTACACAAACCAACTTAAAGCTAACTGCAGCTAATTTTCATGGTTCTTTTCAGTTGCTTACCCTAATCTTATCAATTAATCTAACATTCTCGACTATGGAGAAAAGAGGTGAAAAGAGAGTATAACAATTTTTTTCCTGTTTGTTCTTGAGTTGAAAGATAGGAATGCTTAAAAAGTTTTCGTTTCTTTTCTGCATGTACACTTGAGACTTGAGTTGGAGAGGAAGGGAAAGGAGATCGTCAAAAAGAAAAATATCATATCCAACTTTATGTTGATCTTGTAAGCATGCTACAAAAATTACAATGTAAAACATATATTCGTATAGAACATGGGATATTTTGTATTACAATTTTATATGGTACAACTACGAAATTAATAACTGTGCCATCTAGTGTATTCAGAGCTTTTATTTGAAATTTGGTCTTATGCTTCATACATTTTTATGTTACAAATTTGGATGCATTATTATTTGCACATAATGTAGATTATAAAGATCAGTAGCATCATTTTGTATATAGGTTTGATCCAC
Organism: Flaveria sonorensis; assembly: GCA_025506505.1. Lineage (NCBI taxonomy): Eukaryota > Viridiplantae > Streptophyta > Magnoliopsida > Asterales > Asteraceae > Flaveria > Flaveria sonorensis. The sequence continues at coordinate 15,857,542 of CM046430.1, read as the reverse complement.
ATGGATGTGGATTGATCCAAGGGAGTGGTTTATTTAAATGGGTAATTTACTGAATGAAATATGATTTGTATCAATAATTGGCTCAGTGGATCATTTTCTTAATCAGTTGGCACAACCTAATGGGTCGAGTCATATCAAATGTAGATCATGATCTAGTCCACATACATGCTAATCAATAACACTTTGTTAAAAGTTAGGTAATGTGGATGATACAGTATTTAGAATTCCTGAAGTTTGAGGAACTGTAAAAAGAAGCAACATAAACAAATAACTAAAAAAATAACAGTTTCTATGTTATACAAGCATTAAAGTCTTATCTTTGCATTATTTTGTGGTTTCTATTGTTCAAATGATAAAACTGGTTTAACTACAGCAACAACAAAAAAAAAGCCAGAATGCATCCTCGAAAACATTGTATCTAAGTTGCTTGAACAGAAATATTAGGGGTTGCAATTTCGACACTTTACCTATAAATGGATGGATTTGGGTTAAGTTTTACTTCAAATGTCCTTAATAACTTAAACAAAATTTAGGTAAAAGGAAATGGGCTAAAAATACCTAAAATGTATGCTTAATCCATACAGCCTCCTAAATCATTTTATTCAGACTTTCATATTATTATTTTAAGTAATAAAATTTTTGTTATCATATGTAGCATGTTAAGAATTTATATAGAACTTTAAGAACTAGACAAAAAAACCTTTTGTGGCTCAACCCAATTCAAACATAAGCTAAAGGTTACCCATCTTGCACCAAACTCGTTTCGACCCATTACCCAATCCAAACAACACGCTCAAGTTTCACCTATAAGACACAAGACAAGCTAAAGTTAAAATATCAGCCTAAGCACTTACCTGTTGCACACAATAGACATCCACCCAGAGAATACAAAGCCTTAGCCGAGTCCCTCTTGAAATAGTAATAGATGTGAACAGGATTAAACGCCTTCAAGACACTGCTGTCATGTTTCATTAGGTTGTAGATGCCAATTCCGCCAAGGGAGCAAAACCATATGAATAAAGCAGGTCCAATAGCAAGCCCAATCTTACTTGTTCCAATTCTTTGTACACTGAACAAAACAATAAGATATGCAACTGAAATCATCACCACATGATCTGCATTCAAAAAGAAGATACAAATAATGGTCAAAAGAATATCTGATGACTGAAAGGGACATTATATTATAATAAACTATATATACGTAAACAGACATTAATACAGATCAGATAGCATAGCTATAAAATCTTGACATTATACGAACTATATATTATTGGGTTAATAAGGATTAGTTGTAGCATCATATCACCTTCCTCAACCATAGGAACTCCAAGCTTCAGCCCACGAACGGCAGACATGACTGCAACAGAAGTAATTAGATAAGATAAAATTCAAATAGATCCCTCCAAGATTTCTTGACAAAAACACCACAAACTTGATATAATAAAAAGTTTGTGTATCAGGAATCTATCAAAGGTACCGCAAAATAGTTGAGGAAGGTACTAGAAACCTGACATTGCAGGCGTAACAACCCCATCAGCTATCACCATGGAAGTACCAGCAAGGACCAACATCAAAAGAAGCTTTTTCAGCCTTAATGATGCTTCAAGGCGCTCCTTAAGTTTCAATGACCTCTCAAGTTCTGCAGATGGAACCTTCAACTTGAAGCTTGATATACGTGTATCAGAAGCAAGCTGATTCGGGAGTAGACTAACCTTAGCATGCCTACATATAAGTGAATATAAAGCAAATGTACTACCTGCAACAAACATCCCAAAAAAAGAAAACACCATTTACATCAGAGGGCAATCCTTTCTCAATGACAGAAGCAACTTACAAAAGAATTGTTTCCACATGTGAGCGTAAGATAAAAACAAAGTAGGAACTAATAGTAAAACTTACCTTCACCATCATCATTTGCCCAAAGAACAATAAGGACATACTTGATCAGTGGGACCAAAATCAGTGTATATATAACAAGAGATAAAGCTCCAATAACATCTTCTTTTCCCTCGATTGGAGCCTTGTTGAACATCACACTGAAAGTATACAATGGACTAGTTCCAACATCCCCAAAAACAACCCCTAGTGTTTGAAAAGCCAGTTTAATGCTTTTCCTAAAAGTAAGATCCTGCAAAATACAATCACAAAATCAGAGAGGCTGACACTCATCATAATAGTTCACCAGCAACTCCTATCACCTTCCAAATTAACAGTTTCCAATTGTCGAAAGTGACAAACATTTCTACACATTAAGTACTTAAGGTCAAAACACTACACCAAACTGAAGCATAGCGATTTACATACGCTAAATCAGCTATAATGAACACAAATACTGATCGAAATCAAAAACACACTACCTCCAAATCAATCCGTTGAGCTCCTGATACCTCAAGCGTTTCGACATCTAACGAATCGATCCTCGGCCCAGTGCGAATCAACCTGTGGTCTGCTGCAGTATCTTCATCCTCAGAATCCATCCCATTCCGCAACGGCAACTCATCATCTCCATCATCATCAATCTCCGAATCATCTGCTTCTTGAAACACCCATCGGTGAGATTCGACTGAATCCATCGAAGTCAATCCTCCATTGCCCTTGCTTGTGCTCGCACTCAGGAATCCCTCCTCTTCCGCCATTCGGTAGCCTTGATCGTGTGGTGTTTTCATTGCAGTTTTTGGTGGAATCAACGATGATAATCGGACAGTTGTAACTCCATTATCGTGAAAAGTGGTGAGTACTGATTAGAAACCCTGATTTTTGCTCTAATGGTGTCGATGTGGTTTATCCTGAATGGATAGTCAGTCTCGTTGATTAATTTAGAGCTTGCTTATGGGAGCAACTTTTTTTAGTGTATATTTTATTTTTTTTATTATATTTGCTGGGTTTGCTAAAGCAACCTTATTAACACATGATATATCTTATCTTGATGTGATGTATTTTATATGTATACGAATATACTGTGCTAATAAAAGAAAGGTTTTAAAGAATATATAGCACAATTCTAAATTTTTTAAAAATTATTTTTTCGCTTCTCTCTTTCATTAAATATCCTATTAACTATTAATGATATTATGTATTTTTTTTCATATTAAATTTTTTTTATCAAAATAATAAAGAGATCTTTTAATTTCTAAGGAAAATTTTTTTTTATAAAATTATAAAAACAAACTATTTTAAAACAAGTGTTTTTTAAAAAAGAGAATTCTTATGAAACAAAAATAATTAGAATTCGAAGTTATAATAAAGAGGTTTTCAAAAAGGACATTTTTTAAAAAACGGTTTGTTTTGAAACAAAATATTTAAAAACCAACTTTTTAAAAAAAACAAATAAAATTTAATCAAAAGTTTAAAAAATGATATCCTCCTTTTATTAGTCATATGTAATATTATTCATATCTTATATCAAAAGATCGTTTTATACTTCAATAAATTTTGTCAATAGATATTTAATATTTTATTTATTCAATCTGAGTAATACACAAAATACTAACATAGTATCAATATATAACATATGTTTACGAGCACTTAGCAGTTACTCATAGGTATATGAGTGTGCGTGCAGACATATAGCTATATGAACGTATAGCATATCTTTACAAGTGTGAACCCATTGGTATAGTAAGAGTGATTTAAAAACATAAAATGAATAGAAGGAAGTAAGTTCTTAAAAACTAGAGTTAATTACACGATTGGTCCCTGTGCTTTGCCATTATTATAATATTGGTCTCAACTTTTAAAAAATTACAGGTTTTTTGTCAATAGCTATTTAATATTTTATTTATTCAATCTGTGTAATACACAAAATACTAACATAGTATCAATATATAACATATGTTTACGAGCACTTAGCAGTTACTCATAGGTATATGAGTGTGCGTGCAGATATATAGCTATATGAACGTATGGCATATCTTTACAAGTGTGAACCCATTGGTATAGTATGAGTGATTTAGAAACATAAAATGAATTGAAGGAAGTAAGTTCTTAAAAACTAGAGTTAATTACACGATTGGTCCCTGTGGTTTGCCATTATTGTAATACTGGTCTCAACTTTTGAGTTACAGGTTTGGTATCAACTGTTTATCAAATCGTAACAAAATTGGTCCCTAGCACTAACTTCTGTTAAGTTTTTCAGTTAAATAGAGGTGAAAAAACCAAAATACCCCTGAACTAAAAAACATTATTAATTAATATGGGACCCTTTTTTCTATAATATATACACACACATTGACACACAACAAAAATGTTAACATCACCATCATCGAATCCCCACATCCACCGGCGACGCCACCGATCGCCGCCAACACATCCGGCAACACCAGCGATCGACACAACCACGTCCGGCGACGCCACTGATCGCCACCACCACGTCCGGCGCCGCCACCGCCGGCCAGATCCCACCGATTTCCACCACCAAGTCCGTCGACGTTCCCACAACACTACTCCACCATTGTCGTTGCCGTATCAACGCACTATCGTCATCATAACCATCACCATCGATGGTTACCTGCTGGTTAAGTTTACTGATCTGGTCGCACCGCCACCACCGTCTCCATCACACCCACCTCTTCTCGTCAATGGTGGTGGTGATCTCCTCCCTGTTTGATTTCAGCTCCAATTTTATAAGCTACGTCTTGATTATATAATTTGGGTTTGATTTTTACTGTAACGGTGGTGGCAATGGAAGGCGGTGGAGATGGAGATGGAGATGGTTATGGTGATGGTGGTCGGAGGTGGTTATGGTGATTTTGGTAGGAGTAATCAAGCGATGGTGGTTGTGATGTGAATGGCGGTACGCGGTGGTCATGTTAATAGCTCCACTGGAGCTGGTGGTGATCGGCAATAGTGCGGTGGAGCGCCGGCGACGGTGCAGTGGTGCGCCCACGACGAGGTGGTGCGATTGATGTTAAAAATGATGTGTGGACTATGTGTGTATATTATTAAAATATTATATATATTTATGTATATATATTATAATTATTTAATAAAGTGGGTCCTACATATAATAATTAATATATAGAGATTTTTAAATTATATTGGGGGTATTCTAGTCTTTTCACCTATATTTAACCGAGAAACTTAACAGAATTTAGTGTTAGGGACCAATCTCTCTTACGGTTTGATAAATAATTGTAACCAAATCTGTAATTTCTCAAAAGTTGAGACCAATATTGCAATATAAGCAAACCATAAGGACCAATCATATAATTAACTCTAAAAACTAAATAGAGACACTTTTAGCACAAAAGCGCAATCAAAATTTTTTGAAGTTTTATATGAAAATTATATGATTTAATACAACCAAATTAAGTCAAGTGACTGTTGTGTATAACAAGAGACAATATATTGAATATTAATGCTACTCGCCCTTTGTTAATTTATCGTCCAAATTATCTTTGATCCGGTTAAAAATTTCGTGTCACGAAATGAATTAATAGGTTGTAAATTACAACTTGCTAATATTATGGAAATAATTTTACTTCTTTCTGTTATTTTTGAAATTATTTCCATAAATAAAAACAAATGGAACAGATTTGTTAGAGAAATAAATAAAACCTTGGTCACTATCGGTTCGTATGTTTATTCAAGGATGAGCTATCGATATTTAATGAAGAGATACTTGTCAACGTGATGGGCACAACCATAAAAGTATATGAACAAATGAAAGCGATGGGTGATGGAGATATATGTGTTTAAGGATATTTTATTTAGAGTGATTGTGTCTAATGTTATATGTTTAAATCCTTTAAAGTATATGTAGTGATTATAAACAAAATAGATGTAGAGTAGATGGTTCATATATTCGATGGTGAAGAAAATATTGAGACATCACGAAGGGTCATCATTATCAAGCTTTAATGTTGTAACTTTATTAAAACTCATTTTACGACTCATTTAATAAATGGTTTTGAGCCCGAGCTTCATATGTCGAGATCGAGCCGACTCGAAAGACGAAACTAGCGTTGTATGTATATGATGTTTATTTTATCTTTTATGTATATACTTATATAAATGATTATTACTATGTATAAATTTATGTTTAAAACACTTATATAATATATATCGTTATTTTAAAAAAATTACATAACCCATTTAATTTCATAAAAAGATCTTTTCTGTATAAGAATACGTATTCTATAAAGAGACGTTAAAAAATACTGATGAAAGAGTATTAATATTTTTATATGAGAAAACGTTATTAAAAATGTTTTAAGAAAACATTCGTAAAAAAACTATTAAACATTTTTCAAAATCATGATAGATGCTAAATTGGTTTTTATTTATTAAAACTTTATCATTTTAACTTTACTTAAATAATTATTAAAAATAAAAATACTTTTATACACTCATATTATGAATAAGAAAAATTAACTTTCCACTAAAAAACCATTTTGGTAAATATTTTTAAAAACACTCATTTTGTTAAATTATTTTTCTACCAACCCTACTTTGAAAAAAAAACTAATTACAAAAGGCATTTGTGATGGTTTCAAAATAAAACCCTGAAATAGATTACAAGTTATAGTTGACTATTTTTTCAACCCAATAACAAGTTGACTCTATTCCTACCAAGCAGGTAATATAATGAGTTTTTACAGGTTGTATTACACTAAAATTATAAATTGAAACGTGTTGGATTCTTGCTTATTCAAACAAGCAATTAAAGATTTCCTAATTCACCCGTCCTTTGCAAATGAGAAGAAACCCTATACACGTCTTTTATTCCGAAACGATTTTAGATATTTCATCAAATCAAGAGTCTCAAATAATCAATTCAGGGTTTTGATTTCCCCAAATCATGGTTTTCTGATTTTTAAATGGAAAGATGAACCATTTCAAATCCTTTTCAATTTACAAGCATATCATGGTTTCGATTTACCCCAAATCATGTTACGTTTCAAGTTCAGCTCACCAATCCTTTTACGCATTCATTGATATATTTAATATCATTCACACCCCAAGTTTAAATCACAACAGCTTTTCTGCAAAGTCTTAATTCAATGCTCATATATACAAATCTCGATTGCAACAGTAGTAGTTGTCTGTACGATTGAAGGATTTCGATTTCAATTTCAAGATAAACTTTAGTATTTTAGTTTTTTAACATCAATTTGACTTATGAAAGCATGAAACTTTGATTTAGTTTTAATTGAGGTAAGCATGACACTGATTTATGTTTTTGGTCAACAAAAAGAGAAAATTGTATAAATGGTCCCTATGTGTAAGGCCACGTTCCCGGGATGCTTACAGTTGGTCAATCATCGCATCAAACATATAAAAGACACCATTTTGCAGCGAAAATATAACCTTTCATTAATAATTAAAAACATATCAATTTATCATATCATTTCATTTACATCCCAAAAATTGTATTAATACGACAACATTCTGAAAAAATATGGATGCCAGACTCGGATCATCCCCAGTAGCTTATACATCAATGCCTGCACCTCCTCAACGTCAACAATTACCTGCCAACTAATATGCATATAAAAAGTCAGCGTTGCTGAGTGAGTTGTAGTTTTATAATAAAATACATTGCTTTCGTATAAACATATCCTTTACTTTCATACGTGATCACACATCATACGTACATCTTGATAATAATCATTTATTATTTTTCATCATCATTCATAATCGTTCATTTTCATACTTTCTTTTATTATTATCTTTCAGTTTTATCTAGATCCTGTCATATGCTATGCCCCATTATTTGTGCACGAAGCAACTACAGTCTTGGGGTCAAGCAGCAAGGATCCCGTTTTCGCATGTCTTGATCAATCACAAAGATTGACCCCCTGTATGCATTCGGCACACAGTTGAGCTAACAACCCCTCACGGGTTGTGAACCTCCTTTTAATTTGCTTGTAAAACTTTCATTCATTCATTATTCATTATTTTTATCTTTCACTTTTATTACAATAATACTTTACGTACGTAAGCACATATCACACCACATAAAGTCACGTCATAATACATATATGGAACATAATCAACATAACAACAGCCCACAAGCATACAACATCAACAAGCATAGACCCCCATAAAACATCAGTACTTAGCATTTAATTATATTTCCCAAACTTCAAAATAAGCCTAAGGGTTCATAGCACCTAAACATGTCACTAGATACAACCATGAAGCTTCGGAAGACTTCATTATACCTTCGAAAGATTTTACCTTGGCTTCGGGAGAATTCTTCTTGACTTCGGAAGATTTCTTCCCAAGCTTCGGAAGATTATCTTCCCACGCTTCGGAAGATTTCTTCATAAGCTTTGGAAGATTTCTTCCTTGGCTTCGGAAGAATTCCCACACTTGGCCAAAATCCACAGCGTATGAATGAAACACTAAGTGTGCCCACAGCGGATGACTAAAACATTCTTAAGTGTCCACAACGGACAGCCAAGTCCACAGAGGACGACTATAACCTCTAAGTGTCCACAGTGGACAACATATAACCTCTAAGTGTCCACAGCGGACATGCAAAGTCCACAGTGGACATGCAAAGTCCACAGCGGACAGTCTAACTGCTTAAATGTCTGCAGCGGACACCTTATCCATGCTCAAGTGTCCACAACGGACAGCTAGTGTCCACAGCGAACACCAAGTCCAACACCTGCGATTCAACTTATGCAGTTTCTAGTCCCAAACATTGCTTCTAAACATATACTTAGCATAGATCTACCAGTCACATGCTTAACATCACAAACAACCACACACAACATCACAGAAATCATTTAAAACATACATCTTTCATAAACAGTTGTACTTTCGTGGAAAACCATAGTATGTTTTATAAAACAACAGTTTGATATACATATCAGCCCCAAACAAGTAGAAAACATGTAAAAGAGTGGATCTAGAACTCACCTCTAACAGCTTCGAGTAAAACACCACCAACCCCGACAGCAACCTGGAGTTCTATCACCTAAACACACGAAAACAGGCAACCAAACACACAGAAACACATAAAGATCAGTTTAGAAGCTTAAACCCAACTGAAACCAAGAAGAAACACCTTAAAATCTTACCTTTTTGAAGATTTCTTCAACTTTCTCTCACTAAAATCGGATGAGAGCTTCTTTTTCCTCACTCTAGCAGAAAGTTATGCATGAGAGAAGGGGTATGGGTGGTCATACCATCGTTTTGAACCCATTATAAGCAGGTTTGACATTTGCACATCTTTAACCCCTTGCTTTGAAATAATTCCCTTTTCTCCCTTATCTTTTCTTTTTCTTTTTACTGAAATTTTCTGGGTGTTACACTGTGGTTTTATCAAATTGCATGTTTGGTCTCCAAACTTTAAAAACTACAAAGATAGTCCAAACTTTTGTGTAATCATTGCATGTTTGGTCCCTGGCACCGATTCAAGCTCTATGTTGCATTATCTCGAGTTACTAGTGGACATGCATTAAAATTATTAATATTAGACAATGATGGTAAATTTACAAACAGAACATCAAATTTTATATACAAAGAAGTTTTGGATGTTTATGGATGTTCTCATGTTCAATATAATTTGTTTATTATCTAAAGTTTTTATTTATAAGTTCATTTTATTTCATATTATATGCTATTTAGAGTTATAAGCATTGATAAAGAAAAGCTACTAATATTAGATATAGATGATTTTAAAAAATTAAACATAAAAATCAATATACAAAGTATTAACAATAATATTATGACTTACAAACGTTTTAATAAAAAACAATTTTTAATGATTGAACCTATGTATTATACGGGTTTTTAGTCTAGTTATTTTACAAGGAGGATGATTTATTTGATCATGCTTCTTAAATTTAAGGATATCCTAGAAATAACTTAGTTGACAACCTGGCAACCATATAGTATCAAATAAAGTGTTCCATGACGGAAGAAAACACCTTGAAATCAACCTTATTTTCTAAGAAAAAATAAGCATGGTGTATGAATAAAAAACATTATACTTGGTTTGTTGAAAAATGTTGCCCATGTATTCACCATATGGCAACCATTTACTCGTCATAAACACGTATAACTTGTCATAAACACGTATAACTTGTTGCACAATTAAATGCATTCAACATATGCTAATCATTTACTCGTCATAAACACGTATAACGTGTTACACAGTTAAACGTGTTCCCAGCTAAGTTTTATAAAGTTTATTTGCTAGTGTGGCTGGAATAAAAATGAGTTCAAGACTGAAGTTGTCACGGTATGAAAGATGAGATGCTGATAGGGAGGATAGATCATAGAAGCGTAGTAGCGCCTCAAAAGCCTAAAGAAATCTATCATTATATATAACTACGATAAAAAAGATAAAATAATATATATTATGTTATATAAATCACGAAGTGAGTCAAATTGAGCTTGATCTCTATTAAGTCAAACAAAACTTGAGCTTAGTCAGGCTTACCCCTACATCATGGTCTTAAACCTATGCATAGGGCTGCAAACGAACTGAACGTTCAGCGAACAGTTCGTGAACCGTTCAGCGAAAGTTTGTTTATGTTTGTTCATTTAGAAAATGAATGAACACGAACAAGAAAATTCCGTTCGTTTAGTTAAACGAACGAACATGAAAACAAGCCGCTTTCGTTCATTTATGGTCGTGAACGTTCGATAATGTTTTCGTTTATGTTCGTTAACATCCGTTCATGAACATTCGATAGTGTGTTCATTTATATTCTTAATTTTTGTGTTAGTTATTTTTATAACTATTATATTAAGTATTTTTTATATTTATGTTAAGTACTTATTTATTTTGATTGATTTTGTGTAATGTTTGTAATAAAAATGTAAATTTTATTATTAATCATTTGTATTCGTTTGTGTTCATTATCTTCTTTGTGTTCGTTATGTTCATGAACCACTGTTTGTGTTCGTTTGCGTTCGGTAAGTATACGTAAACAGTTTATGAACATGTCATTTTCTTAATAAACGAATACGAACAAAGAATCTCGTTCGGTAAGTGTTCATGAACAGTTCATGAACAAGTTTATTTCTTAACGAACGAACACGAACAAAACCTTGTTCGTGTTCGTTCGGTTCGTTTGCAGTCGTACGCTATGCAGCCTTGGAGAATATTGGAGAAAATACATAAACCAAGCAATACTCGACCCGAATATTTCAACACTCATCAAATCTCAGAACCACAAAGATGCTAAGCAGTAGACTTCGAAGATCAAAGGTGATTCAGTTTAACATATCTCATCTTTACTTTGTACAATATAAGAAAGAGAGTAACTTGACATTCCACTAGCTTGTATTGGCTTCCCCTGTCGCTTGTAACTCATCGTATGCCCCGGTTTCTTGGTTATATGAGTACCTGGTATGATGATAACATTAGAAAAGAAAAATGAAATAATAAATGGCTACCTTACATTTTAGTTTTCGCAAAAAGAATGTCTGATTCCAAAACAATTCATCAAAATTCCCATTCTATGCTTGTACAGTTGTACTCTTATCACTAAAACTTCATTAATTGCACATTCCTAAATTGTGTGCAGTTCTTAGGGTAGATTGATATTTAACTTACAACAAAGCAAATGGCCAAGTGGCAATGATGATTGCGCCCCAAATGATAAAGGGAATCTTACCACTGTCCAGATGCTGCACATGATAAAGGGAATCTTACCACTGTCCAGATGCTGCATTGCAATACAGTCCTGAAGAGGGGTCATAATAATAACCCAAACTGCTACTGTAATAGTACCTGCAAAGGTGAAATAACAGGAAGTCAAACAAACTGTTGGAAAAACACACGCAAAAAAACACAGATACTGAGTAGACAAAAAGAGACAGCCACAAAGATGCATACCCCGAAGACTCATCAAATACATAATCGTTTTGTGTAGGTTCAGTGCCTGCACTTGAAAACAAATTTAGCTCATTGTAATATAATAGTAAGAAACATTGATAGATATTATGAGTACAGAAACAAAAAAAAAAAATAAACATCTCACATCCACTAGAAAACATATATCCTTACCATTTGATGGGTTGACAGTAGCTTGTTCATCATCATTTTCTGCAAACATATCAAAGCCATCATCATTGTTTGAAGTATTATCTGCTGCATGTATCCCATTCCGATTGAAGTCACTGGCTATGGAGTAATCAGACTGCTTGTTCGCTGGACTTGAAGAGGTGCCTTCTCCTCTAGCTCGTGCTAGCTTCTCAAACCCCTCTTTTAAGTCAAGAAAATAAAACAATAATAAGTGTGTGTACTTTTTAATGCAGAAGGGAATCAGGTCAGATGAAATAAAAGCCAACCAAAGTGTACCAATTTTTGCAAAAGGTCTAAATCATTTTAATTAAAGAAATGAAATAATATGGTTATTGTAATCATATATTGTCACACAAATTACTTATAAAAATACAATTTTGGACAAAATGTGTTTCGGGACAGCCCAAACCGTCTGGTTTCGCCCCCTACCAGAAGTCACACATCTCGACCCATAGCAGTTCTCCCTACGTGAATGGCAAAATTAATTGGTGGGAATATTTATGATGGCCAAAAAAGCCAAGCTAAGGTAGTTCAAACCTGCTTCCCTCTGAAAGACCTCCTGTCTTTCATCATATACATCTGCATCAAAAATTTGTTTAAATCAGAACATTACTAAATTCATATTTTTAGATTCTAAAACATATATTATAAGATGATGATCTCAACTGTAGTCGCCATCTTCCATTAGTTTCATGGCATCTTCAGTTAGTTGATCAAACACAACTTTTGTTTCAGCTGACATCTTTTCCTTTCTACTATTGGAACCTCCTTTCAGCCTTCTTAAAGCTTGCAGGACCTATAAGGAATATTGTACATGATATGAGATTGCTGTCACCAAAATCGAAGCGTGAGTTAAAAACTATATTCTTTTTATGGTTGTGTAGATCAAATTGCAAAGCGACCCGGCCCATCCCCGAACCCTGTGCAAAGCGAAAGCTAAGTCAAGCACCGGGTATGCCCTATAATTAAAAGAACTTATGGTTTGCTTAGATGGACTACTAAATCAATAGAAACAACCTTTACATCTTATGGCATATTGGCATGTTGACATGATGATACTACGACATTTAGATTCATGGCCACAAAAACTTAAAAAATACAGAAGTGGTCTCTGAAGTATTATAAACTTCTAGTATGGAGTTGCTGCAATAAGTGAAAGAGTCAAATGAAGCATAGGTAATTGGTACAGTGCAAAAGAGATCATTTCTAGTTTAGCAAGGAGAAGGAAGCTAGACGAAGTGACTCGATTTAAAGTAAGCAACGAGAGGCAATAAGGTCCCGATGTCACTTTTTTATTTTATTTTATTTTTTAAAAAAGATTAAACGAAAGCGGTTGCTAATGCTTGTAGCTTGCTTCTGTCCTTAGTCAATTTTGGACTGAAGCTGAACTGACTGCCGTATCTTTTTTGAACCGAATACCTTCCTCTATCATCTCTCCAAGGGTTGGGCTGTTCGCCCATTAAAGCGGTACGTGAGCTGGGTTCAGAACGTCGTGAGACGTTATTCAATTCTCTATCATAACATGTACGTGCTTATACCTTCTTGCTATATAGACTTTATATGTGTACTTTATTAATTAATTCATAATATAATTAATAGAATCAAGCAACAATCAAATACATCAAGCAAGACAAAGATGAGTGATTAACAAAGAAAGACAGAAACCAATCAGTATACTATAATTTATTCCAACTAAGCAACTAAGATTAGTAGAGGTGGCTAGATGGGCGTGTCGGGCGGGTGGGATAGTGTTGGGTTTGTGAAGGCTTTGGGCTTGGGTCCATGTTTAAGTTTTCTTGTTCATTACGTTGTTAACCCTAATTAGTCTCTATATATATCCATGTCATGCATTTGTAATCTTTGTACTGAGCAAATAAATAAAACCCTAGTTGCAGCCCGTGGACGTAGGTCACATCGACCGAACCACGTTAAATTCTCGTGTTCTTATTGCTTTCGTGTGCGTACGATTGTTTTGTGTTTATTTCCGCTGCGTAAAGATACCTAACAACTGGTATCAGAGCATCAAGCTCTTGAAGATTTCGTACGAAACACGCCGCCGTGTACCTAGGGTTTCTACCGCCGCCGCCGCCGCAATCGCCTAGGGTTCTGCGCAGCAGCAGCCGCAGCCGCCGCCGTCTAGGGTTTCTGCCGTCGCCGCCGTCACCTAGGGTTTCTGCGTCGCCGCCGTCACCTAGGGTTTCTGCGCCGCCGCCTAGGGTTTTGGTTGGAAGTACCGGATCTGGTTTGTCTATCCTTTTGTTGACTGGTTATCAACTGTTCAGCGCGCTTGTTTTTTGAAGACTTGTCTCTGTTTTGCTATTATGGCTGAAGACGGGAAGACTGTGATCGAAAAGTTCAATGGCACTGATTTTGGTTGGTGAAAAATGCAAATAGAAGCATTACTGTGTCAAAAGGATTTGGATATGGTACTGGAAAAGAAACCGGAGAGTATGGAGAAAGCTGGAGAAGCAGTTTGGAATTCCAAGGACAAGAAAGCTAGAGCAGTTATTATGTTATCTTTGACGAAGAGCGTTGCTTTTAACATCATGAAAGAAACCATTGCAAGTGGTATGATGTTGGCTCTGTCAAATATGTATGAAAAGCCGTCTGCTGCTAACAAGGTGTTCTTGATGAGGGAACTGTTCATGACGAGAATGAAAGAGGGAAGCTCAGTCACCTCTCACATTAATGATCTGATGTCTATTCTTACCAAATTAGAATCAGTGGGAATAAAATTCGATAATGAGACTCGAGCTCTGGTGTTGCTATCTTCACTGCCTGACAGTTGGTCCGGGACTGTAACTGCTGTTACAAATTCTATGGGGGCTAACGAAATGACATTTGAAAAGATCCGAGACATTGTGATAGGTGAAGACACACCTCTGAAAAGTGCAAATGTTGGATCATCTTCTGAGATGTTACATGTTGGCAGAGGAAGGGAAAATAGCCGAGGCAGTGGGAGTCGGGGAAAGAGTTCAACTCGGACTCGAAAAAATGTGAGGTGCTGGAACTGCAACGAGGATGGACATGTTAAGAGTCAATGTCCAAAGAAAGGTCTAAACACTGCTGCTGAGGATGTCAATGATGGTGACGTGTTAATCCTTGAGGCTGAAAACAGTGTGGATTCTTGGATCATGGATTCTGGTTCTTCGTTTCACGCCGTACACAGCGGTGAAATGATGGTGAATCTGAAAACAGGCGATTTTGGGAAGGTACGTCTCGCTGATGGCAGAATGCTTGATGTAATGGGCATGGGTGATATTGATTTGGTGACTCCATTAGGAACTACATGGAACCTGAAGAATGTCAAGGTGATTCCGGGTTTGAAGAAGAAATTAATTTCTGTTAGTAGACTGGATGAACAAGGATTGGAAGTCAGGTTTGGTGATGGTAAATGGAGGGTAATCAGTGGAAACCGGGTGATTGCTCGTGGTGATAAGCATGGGTCATTGTACATGGTGGAGGTACCTGCTGAGGGATTGATCAACCCGGTTAAGCAAGTCAAAGTCGGGTTCGCTAAATCTGCTGCTAAGAGAGTTCATTTTGCAAACATGAAGTCTGGAGCAGAGATTGTAGCTGAATGGGGTCAGGAGTCTAAACCAGTCAGAGGATTTTGTGACAGTGGGAGCATGGGGCATGTTTCGGGTACAGTCAAGAAGAATCGTTGGGTTTTGAAGACTAAGACTGGAAAATTCTCTCCTGGTGATTGTTTGCTGAATTTGGAGAGTGTTAGTGGTTCTCGGTGTATCTCTGAATCTGGTGGATCGTGTAAACCAGTTGAGACACAGGATGGGTCGCTGGTGGAATTTGCCACGACTGAGTTGGAGCTCAGGAGAGCTTCAACTGGCCCTTCTGGTACTTGATGATGAGGGGTTGCTGCAACTAGGAGATGTGATGGAGTCTTAGCTTGTTCTTTGAGAACTGGAGGCTTGGAAGACTTGTTTAAAGATTACTGAAGTTACTAGACGACTGGGTTGCTTTGAACTTGAATGGCGGGCTAGAATTTATCGCAAAACCTTCAAGTGGGAGATTGTTGGGTTTGTGAAGGCTTTGGGCTTGGGCCCATGTTTAAGTTTTCTTGTTCATTACGCTGTTAACCCTAATTAGTCTCTATATATATCCATGTCATGCATTTGTAATCTCTGTACTGAGCAAATAAATAAAACCCTAGTTGCAGCCCGTGGACGTAGGTCACATCGACCGAACCACGTTAAATTCTCGTGTTCTTATTGCTTTCGTGTGCGTACGATTGTTTTGTGTTTATTTCCGTTGCGTAAAGATACCTAACAGATAGCAGGTTAAAACAGGTTCAGATTAAGACATGACAATTCAGCACCGATAACACACAGGGTCAACTTGGGTAGACAAGCAACTACTTTTTTGTCCATTAAAGAATGCATATAAGCAACTAAAAAGAATAGCCTTTGCAGGACTTTCAGACTGTTGGACCCTTTCAATCCGTTCCCTTTTAGTTACTTTTTTATTTGATATAATTGAGAAAATTAAAAACACAAGCAAATCAATTGATCAACTCATTTATACATATATGGGGTTGAAATTGCCACCTCTTATTAGCAGTATAAAAAAGGTATGAATGAAGGCTACAGAGCTGAGAGATTGTGTCCTAAAATAAAATGTACCGTTTCCCCTGGTTCAAGCGCATCAGCAATCCGCCTCTTAATTTTTCCAATTTCTTGACTTGTAAGGTCAACAGCTTCAACTACACTGGACGTGACCACAGAGTGTTTTTGCGCTAGACTTGGATCAGCATCAATGCTGTCAAGCCATGCATCCTACAAAGATACTTAAATAAATGATGTACCCTGTAAAGTAGTACAAAGCTTCACTTGACAACCAAAAAACCCAAATAGCGTACCTTAATGTCATTGGAAACATACTCAACATAATTTCCTGTCTGGTCAAAATAACCTTCTTTCCTTTCTTGTTCAAGATTGAAAGGTTCAAGCTGGATTCCATCGTCTTCAAGTTGCTCATTATCCTGTAAAAAGCAACTTTGTATCATTAGTGTTCTTTATTACATTACTTTCTGTAAGTACAATCGCCACCGGAAAAAAACATCGTAATTAATTTTGAGAAGTATGGTTTGAAATTTTTAGCTTGGCATACATTTGATCAAAAGTTGTATATATTTCATTAGAAGCATTGATAGTGGAAAGGTTGGACTACAGAAAGTTGAGTTTCTTTATACTTCTGATGTTCTATAAAAACTTTAACTAGAAAGGTTGAGTGACCGCATTAAGGTTTGTGTTGAATTGTTGATATATAATATATCAAAATATGTGAAGGTCAGAATTCTGATACATCACGTTTATAATATTTCTAAATGACTAAATCAATCTTTTGGTCCATCAGCCGTATGAAGCATCCATATAACTATATAAAAGATTACATACTGAATCGTTTTAGTTTTCAATTTAATTTTACAACATGATAACGTATGATTGTGCTGAACTAGGCTCAAAAGACATGCGTTAATTACAGTTTGGCCATTAGATTAATCCAGTAAGTCTGGAATAGTTTCTTTACGAAGGCTTACAACCACTCGACCATTTGCTTAACAATCCGTAAATAAAATAAATATAATCAATCCCTGCTTGGACAGATTAATCTTGTTTCAAATTTTAAAATGATTAGTTGAACGATAAGTTTCTAACATATGCACCCCCGAGGTGCTTAACACCCAGGCAATTGAACAAGTGTTCCAAAGCGGGAAACTTAAGCATATAAGTAAGTTACCAAGGATTATATTTTTACACCATGGTATGCTAATGATGACAAAACTTTGACTGGAAGTAGTTGATCTCAGCACTCAGCAGTTGAGATAAGTACAGACAGAATGTTTATATATCTTCTGGTTTATTTGCTAGACTGATTGTTATTACATCTAGGATGTTATGCTACTTTGATCTTATGATTTAACATCATTAGAGACTGGTTCAGCAAAAAGTAGACAAGAACATAACATAACAATACTAGAAATAAAAACTAATTACCTCATAATGCATTTCAGAAGCAGCTACATCATCAAGAAGATCTCCGGTTGCTTCTATTTCAAGTCCAGCTTTATTCTGATTCCGTCGTTTCGATCGTGCTTTAGCTACAAGTTGGGTATCATTCAACACATCTGGTTCATCTTCAGCAACTGGGGGTACATTTGCCACCACTTCATCTCCAGGCTTCACCTTCTTCCCCTTAGGAAACCTCACCCTCTTTTGCCTGCAAATGCATAATTCAAACATTTGTGAATAATAATCACAAGTAGGGCTGCTGGCTGCAAACTTTAGGCTAAGCTCGAAATCAGCTTGTTAGCTCGAAAAGCCCAGTTTCAAGATATCATAGGCTCGAAAATCTAGAATTATCATCGATAACCAAATTTATTTCAAGTATATGAAATATCATATATGATACAACAAAACACGACCATAAGTTAAATCTTTTTTAGGAAAGTCTAAAACAAGAACTTCTTAAATAATATCCTTTGGAAATTCCAACTTGTAAGCATACCAACATATTCACATACTACTAAAGAATAGAGCTCGCTTATAATATATTTCAAGCTCAATTTTTTGCATGAGATAGATAAAACATCCACTCAAACAAGCTCGATTAGCACCCTGGTCTTTTCCAGCCCTAAGCACAAGCCCCAAATCGTTAAGGATCTCCCACTGCTAGTGGTAACTTAACACCCTACTCTATGTTCCTCTGGGAACCAACCAAATTACAGGCCCCAAAAAAATTGCTCATAAACTCCAAGAAAACCAATCAAAACTTCATGTTTCTTTTATAATACCATTGTTTCGAATAAAACATGCTTTCGTTTGCGATTTACAGTGAAAAAGCATATTATTGTAACTCCATTCCACATATTGTATGTTCAATTAAAAAGAAAGAAACCTAAGGACGCTCGAACAACTGGAATCGGAAGATCACATACGGATGAAGAAAACATTAACAAGTATAAACGTATATCTAAGAGTAGAAAGAAGAAGGTGGAGAGATTACGGAGGTTTCTTGTTGAAATCGTCGGGGTCTCCACCGTCGTCGCTGTGGTAGAGCGGTCGCTTACGGGATGGTTGCGCCTCCATGTACGGTGTGCGATTGTTCTTTCGGAAACACAACACAGGGGTTTGTTGTTTTCATACAGGGGAAAAAAACGATTAATTACATGGATGTTACACGATTTCACTTTTGATTATTAATTTTTTGAAATTACAAATATAGTCTAATAATTTGTATTTTGTTACGATTATGATTTTCGATTTGGATGTCTGTTTATTTGTGTTGTTAAGTCAGCCGATGTGTATTTCGCGTGAGGATATTTTTGTCAATTCATCTTCATTTTAATATTTCTTTATATGTTTGTCTGTCTTGCTAACAAACCAATCATCACATCTTCTACATTTGGTCGACACGCCATGGTTGTATGCTTCTGTGGGCGATTTCCAACCATTCAAACCTCGTGGACCTATCAAAAGCATGGGTGATGTTTCTATGCTTGTCTACTATCAGTAAGTATATGTACATGTATTCAACTTTTAATCTAATCTCAAACATTTTTTTATTGTATTGCAAAACTCAAAGTATCGATTCATTGGATGGGTTGACCCACCAATGTGTGCAATGGAGCTGAAGTCCAAAAATAAGCTTGAACGTCATGTGAAGGGATTGGAAGCTAAAATTCGTATGAAGAAGATTGTCGTAAATTTCCTCATGGCGGGCCTTGGAGGGGGGGGGGGGGGGGAGGGGATTGCTTAGGGTCCAATCTCTTTAGGGCACCAAAATTTTTAATTTTTCTTTTGTATTATATATGTGTGTATATATATCTTTTTAAAAAACTATAGGTCCTCAACTAACACAATAATAATTTAAGTATTTTGATCTATTGAAACTTAGAGTCCATTAACATTTTAATTATTTTTACGCACTATCATTTTTCCAATCTAAACCCATTTCATAAACGCTATGAGAGTCTCACAATTTGTTTACATAAATTTAATTATTTTGGTACAATACTTTTGTTTATTGGTATAACAACTTTTGTCATATTTTAAACTTTTTACATACATGTTATTGACTTTATATTACAAGGGTCTATTTTTTTCTACTCGCCCGGGGCCCCAAATTTTTCGAGAATTCTCGGGGCCGGCCCTGCACTTCTTGGTTATAGAATTAGGGTTCTTATTTGCTGTAATTGCATTTGGACAATTCATGTAATTGATAGGGGTGTGAACTTCTGACACGACTCGAAAACACGACACAAACCTAACAAGAAATTCACTGGTTTGAGTTTACTATAAACGGGTGGGTTTACTATAAAACGGGTTTGGGTCAGGTTCAGGTTGGACCCGTGAACCGGCTTAACTAAACAGGTCGGGTTCAACCCGACGGGTTCACAATTTGACCCGTTTAACCATTTTATATTTATTTTATTTTTTTGTATATATTTTGCCACAAATTACGTTTCTTGTATGGTTCATTTCAAAATTTAGAACTTAAAATGAAAATTGACATAAGATTTCATCACTAAAATACAATTCTTTAATATCAATTGGTATTTTTTGTTGTAAAATAGTAATTTTAAAGTATTAATATGTGAAAAAAATATTAAAAGATTAAAAATTCAGGTCAATCGGGTCGTGTTCGTGTCAACTCGTAATTTTTCATCTCGTGTTCGGGCTGACACTTCTGACACAATTTTCGAGAACGGGACGTGTTCGGGTTCGTATAAAATTTTTGGATTCGGGTCAGGTTGGATCCAACAATCCGAGAACACGAACCGTTTAGCATCCCTAGTAATTGGCAAGGCAGTGTAGTCTTTTCCGGTTGTCCATATCATTTAAGTTATGTAGTTGTCCCTTTTATCTATGTTATGTACTTTGACTATGTTTTATGAAAATGAAGTATGTCTTCTGTGAATTATTGTCCATTTCAGTGTGTACTGCATATGCGCACCCCAGTTTGTACCACAAACATGTTTCATGCATATCAAATTGATGTCATTTGAAAAACTAACTACTACCATCTATGTTTTGTACATTGAGTATGTAATGAAAATTTAGTATGTTTTGTGTGATTTCTAGTCCATTTCAGTTTGTACCACAAGTTAGTCTATTTCAGTTTTGTACCATTAACATGCTTCATACATACGAAAAGTCAATTCTTTTGAAACACCAAAAACCTCATACCATAATAAGTTACATAGTCATGGCACTAGGCCAAATCATAACCCATACATTGAACAAAAGTACTAAGCAAACATAAAAGACAACTAAGATCCATAAACTAAACCAGATAGTCCAGAGATCTATTTAGAGCCCCTTATCCTTTATATCTTTTTGCATTGTGGCTATAGTGATGACATTTAAAAAAAGTCATAGACCTACCTTTCCTTGTTAGCTTTTCAGCTTGTTCCAGATTATCTTGCATCTCCATTTTATTCTTCCTCCTTTTCTTTTTGGGCCTACTAATGGCTATGTTATGTTCTAGGGTGTGAGGGTTATAGAACATTAGGATTTAGGTCATATGTTCTTTCCATTAGAAGTATACCCTTCTCCATGTTTCTAACAGATAGCAAAGATCCGCCCAAGTTTTAGGTACTTCCATTTACTGTCCATTCAATGGCATATCTCAATAAATAGCTAGTACATGCCTACCTCCAACAATTGCAAGTATTATCCTCTTAATCAACAACATATTGATCACACCAAGGACTACTCACTTGGTTATTACTCCCACCATTCCAAAAGACTATGTATTTGACTACTTCAATCTATATACCCTCTAATAGCTTTGTGGCGATAGGGGTCAATGGGCCATTACACTTGTCAGATATCTTCATAACATTCACTATTCTCTTCATAAGGTACTCTCTAACATAATCCAATGCTGATACGATGGGATTGTCCCTACCTTCAATAACTTTGTTGTTAAGCACCTCACACATGTTGCTTACTTATACACCTGATATTGCTCTTCCTATAATAATATACAGTAGAGTATGTAAATAAAACTAGCATAGGTTAAGATCCTAAATTAAGCAGTCTAATTAAGATAAAGGACTACTTGCGATATGGGACCTACCCTAGTGTTGTGGTGGAATACTTGCAACCTAGTTATAAGCCTCAACATTCAATGACTTTATTTCTTCCATCTTTGCTAGGAATTTTAAAACTGTTGTTATTGTAAAACAACCCCATAAAACATCCTTGAAATCTTTAATTGCCTATCCATCTAAGCTTATGTTTTTATGTATATGCCAGAGGCAATATACGTCTTGGAAGTTGCAAAGATTTTAAAAAAGGACACAACTAATAAATTAATTAATTATTTATCAGTGACTGGATGTCTTTTTTTATCTCTCTTGTATCTCTCGACCTTTTTTATAAATTTTAACAGATCTCTCTTATTTTTGGTTCTAGAGTTTTATAGTTCTACTCACATAAATGAAGAAGATTAACATGTTTCAATCCTATCACCGGGCAGATTTTTTTTGAACGGCCAACTTATTAAAGCCCGGCTACCCGAGGTACCCCAGTGGCGAAAAGGCACCCCATACGCCTGTGAGCACAGACAACGCTGGGTAGCCCAGGCCCACCAACCACCAATTCCGGGGAAAACACGCCACCCGAAGGCCCACTACGGTAAAACCCGGTCCACCAACAACATTTTGCTACTAGTAGGACTCGAACTCACAACCTCCCCTAGATGAAGTCATAAGGCTACCACACAACCAAATGGTTGGTGGTTTGCCGCGCAGATACGATCAAATATTCTTCTTCCCCATTAGATCAGATCTTCATCCCAGCATTGTTTTTCTCTCTCTCTCTTTGCACACGGCCGATTTAACGATTCATCTTTTTCTTTCTCTGATCGAATCTTCATTTTCTGGTCTTGGTTGGCGGGTGAACCAAGAATATTGGCTTGGTAACCATTATTAGCGCTCATCATCTTCTTCTTAGTTATTAAATCCTCATTCTCTACTAAATTCTCCAACGTTTCACCCTTTCTTCTCCAAAAATCCAATGGCCCAAAAATGCTTATTTTTTATTATTTATAACAGTTTTTGTCGTTTTTCTTTAAGACAAAATCAAAACCTAAAACCAAATCTTCTATGTTCTCTGGACCGACAGAGATTGTAGAAAAATTATTATGTCACTGCAAGAGGCATTTATACAAAAAGAAAAGTAACGAAAACGTGCCTTGAATCGGTATTAAGTTTGCAAGAATCTGTCAGCGCCGCAGATGGAAAAAAAATGTTTTTGGTTGAATAAAACATCAAAGTAAAGGAGAAAACCATTACCCAAATCCGTTTATAAGTTGTTTTTTAACCTCGTTTGAGATCCTTCGTTAAGTTGCTAATTGTAGTATACATAATATCCATAAAACAAGTCAGGAGGTGTGGAGTGCACATTTGTTTGAGTTTATTATGATCTTTAGTAATAGAATCTTATAATTACTTAGGGGGAAGCTGCTAAGCAATGGGGCTCCTATGGGGACAACGCCCCTAGTAGCAGGGTCTAAAGGGCAGCAACCCCTAGTGGAGTCCAATGGGTAGAGCTCTTAACTAGACTCGAGCTATCTTAGGCAATTAATCCTATCCCTACAAAATATAGTTTTGAATAGAATTGATGAAACTTTATCTTCATCTTCTTCTTCTGTTCTTTGGTTCACTATTTTCTCACACACATATTATACTTGTTAATGTAATACGAGTATTATCCGATTAAAAATTTGTTGTGAACACCAAATAGTTTTGATCTTAAGGCAATTCATGAGTCTTAGATTATCCGGTTGTTAATTTCTAATTCTCTACACAATCTAAATCAACCTTTCTCAAATCCCCTATTTTTTTCATGTACACTTGAAATTCACCAAACTCTTGCTCCTTTCTTAGTGATTAACATTTTTTATATGTTTCTTATATGCAGATATGTTTCAACTGCACGTGGAAGAATTGTGAGCAAAGCAAGACGAGCTTTAAAATCATGATTATGAGATTAAGCTTCTAGAAGCTATAAGTCAAAAAATTAGAGGAAAAAGGTCACCTTAGCTCTAACCATAATATTATGTGTTGCAAATTATATTTTATAAAACCAACCTATTAATAAATTCACATCCTGGTATATAAAAAAAGTTTTCTTTGTCATTTTATAGAATATCGAATAAGACATAATGATCTACTTAGAACAACATCAAAGACATGTATGTAATGTTGGCAATGTACGCAACCTTACGCTACACTCAAAGCGGGAGCCTATTTCCCATGAGTAGAACCCATAGACTTAAAATCACAAAGTAACAACATGGATAGGTTGTGTAACATGTTTCATATTATCTTACTAGTTGAAATGGCTTGGGCATAAAAAGTTAACACTTTAATTATGATTATGAAAACAATATTAATAATTTAGTTGAATATATATATATATATATATATATATATATATATATATATATATATATATATATATATATATATATATATATATATATATATATGTTACGGGATCAAACACAAATTAATTAAGTAATTGTCTTGAC
The DNA here is from genome assembly GCA_025506505.1 of Flaveria sonorensis. Lineage (NCBI taxonomy): Eukaryota > Viridiplantae > Streptophyta > Magnoliopsida > Asterales > Asteraceae > Flaveria > Flaveria sonorensis. The sequence continues at coordinate 15,832,989 of CM046430.1, read as the reverse complement.
ACATTGTTTCACACGCTATATTTATGTCAAATATGAGGAAGAAAGGGACATACGTAATAGATCATGTGTCGATTCCAATATTAGCGTGAGCGCTAGATAGTGGTTTCGGCGATGTAAAAGAGATGAACTCCTCAAGGTAAGATCCATTTTTCATCACTGCCATCCACGATGTTCCCTTCATGCAAGTGAAAGTGAGTATGCAGAGAGGAGGTGTGTGTTTATGTGTGTGTGAGAGAGAGAGAAGTAGAGAGTGGGGGATGGAGGTTGTTTCCCTCCTTCCTTTGAAAGAGGTACTTGGTAGGTGATAAGTGTGGCAATGAAAATATATTTGAAAAATCTCTAAGGGGTGTAAAACGGATACTCATAATTGCCATAAGGCTAGGGGACATTTGATAATGTGCAACTTGTTGTACCGGTGTTATAGTCTTTCGGTTCAATGGTGATATGTTATGTTACGAGTATTGAACTTGAAACAAAAATCATTTGATGATGTCCGGTGTCTTAGCTTACTAGACGTCTTTAGTTTAGAAGAGTTCTTCACTCAAATGCAATTTTGCATGTATATCATATCACGATAGGCCTTGTGAGTTATTGTGAACTAACTTTGGAGTAATTGATTATAGTTGGCTTGATGCTATCTAATAGGGATTTATAAGACCTTTACTTCACTCTATGTTAGAACTTCTCACTATATCTTATGTAACTTTGGCTTGGTTCTTTTATTTGGCTCTTCTTATTTAGAGATCGGGGATTTCTTGATGCTAAATTAGTAACTGGTCATGTGAATAAATGTTATTTCATCATTAATATTGGTTCACTTGCCTTCAAAGGTAAGGCGACTAATTTGTGGTCGTGATGTACGTATTCCACTTATGCCTAAGGATGATGTTGGACGTTCATCTTCATTGTTGATCTATGTTGTCTTGATAACCCTACATTTTCTTCTTGTGCATCGAACCGCGGATCGAATGACCTTTCTTTGGGATTCTCTATTTGTAAGGGGAATAAACGTAGGTATTCATGTGTTTCCAGTATTGTAGTTAATAGTACAATCGCACTATGATTTTGATTCACCCTCATGCTTTCTTATGCATCTTCTTGTAGCAGTTTTGAAGAACCATCTTGTTTATAGCTTAGCATCTCATCTTGTGTATCAATATAATATGCCTTGCTACGTGTTACGGGTTTGACTCCTAGCCATATGTGGATGTGTGGTTTCTTCAAGCTTTGTCTTAGTTTTGGTTTAGCATTTTTCTTGAACACACTTACCTGTTGCATTTGTGAGCAAACCTTATGATCAGATCCTATGATTCTTGACTTTTTCATGCCTTATTATTTATAATTTTAAAAAGCGGGTAATTACTATTTAGGTAAGGATCCTTTGAATATGTTTAATACATGGTGCCCTAAGAAGGGCTTGAGAGAGTCCTTTGTGAAGGATCATCTTTTCTTTTAAAAACATTTTTAACATAGAATACCCTGAGAAGGGGCCTAACCAGGTATTTTTGCAAAGACTCATCCTTTCTTTAGAAAGTTTTAGGATAGAATCCCCTCGGATTGGAGCTTAAGAGTGTCTTTTTGAAAAGACTCGTAGAATGCTCTAAAAGAGATTATTATTAACTTTTTGAAGGACTAAACCTTCTTTGGGTATATCTTGCTACATAATGCCCTGAGATAGGGCTTGAGAAAGTCTTTTACAAAGACTCATCTTTTCCTTAGAAAGGTTTTTGACAAAAAAATGTCCTAGGAAGAGGCTTAAAGGGGTCTTTTTTTAAAGATTGATTATTTCCTAAGAAATGTTTCTTAAAGGAAAAACTCAAAAGAGTGAGATCCATATCATGCAGGATCATTGCCAATAACAAGATCGGTGAAGGTTGATATCCGGTATGTCTAGTAGCAAACTGTCATAATATGTGATTGTCATGTCCCTTCAGACTAAGGGAAGATGGCTAATGAGGTCTCAAATAAATAAGATATTATGCCACTTATATCGGTAACATGTGACTTGTGATATTGCTTAACTCATCGAACAACTATACAACATTTATGAAGTGAGAAATGTATGATACTTCTTTGAAAGTAGGTATTTGCTTCGGAAAGGATGACTAAAATGTTAGACTAATTAAATTCTAAACTTATAGGGTATGATGGTCTATACTCGAGTAAAGATTGTTAGATTATGAGATGCTTGTGTACTGAGAACATGACTTCAGCAATAGAGTCTTAACCTTGGTAATTTCATTAGATGTAAATGTTTAGATACAACAATCTAAGGCATTTCTTAAAAAAGGTTTATGAAATAAGAATAATGTTGGTTCAAATACAAGGTTCAACAGTGATTTAAAGTTGGTTCAGATCCCATGACTGAAGTTTTAATAGTTTGTGATAACTAAGTAAAGCTTCTTTTGTTAAATCATACGTGTGTTTCCTTTTAACAACATACTAGAAAGGTATAATGTCTTTAGACAAGTAAAGCGATTGTAGCTGAATGATATGTAGCACTGCATATTATGGTATGTAAGAATACAAAATTCTAAATTTGTGTGACTTAACAATATCAAACCCTAAATAGAATTTTGCTTTGGAAGAAGGGTTTTGGCTACACACGAAAATTGTGGATGTTGCACATTGATGACTAGCGGTTGAAGATTTGGAATTACTTTTAATTGGGATATAGTTTCAACAATGTATGAACTGGATCCCCTGAGACAGTATTACAATGAGGTTTGATCATCATACGGGTATTCCGTACAATATGGTCCAAAGTAGGGAGATTACCTTAAAAATAAAAATGTAGTAATACGGAAGGCACTGGTTGAGGTACATATGAAAATTATGGATGTTGCGCATTGTCATATGACTCGATACTCCATTCATCCCGGTGCTACCAAGATGTATCATGATATGAAGAAAGATTACTTGTGGCCAGGTATGAAGCGTGATATGGCAAAGTATATGAGTAAGTGCCTTACTTACTTGCAAGTGCAGGCAGAGCATCAGAAGCCATACGGGAAGATCCAATCTTTGAAATGGGAGCATATCACCATGGATTTCATCACAAAGTTACCCCATACGGCAAGGGGGTACGATGCCATATGGGTGATAGTTGATAGATTAACAAAGAGTGCCCACTTCTTGCCGATCCGTGAGACATATTCATCCTAGAGGTTGGTGGAATAATTCATTAAAGAGATTGTAGCTCATCATGGTATGCCGGTGTCTATCATGTCGGACCGTGACACCCGGTTCACATCAAAATTTTGGAAGATATTCCATGATGCGATGGGTACGAGGCTACACATCAGCACAGCTTACCATCCTCAGAAAGATGGTCAGTCTGAGAAGACAATCCAGATGCTCGAGGATATGCTTCGAGCATGTGTGATCGATTTTGGAGGAAGTTGGGATGATCACCTACCGTTAGCGGAGTTCTCATACAACAACAGTTATCATGCCAGCATTGGCATGCCACCATATGAGATGCTATACGATAGAAGGTGTAGGACGCCCGCGTGTTGAGGTGATATCGAGCAGAAGGAGTTGGGAAGCATTGAGGTGATCGAGACTACTACGAAGAAGTTGGAGAAGATCAAAGCCTTTATGAAGGTGGCAAAGGATAGACAAAATTCGTATGCCGACAAAAGGCGTAGACCGATTGAGTTTAATGTGGGCAATAGAGTCATGTTGAAGGTATCACCTTGGAAGGGGATCATCCGGTTTAGAAAGAGGGGTAAGCTCAGTCCAAGATACATAGGGCCTTTCCGAATTATCGCACGAGTAGGAGACGTGGCCTATCGATTAGAACTGCCTGATGAGTTAAATGGAATTCATCCGACATTCCATGTATCTCATCTGAGAAAGTGCTTAGCCGATGAGGATATGATTGTACCACTGGAGGACATCGAGGTGGATGAACGGCTTAATTATGTAGAGCAACCAGTGGCAATCATCGACTGGAAGGAGAAGAGACTGCAGAATAAAGTGGTTCCACTTGTGCGTGTGTAGTGGAAACACCGAAAGGGTTCTGAGTCTACGTGGGAGACTGAGAAAGAAATGAGGTAGCATTACCCACAGTTGTTCCAAGAGTGACAGGTTTCGGGGACTAAACCTCTTTCAGGGGGGTAGACTTGTAACACTTGAAATTTTCGTCAAGTTAAAGAGAAGAAAGCAATAAGAAGGAAAATAAAAAGTATATTGAAAGAAAGGATAAGGAGCCAAAATGGAGGGGGCCAAAGTGTAAAAGAGTACAAAATCCAATATTTTATTAAATAAAAGGGTATGGCCGCCTATTTGGAGTTCTCACACCTGCTTTTTGACCAAAAGAAGAAGAAGAAGCTATGTTTGCCTTCGGTATATGTTTCTTTGTATAATTGGCTCGGTTTTGTTGGGTACTCGACAAAAATAAGTCTGAAATATGCATAACTGTTGGTCATGTGCCCAAATAGGGCTCATGCACTTGAAATTTTGACTTAGAAAACTTAAGTAAGGTCATGTGCCCCAATAGTTCCAATGCGCCTGGAATTTTTGCCAAAATAGCCTAAGTACCAGCCCATGCGCCCATTTAGTAGTCATGCGCCTAGAAATTTCCTCAGGCGCCTAAGTGATAGTCATGTGCCTGAACAGTACCCCATGCGCCCAGGATTGGTTCTCAGGCACCAAAGTGTTGGTTCAGGCGCCCATAATGTGTTCATGCGCCCAGCAGTACTCATGCGCCTGCATAGTGCTCATGCGCTTATAACACTTTGAAAATATTCTGAAATTTTGGGAAAAAGGAAATTGAAGGTATTTCCCTAGGATGTTTTGATGGTTGTATTTGTTTATTCCATGCTTGTTTATGGCCTGTTCTTGTGTTCCATATTATGTATTATTGTGTGGCTTTACGTGGTGTGTTTATATTCGTATACGTAAAGTGTTATCATGATGAAAGTGAAAGATTAATGATAATGAAAAGTGGAACATAACGAATGAATGAAAGCCTTGCAAGCAAATTGAATAGAGGTGCACGACCATGTTGTCGTTAGCTCAACTATGTGCGGTTTAGCTAACCCGAAGGATGCACACAGGGTCAATCTTTGAGATTGATGGGACCCTTTTGGCATGCCCTGGTACTGGGCCAGGCTTCGTGCACAATGTTAGGGGTCTATTTATAGACTCCGACCCAGTACCCGCTTCGTGCACAATGTTTAGGGTATTACACATTGGTCTGGTAGAAAGTGAAAGAGAATAACGAATGTACGAAATGAACGATGAAAGATAATGTGGAATATTATATTGCTGTATGTATGTCGTGTGAACACGTACGAAAGCAATGAATTTTATGAAAAGGAAGTATTTTAAGAAAAATGATATTTTCGTATATAAATAAAGGTGTTTTAAATGTTTTAAAACTAGAACTCACTCAGCAATGCTGACTTTTATGCATTTTTCAGTTGGTAGGTAAATGTTGCTGAGGGTGGCACGAAGGGGAAGCTACTCGTCAGGGCAAGACTTGCATCCATTCGTGCAAATGATTTTGTTGTGTTATAATGCAACTAATTGATTGTTTTGTAACCCTAACTTACAATGATGTATTATTTGGCAAAAGTAATTAAAGCATGAATGGTGTTTGTTAACTTAATCCGCTGCTTAATCTTATGAAATGTAAAATGTTTTATATGTTTAATGCTATGATTGACCAATTGTGAGGTCTCTGGGAATGGGGCCTTACATCTTATTTGGCTCTATTACACATATAAAGTGAATACATTTTACATTCTACAAATTAAACGTTTATTGTCTTGATTTTATGAAATATACAGGCATGAAATGATGAATCTATAAATCATTACGTGCATCCTATGATGAATACATTTAGACCAGAAGTATATGTATAGTTTGGCCAAATTTATATATCGAGGATCGGTAGTCATGGTCATAATGTAGATCGGAGAGGTCCCCATTAAAAACAGACTACCTAAGCCATAGAAACAACATATATGGAAGCTGAAAAGATCACAACTCTCTAGATGCTTAAATTTAGTGTGGCTGTATATTTATAATCTAATGTTTGTAAACCCTAATTTTGATTATATATAAAGGGTTTTATATCCCTTTTGAAATATATGAAATATCGATAACTTTGGCGTAACATTGATGTTAAACATATTACAAAAAATATGATTTTGATATAAATTACTTGACTGTATAAATGATTTGAAACCACGAAACGAACGATCGAAGCCAATAGGTCACACAGAGTGCTGAAAAACTAGGGTGTGACAAATTGGTATAAGAGCCACAGGTTTTAGCAAAATTTTGTTAATACAATAATTTTTCCCAAAAATGTGGATGCCAGACGCAAATCGTTCCTAGTGGCTTATGCATCCATGCCTCCATCTCCTCAGCATCAAACGGTTACCTGCCAACTATTATGCATACAAAAGTCAGCTACGCTGAGTGAGTTCTAGTTTATAATTAAAATACTTTACTTTTCGTTAAAACATATCCTTTACTTTCGTTGATGATCACACATTGTACGTACACCTTGATAATAATTATTATTATCTTATCATTATCGTTCATAATCGTTCGTTTTTGTACTTTCTTTCATTCTTTCACTTTTAATCTAGAGCTTGTCATAGGCTATGCCCCATCATTGTGCATGAAGCAACTTCCGTCTTGGGGTCAAGCGACAAGGATCCCGTTTTCGTACGTCTTGATCAGTCATAAAGACTGACCCCCCTGTGTGCATCCTCATGGGTTAGCTAAACTGCACACAGTTGAGCTAACAGCCCCTTAATGAGTTGTGAACCTGCTTTCAATTTGCTTGCAAGACTTTCATTCATTCATTACGTTCCACTTTCATCATCGTTATCTTTCACTTTTGTTACGTAATACTTTACTTACATAATCATACATATCAAGTAAAGTCACAATATAAAGCATATAGTTTTAAAAAGTCGTTTAACTTGAAAAGAAAACACATCACGCATAACAACATAGCATGCGAAAACTTAACATCCATCAGCAACATCTCACGCGAGAACTACCCCCTTTCGTGCGAGAACCATCTTATCGCGCGAACACCATTAAGTCGCACGAGAACCACATATCATGAGAGAACTTACAAATCACGCGAGAACACCTGTGGGGGTGAAACCATGCATGTCGTGCGAAAACTACACCTTTCGCGCGAGAACCGTCCTATAATTCAAAATCTTAACGTAAATCAAAACTGCTCGCGCGAAAACTATAGGTTTTTCCCGCCCAATCACAACTTATCGCGTCTAAGGCTGTTCTAACATGATCATAAACAATATCATACCAAGCATGAACAGGCACATTCAAACATTCTAGTATGCATAATAGCCCCAAAACATAAAACTTGCATAAAAAGGGGACTAACTCACTTCTTGAAGTTCTAGCACAAACGCAACCTTCCCGAAGCCTTTGCCGAGCGAAAACTACATAACCATGTGTTATATTCATCAATAATCCATTCTTAGTACACAACATGAGTTACTACATGAGTTACATACCTTAAACACTTGGATTCTTCACTTTCTCTCTCTATGCAGCCAATTTCTCTCTCTAACAGTTGAACTTTTCACGCGAAATGGAGTTAGACTGGGTGTTCTCAGCTATTTATACCCAGCTAACCTTTTAACATGAACTTCTCGCGCAAGAACTTTCCTTTCGAGCGAGAACTTCATCTGCCTTTCGGGCGTTACAAGTCCACCCCCCTTATTGAGGTTTCGTCCCCGAAACCTGTCAGCTGTCGAACAGCTGGGGTAATGCTGTCTCATCTCTTCCTCGGTCTCCTATGTAGACTCAGACCCATTTTGGTGTTTCCACTGTACTCGCACAAGTTGAACCACTTTTCTCCTTAACCTCATCTCCTTTCTATCAATGATGGCCACCGGTTGCTCCACATAATTGAGCCATTCATCTACCTCAATATCCTCTAGTGGCACAATCATATCATCATCGGCTAAGAACTTTCTCAGATGAGATACATGGAACGTTGGGTGAATTCCACTTAACTCATCGGTTAGCACCAAACGATAGGCCACCTCCCCTACCCGAGCAATAATTCGGAAAGGTCCTATATACCTCGGGCTTAGCTTTCCTCGCTTTCTGAACCGGATGATCCCTTTCCCAGGTGAGACCTTCAATATAACTCTATCACCCACCTTGAATTCAATCGGTCTATGCCTCTTGTCGGCACACGGCTTTTGTCTATCCTTCACCGCCTTCATAAAGGCCTTAACCTTCTCCAACTTCTCAGTCGTAGCCTCGATCACCTCAATGTTACCCAACTCCTTATGCCCGATGTCTCCCCAACATATGGGCATTCTACACTTCCTACCGTATAGCATCTCATAAGGAGGCATACCAATACTGGCATGATAACTGTTGTTATATGAGAACTTGGCTATTGATAAGTGTTCATCCCAACTTCCTCCAAAATCGAACACGCATGCCTGTAGCATATCTTCCAGCGTCTGGATAGTTCTCTCTGACTGACCATCTGTCTGAGGATGGTACGCCGTACTGATGTGTAGCCTCGTCCCCATCGCGTCGTGGAATCTCTTCCAAAACTTTGATGTAAACCGAGTGTTACGGTCCAACACGATAGCCATCGGTACGCCATGACGAGCTACGATCTCCTTAATGAACAGATCCGCCAACCTCTTAGATGAATACATCTCACGAATTGGCAAGAAATGAGCACTCTTCGTCAAACGGTCTACTATCACCCATATGGCATCATACCCTCTTGCCGTACGTGGCAACTTCGTAATGAAGTCCATGGTGACGTGCTCCCATTTCGACTCGGGTATATCCAAAGATTGGATCTTCCCATATGGCTTCCGATGCTCCGCCTTCACTTGCAAGCAAGTAAGGCACTTACTCACATACTCTGCTACATCGCGCTTCATTCTCGGCCACCGGTAATCTTTCTTCATATCTTGATACATCTTCATGGCACCGGGGTGAATCGAGTATCGGGTCTTATGGGCCTCACCTTTCTCCGTAGATCCCCGTAACGAGGGATCCACATATGCCCAAATCGGGTTCTAACACCGAGAGTGTTCTCACCCAACTCCGCGACTAGGCCTTTCATCCTTTCGGAGTTGATTCGATCCTCTTTCAACGCCTCATCCTGAAATTTTTTGACCTGCTTCATCATGTCAGAGGTCATTACCAACTGATAAGCCTTTACCCGAATCGGCTCGGGTCTCTCTTTTCGGCTAAGGGCATCCGCCACTACGTTGGCCTTGCCCGGATGGTAGTGGATCTCACAATCATAATCCTTGATCAACTCTAACCACCTCCTTTGCCTCATATTGAGATCCTTTTGCTCAAAGAAGTACTTCAAGCTCTTATGGTCAGTGAAAATAGTGCACTTCATCCCGTACAAGTAGTGCCTCCAAATCTTTAATGCAAAGACCACCACCGCCAATTCCAAATCATGAGTAGGGTAATTAGCCTCATGGATTTTCAACTATTGGGATGCGTAGGCTATTTCCCTCCCCCGTTGCATCAGCATGCAACCCAACCCCGAATAAGAAGCATCCGAATAGACCACTAAGTCTTCGCTCCCTCCGGGTAATGTTAAGACATGAGCTTGGTTCAATCTCGTCTTTAGCACTTCAAAAGAATTTTTCTATTCTAGACCCCATACAAACTTTACCTCCTTGCGGGTCAACTTGGTCAATGGTGAAGCTATATTGGAAAAGTCTTGGATGAATCTTCTGTAATAGCCCGCCAAACCCAAGAAACTACGAATCTCCGATGGCTTCTTTGGAGACTTCCATTGCATCACCGACTCAACCTTTGTTGGGTCCACCATGATCCCTTCCGGGTTGACCACATGACCCAGAAACTGAACCTCGCGTAACCAGAATGCACACTTGGAGAACTTGGCATACAGCTTCTCTCTTCTGAGCGTTTCCAGCACCTCACGAATGTGACCGGCATGTTCATCTTCACTCTTCGAGTAAATCAGGATAACATCAATGAACACAATCATTGATTTATCTAACATCGGCCGAGACACTCTATTCATCAAATTCATAAAAGCAGCTGGTGCGTTGGTTAAACCAAAGGACATAACAAGAAACTCGTATTGTCCATAACGCGTGCGAAAAGCTGTTTTAGGTATATCCTGCTCCTTCACCTTCAACAGATGGTAACCAGATCTAAGATCTATCCTCAGGAACCAACTGGCACCTTGGAGCTGATCAAATAAGTCATCAATCCTCTGTAACGGATACCGGTTCTTCATGGTCAAGTTGTTCAGCTCACGGTAGTCGATGCACATCCTTATGTTACCGTCCTTTTTCTTCACAAACAAGACTGGAGCACCCCATGGAGAAATACTCGGTCGAATGAATCACTTATCCAACAGCTCTTGTAGCTGAGTCATCAACTCTTTCATCTCGGAGGGAGCTAGATGATACGGCGCCTTAGCAACAGGTTGGGCGCCAGGTATCAGGTCAATCTGGAACTCGATCTCATGGTCAGGTGGCACACCTGATAAGTCTTCTGGGAATATGTCAGGGAAGTCACACACTACCGGCACGTCTGACAACCGTGGTACCGATGCCTCCACATCCTTCACATATGCTAGATAGGCACCACATCCACGCCTCATACACTTCTCAGCCACAACAATTGAAATCAACTTTGGAATCGTAGTAACCCTATCGCCATAGATTGTCACTGAACTCCCATCCGAAGCAGTCAATCGAATCATCTTCTTGCGACACACAATATTTTCCTCATAGGCTTCTAACCAATCCATCCCTAGGACTACATCGAATCCGCCTAAGGGCATCATGAACAATCTAGCAGAGAACCTATGGCCTTCCAATTCTATGTCACAATCCTCTACCTCATCAGAAATCCTGGTAGACTTACCAATAGCAGTTTCTACATCGAAGGACTCATCAATCTTTCTACTCCTAGCGGGCAACTTATCACAGAAGACAGCAGAAATAAAACCCCTATTAGCACCAGAATCAAAAAGTAAAGAGGCACAAGTCTGGTTAACTAGGAATGTACCTGACACAACATCAGGGTCCACTTTAGCCTCCTCCCGAGTCACAGTGAATGCCTTGGCCTTCACCCTCTGCCCCTCCTTCTCAATCCCCTTCCTTGCCCCGGAGTTCTCGGCCCTCGACTTCTTGCAATCCATGCTCATATGGCCATCTTCACCACAGTTATAACACTTTATAACCCCGCAATCTCTCGCCACATGACCAGGCCTCCCACACTTGAAGCAGACGTTCGATCCTCACTTACATTCCCCCACATGGTCTTTCCCACACTTGCTTCACACCTTCACCACTACCTCTGTCGCAGCTTCCCTGCGACCCTCCACCTTTTCCTTCTTGCCCTTGGGGGTGAAACCACCACTGCCAAAATGTTTCCCACTCCAGTTCCTATCTCCACTTCCCTTCCTGTTCACCTCCACCACAGTCACCTCCTCCCTCTCATCGTACAGTCTTCATTCCAAATCGACCACCGACCTAAACGTACTTGTCCTGGCGGTGATCATGTGTCTGCGGATATCCGTCGGCAGACCCTAGATGTACCTCTTAATATTTCGTGACACAGGCGTCACCTGATCTGGCACCAACCTTGCCATCTCATTAAACTTCATCGTGTACTGTTGGTGTGTCATAGTTCCCGCCTCCAACTGCAGGAACTCCCTCTCGACCTTATCGAATTCCCTATGAGGACAAAACTCCTCAATCACTAGCTTCTTCAGTTCATTCCACCTCATCCTCCCAACCACCCTACTACCCTCAGCTTGGACCAGCACAAGGCCGAATCCACAAACAAGTGTGTAGCAAACATTACCTTCTGATCCTTTCGGAACTTGCTAATATCAAGTACCGCCTCCATCTCTCTCACCCATTAGTGAGCAGCAGTAGCATTCCCATTCTCATCAAAAATCGAGGGCTTGCATCTTTGGAATGCCCTATAGCTGCACCCATTTGCAGTTTCCTTAGCCGCCTCCTCCTCATCATCATCACTGGAGACAACCATCTCAGTATCAGGTTGCTTTCTTGCCCCTGAACCTCCTTCTTCGCCCCCTCTCCTAGCAATTCTCCTCCTCTCCTCCTTCTCCTTCTTTTCATCCTCCCTCACAGCACGAATAACCTCGGTCATTACAGATGGCAGAATCGTCTGCATGACCTGATGAACCTCCTCAACCACCGCCTCCTTCACTGAGGCACTCAGATTAGTACTCTCATCACTGCCCTCGTGGTGATTAATCTCGGGATCTGCAGGTGCCGTCTTGGCAGTTCTGGCCTTATTCCTCGTGGCACGTGTTCCAGCACCATGTCCACCATGCACTCCACCTCGGGAAGCCTTCGAAGATCTACCACCAGCCATCTAAGCGCTATAAGATTCAAACACCCACATGGTCATTCAAGGTAATAGCTTTAAATTACATCAAGTATAATAAGTCCCTAATTACAGTGGCCAGTTGTGATTATCCACTTACTTTACTCTTCCTTCTCCAAGCATTCCCTATCCTGACTACATCAGTATCCAAATCTACTAGGGGCATATAAACCACATAACACGTGCACATAATTCCTTGTTATTATCTTACATAAAACATTTACATAAAACCTTTACCTGCAGGCATGTAGCTACTAAGACGGGCACCCCTTTCCCTTTCATGTCCCATTCTCAATTTAAGTTTTAGGTTTTTTTTTGAAATATTTTACCTAATTCTGTTAAACTTTGGCTCTGATACCAACTTGTAAGACCCCGTTCCCGGGATGCTTACAGTCGGTCAATCATCGCATAATACATTTAAAACACATCATTTGCAGCGGAATTAAAACTTTTCATTCATGATTAAAATCGAGTCAATATATCAAATCATTCATTTACATCTCAAACTTTTGTTAATACAATAATCATTCCCAAAAATGTGAATGTCAAACGCAAATCGTTCCTGGTGGCTTATGCATCTGTGCATGCACCTCCTCAGCATCAAACGGTTACCTACCAACTATTATGCATACAAAAGTCAGCTACGCTGAGTGAGTTCTAGTTTATAATTAAAATACTTTACTTTTCGTTAAAACATATCCTTTACTTTAGTTCAAGATCACACATCGTACGTACATCTTGATAATAATTATTATTATCTTATCATCATTGTTCATAATCATTCATTTTCGTACTTTCTTTCATTCTTTCACTTTTAATCTAGATCCTGTCATAGGCTACGCCCCATCATTGTGCACGAAGCAACTTCCGTCTTGGGGTCAAGAGACAAATATCCCATTTTCGTACGTCTTGATCAATCACAAAGACTGACCCCCCTATATGCATCCTCATGGGTTAGCTAAATCGCAAATAGTTAAGCTAACAACCCCTCAATGAGTTGTGAACCTCCTTTCAATTTGCTTGCAAGACTTTCATTCATTCATTACGTTCCACTTTCATCATCGTTGTCTTTCACTTTCGTTACGTAATACTTTACTTACATAATCATACATATCAAGTAAAGTCACATCATAAAGCATATAGTTTTAAAAAGTCATTTAACATGAAAAGATAACGCATCACGCATAACAGCATAGCATGCGAAAACTTAACATACATCAGCAACATCTTGTGTGAGAACTACCCCCTTTAGTGCGAGAACCATCCTATCGCGTGAAAACCATCAAGTCGCGGGAGAACCACATATCATGCGAGAACTTAAACATCATGTGAGAACTACCTTTCACGCGAAAACATGCATATCACGTGAAAACTACTCCTTTCGCGCGAAAACCATCCTATAATTCAAAATCTTAACGTACATCAAAACTGCTCGCGTGAAAATTATAGGTTTTTCCCGCCCAATCACAACTTATCGCGTCTAAGGCTGTTCTAACATGCAAACATCATAAATAACATCATACCAAGCATGAACAGGCACATTCAAACATTCTAGTATGCATAATAGCCCTAAAACATAAAACTTGCGGAAAAAGGGGACTAGAAACTCACTTCTTGAAGTTCTAGCACAAACGCAACCTTCTCGAAGCCTTTGTCGAGTAAAAACTACATAACCATACATTATATTCACCAATAATCCATTCTTAGTACATAACACGAGTTACATACCTTAAACACTTAGATTCTTCACTTTCTCTCTCTACACAGCCGATTTCTCTCTCTAACAGCTGAACTTTTCACGCGAAATGGAGTCAGACTGGGTGTTCTCAGCTATTTATACCCAGCTGAGCTTTTCGCATGAACTTCTCGCACGAGAACATTCCTTTCGCGTGAGAACTTCATCTGCCTTCTTTTTCTTCAAAATTTTTGGGCGTTACATTCAGTTTCAACTTTGGTTGACCAAATATCACCTCAGCTGATTTTCTGAGTTCAGACTCAAGTGCATCCTTAGGAAGCTGGTTAGGCTCGTCCTCAAAGGTCACCCTATGCCTTTCCATATCATCATCCATTGTCTGGGTGCTTCTTGTGTAAACCACCATCTTTTTTGAGGACCGATCTGTCAAAGGAGTCTCTTGTATAGTACTTTTAGAAGTTGCATCAACACCTGATTTGTTTAGTGCTTTAGCAGATTTTAAGAGTACTTTTAAAAGTGGTGCTTCTTCTTCAGTAGATAACTTAGGAGAGGCTTCAATTCCAAGAACTATCTCACTCTTATATTATTCCTTATCGGTTCTTTTTCTTTTTAGAGAGAGTAAAGAAGAAGTGTTGGATTTCTTTATCATGGCCATCTTTCTCTTCCCAAGTAGAACCTTTTGGTTCATTCTCCTTATTACCCTCTTAGCCTCAATTTTTTTTTCTTCTTCAATATCATAGCCATACTTATCAAGAAGCTTATTCAAGTTGACTTTAGCTTCTGATAAAGGCTCATACTGGTCAGACGAAGAGAAGGAGATTGGCTGAGTTGCTTGAATGACTTTAGTAGCCAATCTTTGAAGAATATCTTTAGTTTCTTTGGGCTCATCTTCCCTGTTTTTGGTAGCATCATCAGAGATTCCAGATGAAACCAGATTGAATGAGAAAGTCACATCCAAAGATTCTTATGGTGCTGGAAGTTGAAGGTTCAGGATGATGGATTTTTGAAGGTCAATGATCTTTTGTAGGTGTTCAACTTTGTTATCAAGATCCATTGCATTTGCAACAGCTTGCTGAAGAGTTGTGAGTTGTTCTTCAAGGATTATAACTCTTGTAGCTTGTTGCTGTAGAATTCTAAGTTGAGTTTCCAACTCAGATACTCTATCTACCAAAGCTTTTAGCAAACAGTTCTTAAATTTGAGAACTTTTTCTTTTTCAGCATAACCTTGAAGTCTTGAATTTTCTTCTTGTAAGAGTGCTAGTCTCTGTGCAAGATCACGGTTTTCAGCCATCAATTCATCTATTTGTTGCATTCTTCCCTCATCCATAGGTGTGGAATCCTTAGGAGATGAGGTAGTAGGCCTAGCCTCTGCACCCTCACCACCAAATATGGTTTTTTGGTGCCCTGGATTCCTCTTCTCAAGCAATGACTCCAATGAGACATCCCCAAGGTGAGTTGTCGTGGTTGAGGTCTTAGTGATGTTGCCTATGTCCTGATCAATTGATGGATCAGCAGTACAGACAACCTCTTCCACATTGATCATTTACTCCCTAAGATCAATCTCTTGGGATAAAGAATATGGGTCAAATGTTGTTGTAAACATATCAGTCTCCACTGTCTGTGTTATATGGGAAGGGGAAGACAGTGGTTCATGCTAATATGAAACAAGAACATCAACATCCTGGGTAGTAGACAAATGTAATAGAGAGAATAGAGCTGTGTCTATTGGCCCAGGATGTGAACCAAGTCCTAATAAGACTTCTTCCTCAGAAGTTGTCTCAGTTATGTGAGTATTCCTTTTGGTTTTCTTAATAGAGTATTGGGACTCCAATTGAGGGCTAGCAGGTTGGGTGTGGGTTTGCTCAGAAGAAGGAAGAGAATCTTTCTTCATTGAGCTTTGCTTAGGTGTGGCTGACATCTTTGACTTGACTGGGACACTAGTTTCTAGTCTTGCCTTTTTAAGAGAGGGTGATTTAGGGGCCTGCATCTTATCAGTAGAAGGTACAGGGGTTCGCTTGTGTTTAAGAGATTTTGGCTTTAAAGTGGAGGGTGTGGGGTCAGCAATGCTGGGTGTAACCATGCTGTCACCCTGAGGCTTAGTGACCTCAAGCATACTCTCACATAAAAGAGTCACCTTTCTTGAAAAAGATTTTGGAGTCGCTCTGAACTTTGAAAATATTGCTTTGTTTAAAGTACCTAGAGCATGAACAACTCCACTAAGTTTTAGTTTATCCCTTAATTCCTCTAGAGTACATTAAAAACTTAAATTTTATAGTAGTTATATTTTTACACATATGTTGGAAAATGAAGTTTAAGAAATCTTAACTTTGCTATTTTACCAGACCATGGATAGCCCCTCTAGATCCAATGGTACATGGTCCCATTCTCCGGACTTATTAAATAGACAGTGCAAGAAGATATGAAGGATAATTCTCCAGTTGTGATATACCAAAGATTTTGAGAAGGTGGATGTCAGAAGGGGTCCTTCATATCCCATCTCCTTAAAGGTGGCACTAAACACTTCTTTGGAGAAAAAAGATGCACCATCTGCGTCATTCAATTTCAAATGTTCATGAATTTTGGCGCAAGATATGGTGATCTTCATCACTTGCACTATTGCTATGAGGACCTTCACTCCATGTTCTCTTTGTATGGAGCAAATGGTCTAGAATTACCTTATGAGCGATTCACAAATCACTAGGTCTCTGGTGATAGCAAAGGAATAACTGCTATACTTTAGAAATTTGAGAATGGGATCATAGACTTCATCACTTATGGGTTCAAGTGTTTCATTGATGTTGTGATTTGGACGAAATTCTAGGGTTTGAGCGGCCATTGAAAGTTGGTGGATTTTGGGTAGACTTTGGGAGATTGAAGGTTTGAGGGTTTGCTTTGTGAGGAAGATTGAAGATGAAAAGGGTGACAAACCTCCGATCTTAATAGTTATGGATAATATAAAAAAATGTGATTTTAAAATATTTTACCATCGTAACTGTTAACTTCGACGGCGTGAGATGATAAAACAGTCTTTTCAGGTAACTAATCCGGTGCCACTACGTATCGGAATGTGAAAGTGGGACCTACCGAATCTTTTTCAAAAACATGTGCTGAATTCATTTTATCTACCAAATCTTCCCATTCGGCAGATACCCGCTTTGCACAGTTAGCTGCTGAATTGCTTAATTCGGCTGATACCCAGATTTCTGCTAAAATTCAGTGGATACCTATTTATTTGCTGATTTGCAATGTTCAGCAAATATGTGGTTTTTCTCATTTTATCAAGAAAAGTATTTTTTCACAAGATTTTCAAACTTCATTTATTTAAATCATTTAATTATTCAAAGTTCATCATCCCGATAGCAGACACAAGTTATTTCAATCTAGATTCATCAAAAGCTTTTATGAATAAGTCTGCATATTGTTCATTTGTATGGACTTTAATTAATTTAATGATTTTCTTTTCTGCACAATCTCTAATGAAGTGATATCTGATATCAATATGCTTTGTCTTTGAATGCTTAAAATGATTGTTGGTGATGGAGATGACACTGTTGTTGTCAATGTGAATTGGAGTGTTTATGAAAGTTACTCCATAATCTCTAAGTTAAGTTTGGATCCACAACCCTTGAGCATAACAACTTGATACAGCAATGTATTCTACTTCAGCAGTTGATGTAGAGACATAAGTTTGCTTCTTGCATTGTCATGAAACCAGTCTTCCCCTAGAAATTAACATCCTCCTAAGGTGGACTTTTTATTGATATTGCATCCCCTAAAGTCACTATCTGTATATCCATATAGATTGAAGTCAGCACTCTTAGGGTACCATAATCCCAACTTAGGTTTTCCTTTAAGATAATTTAGGATTCTCTTGCTAGCCATTAGATGTGACACCTTTAGAGCAACTTGGAATCTTGAACATAGGCATGTGGCTAACATGATATCTGGTCAGCCGGGTGTGAGATACATGAGAGATCCAATGATAGCTCTGTACTGCTACTGATCAACTGGTTCCCCCTTAAGATGAGGAGATAATGAGCAAGTCTTTGACATTGGGGATTAAGCAGCCTTAGCATTAGTAGCTTGAAATCTTACTATGATGTCTTGAACATACTTTGATTGATTTATGAAGATGCTATTGGAGGTTTGTTTTACTTGAAGCCCTAGAAAGAAAATGAGTTCTCCCATTAAACTCAGCTCAAATTTTGACTTCATGAGACTTTCAAAGGCTTTGCATAAGATCTCATTTGTAGACCCAAAGATGATATCATCAACATACACCTGCACTAAGATAATATCCACATCAACTTTCTTGATGAAGAGAGTTTTATCTATTGATCCCCTTGTGTATCCATTTTTTAGGAGAAAGGTAGAGAGTGTCTTATACCATTTCCTTGGTACTTGATAAAGACTATAAAGGGCTTTATCAAGTTTACATACATGATTTGGATACTTGGGATCTTCAAAGCCTGGAGGTTGGCAGACGTAAACTTCTTCATCAATCTTACCATAGAGAAATGCACTCTTGACATCCTTCTGGAACACCTTGAAGTCCTTGGAGGCTGCAAATGCTAGAAAAGTTATAATTGCTTCAAGCCTAGCCTCAGGAGCAAAGACTTTATCATAATCAATCCCTTCTTCTTGTGTATACCCTTACACAACAAGTCTGGCTTTATTCTTGATAACAATGCCTCTGTCATATTTTTTGTTCCTAAAAACCCATTTGGTTCCTATTGCAGTCTTCCCCTTTGGAAGTGCACATAGTTTCCAAACCTTTTACCGAGCGAATTAAAGAAGCTCTTCTTGCATTGCTTCTACACTACTGTTATCTCTTAAAGCCTTATCAACTTTCTTTGGTTCTAGTTAAGAAAGGAAGCATGAAAACAAACAGATGTTTGCTTCATTCACCATGCTTCTTGTCTTGACACCCACTTCTACATTGCCAATGACATTCTTAACTGGATGCTCTTTATGAATTCTTAGTCTTGGGATTATTTGGAGTTGTTGAGAAAGGTCCAAATTGGAGAAGTTTGTTTTTCAGGAAGTTCGGCAAATGTGTTTACTTGTTCATCTTCTGAATTGACTCTATCTTCAGAACTTGTCATACTTGGATCATTTTTAAGAGATTTTCTAGTACCATAATGATCATGAGACTATTCATCTATGGAGTCATAATGAGCATGTGATGTATGACCCACATTGGTTGTAGTACTAGCATCTACCTCTGCTGAGTGTGGTTGGACTGTGTCAGCAGATGACCTGATGTGATTTGGTCTTTGTGTTAGATCTACCCTGTGATCTTCAGTACTTGGGGCTTGTATATCTGCTAACCTATTAAGAGAGTCTCCTGAAACATTCTTAGTCAAATAATTAAATACATTTGTGAATCCATTTAGATCAAACATCCAACTTGGAGTGTTTCCAACACTATTTGAGGAATTTTCATTAAATATGACATTTTTAGATTCCTTAATAGTATGGCCAACTTTGTTATATACTCTGTAAGCCTTAGCTTATGATGAGTATCTAACAAAGAATCAATCTACTGATTTCTTAGCAAATTTGGATAGATAATATTTGGAATTAAGTAGGGTGCATGGATATCCAAAAGGCCTGAGGAACCCTATGAATGGTCTTCTCTTATGCTATAATTCATAAGAGGTTTTTCCATGTCTTGATTATTAACACTCTGTTCTGAATATAGCACGTAGTGCTGACTGCTTCATCCTAGAATGTTATAGAAAGTTTGGGGTCAAACAACATGGTCCTTGCAGCTTCAATAAGTGTCCTATTCCTCCTCTCAGCAACTTCGTTTTGCTGAGGAGTTCTAGGAGCACTATATTGCCTAGCAATACCTTTGGATTCACAAAAGAGTCAAGGGTGTGGTTTTTGAATTCAGTTCCCTGATCACATCTAATTATTTTAACCTTTCGATCAATTTGATTCTCAACTTTTATAATAAATAATTTTAAAATCTTAGTAGTTTCATCTTTAGTTTCTAAAAAGAAAACCCAAGTGCATCTTGTATAATCATCAATATGATTTTCTACCCAAACTCTTTACAACCGTTGGCCCAAACAAGTCCATGTGAAGAAGGTGTAAAGGAGTTGTGACAGAATTCATTTCTTTGGACTTATGAGAAGATTTATGTTGCTTTCCCTTTTGACAAGCAACACAGTGGTCAGCACATGCAAACTTCTTGTTCGGTAGTGCAGTGACTAACTCGTTCCGAACTAGTTTGTTCATGTTTTTGAGATTCACGTGTGCCAATCTTTTATGCCAAAGAGAGGATTCATTCAAAGAATCTTTGGAAATGAAACAAGATAGATTTCCTAAAGGTGATGCATTCTGCATGTTGAGCATATACATATTGTCCATTCTGGGAGCTTTTAAAAGTATTTTATCAATTGGAATTTCAAATCCAGGGGATAAGATAATACATTCATGCTCTGTGAAAAGATCGTCATGCTTTTGGTCAAATAAATGAGACACACCCAGTAGATTGTAGTTTAACTCTTTCACATAATTCACCTTGTCAAAACTTACCTTGCCATTGCTGACTATCCTCCAGCCAGTAATGTATCCTCCTTTTGTATCACTTCCAAAGGCAATAGATCCACCATCATATGGTTCTAGATTTAGCAGACATGATCTATCATATGTCATGTGCCAGGAGCATCCACTATCCACAATCCACAAGTTAGTTTTGGCATGTGGATGATCCTGCGCATAAACAATTTGGTTAGTGATGAATGGGGACCCAAACTTGTTTATTCTTGGGTCTTCTAGTTTTTGGTAGTTTTAAGTCAATGGTAACTACTAAGGGGGTGTAAGTTGGTTTTGGGTCAACTAAGGATTTGACTGATGTCTTTGGTTTCAAAGGCTTCTTGTTTGGCTTTGCTTGATTCTTTGACATCTTCCTTTTTGTTGTGACCCTTTGAAGCCTTTAGAGATGGTGAAGGGTTCTCTAACTTATTCCTTTTCTTTTGATCTGCAACTGTTGACTTATTCGATAGATCATTCATGGATGCTGAATTTTTCTTGATTTTGGCACTTGAGTGATTTTTCTGTTGAATATGTTCTTTTATTGGTTGTTTGGCAGCTACAGACTTCTTTGAGGGTTTGGAAAGTTTGAAGGGGTATGCTAGGGGATTGTATTAATAGTATTTTGCAAAATGACTGTCTTCCCCACACGTTAGGCATGAGATCTTTATCTTCTACTTTTCTGAATTTAGCATCTTCCTGATCTCTTAAAGCTTATTCTTCATATTCTCAGTCTTCCCTCCCTTGGTTCCATTCGTCTTCTTGTTTTTCTTTTGATGAGCATGAGTGGACAAGTCTATCTTTTTCTTTGGAAACCTATTGTTATGAATTTCAACTGCTTCAGAGATGAACTTTTGAATATATGGTTGGGGTCTTATCTTTGAAGAGTCAGAGGTTCCAGCACAAGAACTTCTGGTGTGGTTTTTCTTGTTGAATCTATGCTTTGAGTGAAGCTTTGTCTTAGTAGAAGAATCTGACTCGATAGATAGTTGATGTGATTTAGAAGATGACTTTTCTTTTACAAATTTTACCTTCTTAATCACATCCTGCTTTGATTTTGCCTTCAGATCTTCTTTCCTTCTATCTTTTTCCTCCTTTTTCTCCTCCTCCTTCTTTTCTTTATTCTCCTCCTCTTTATCTACATTTTCAACTTTTCCATCTTTCTCCTCCTTCTCTGCTGTCTTAATTCTTTCAGCAGATGTCTTTGTACAGATGGGTTTGGCAGATAATTGCTTCTTTACCTTAAGGTTGTACTTAGGGGTATATGTGGGAGTGTATGTCGTTGGAGGTTCCAAAGAATTATACCCTAAACCTGTCTTGGTTTGATACAACTTTTGAGTGTTTTCAGTAAATACAAGTAATTTTTCAAACTTTTTAGTTTGAATATTTTATTTATCAGCATAGGTTTTAGCTATGGCTAAATCACCTTGTGCTAATTTTAATCTACTCAAGAGATCATCAATTTAGGTCTCTAAGTTGGTTTGTTCATGTTTTAGTTGTGAAACAATGTTTTCCAGCTCTATTATTTTATCTTTTTGAGCTTGGTTAGTTTTTTTAAAATCAGTTTTAAGTAGATTGATTGATTCCACATCTTTCATGAGATCCAAATTGTGATTTCTGTACAAGTTAACCTTAGCCTATACATTCAGGGGTACAACAGGGTTTAGATGTTACCTAAGGTAAAGAGGTTGAACTTCCATCCATCAATGCATTGTTGATGGGTGTGACATCTTCCACTTGGAAGCTCCAGTCAATCACCTTTTCTCCTGAAGCAACTGTTGTTGTATTTCTCTAGCTGAATGAGGAGGAAGAGCCTTGATGAGTTGAGTGTTGTTGATGGTTTGATGAGCTTGGAGGAGATGGGTTAGACTTTGGTTCTTTGCATTCCTTGGCAAAGTGTCCCAGTTGGTTGCAATTGAAAAACTTCACCTTACTTTTGTCAAATGAAAATCTTGATCTTCTCTACTTCAGGAATTTTCTTCAAGTTCTCTGTTAAAACTGCTTGGCCCTAAAGGATATTATTGCTATCTGATAGTTGATATCCATTTCTTCAAGGTCATCTGGATGAATACACTCCAGATATTTTTCAAAGAGTTGAAAGAAGTTGGCTTGGTCACTGACGAAAGCAGAGTTTGTGGGAAATGCTTGTGAAAAGGATGGTGAGGCTGGCTGATTCCATTTGCTGAATGACGATCATGATTGATATTCAACAGTTGGAGATTCAGGGTAGGTGATCATAGGTGCTTGATGAGTCACTATGGGAATTTGATAGATTTGGGAGTGGGAGTGATAATGAACTGACTCATGTATAGGGGCCATGAGAGCTAATGACTTTGAGGAGTTTGAAGATCTGCCAAGGGATTCTTCATATGCATCCATCTCCATTTGATAAGCACTAAGGATGTCATATAACTCCTCAAGACTCATTGTCATCAGATTCTCAGTTCTTCTAATGGACACAGTGTAGACTGTCCATGTCTTTGGTAAAGATCTTAAGAACTTTCTGAGAATATCATTATTCTCCATCATCACTCTAGCTTCATTTAAAGAGTCTAGAAGTTCAACATATCTAAGATATGTAACAGTCATGGTTTCTCCCCTTGTGAAACCAAAATTTTCGAACTTCTGTTTCAAGACATCTTTTTTGTTTTCCTTCATGTCCTCTGTTCCTCCAAACCTGGCTTTCAAAACTTCCCACAACTTTTGAGCAGTATTGAATTTCTTGAAGCCATGCATGATGTTGTTGGGTATACTCATTCTGATCAGCCATGAAGACTTTGAATCCACATCCATTTTCTTCAAATCTTTATATGAGTACTTATTAGGATCTTTGGGAATCATGGCTCCACCTTCACCAGTAGCTTGGACCATGGGGACATATGGTCCATTCAAAATAGAGAGCAAAAGTCTTAGGTATTGATTTCTTGTGAAATCCTCCATTCGGATTTTCTAGGTATCATAGTCATTTGGAGTAAACATGGGAGGTTTGGTTTGAGTCCCATTCTCCAAACCATGTTTACTAGAAATGGCTACAACAATCATATTGAGAGGATAGGGAGATATGAAGAAAGGTAGTGTTTGATATTGTGATCAAACGAAGAAACAAGTGATTTGTTGAAAAATGTTTTCAAGCAAATCAAGAGCTAATGTGCTGATACCACTGATTGGATCGAGTTGGTTTACACAAACAAGAACTTCTTCTTAGACCAGTAACTAACAAATACGGAATCTAAGTTCGTTACTTACTATCACAACACAAATACTTTGAGTAAAGATAAATACACGATAAGTTCTTTCAAAGTATTCACTTGATTGAACTATTTTGTACAAGGTTTACAATTCAGCATATCAGAGAATAAACTAATCTATGGTCAGATACTATAGTAGAACATGTAATTTGTGTATCGGAGTTGGCAACTGCTGTACTATGTTGTCGGCAAAAGGTAGAATACAGCAGCGTCGGCATGGATAGACTTGTTCTATGTAGTAGTCAATCGGCAGCTTATGGAGTTCACTACTGATTGGCAGTTGATCTGCATATGCTGAACAGCAGACATTCAGCATATGTAGATTAGCAGTTGCTTTGGTATATGCTGATCATCAGTCATTCAACATATACACTTTGGCTATGGATTCAACACTTGGCTTGATTCAACAGTTGACAGCCAATGCTGAAATCCTAAGTTCAGCACTTGGCCTGTTTCGACAGTTGATAGCCAATGCTGAAATCCTGAGTTTTCGATAGCTTCAACCTTCATGATTCAACAAAAAATAGCTCTCTATACCCCAGGGAGGTGAATGGAATGAGTGCAGGCCCTCGTCCAACGACAATTTGGGTTTATGTTCCGGGGTTGGGTATTAGTTATGATGCACCTCCTTTTTTATTGATTATTTACGACCTTTATAACTATTTTTAACGAGTCTTAAATAGGTACCTATTTTGATATTGAAATATATCATTCTGTTTCAAGTCAAGATGATCATAGAATATTTTTTACCTAAAAAGACAAAAAAAAAACAAGGAAATCAAACATAAAAAAAGTCAATACAGGTTGTTTTTTCAAAAATAAAAATCAAATGCATCCATCATTTTCTTAAAAACTCAAAACATTAATCTTGTTCTTTTGAAAACTCAAAAAATCTTCTTTATTTTCTCATTGGTTCTAAAAAAGGAGTTAACAAATTTCTGACTTGAAAACTCAAAACCTTAATCTTTCTATTTTGAACATTTAAAAGATCGATCCTTTAACTTTTGTTTCAATTCTTTAAGAACATGACATTATAAATTATATAGTTTAGTATCTTTTAATAAGTTATTAAAATAAGAATATTTATAATTTAAATATCTGATTGTTTAGTTAACATATTAAAAAATAATTATCATTTAATAAGAGAGATAGAGAGGCAAGAAGCATAAATTTAACGTTAACCAGAAGTCGTCATGTGTCACCTTTAATGTTTTATTTATTATATACTATAGATTTTTTTTAAATAATTCAAGGATTGCAAAATATTGGGTTAACGAGGGCATTACATAAGATTTCAAAGCTACAAAGTAGTCACTAAAAACGTTATATAAAAACAGAACTTTTATAAAAGATTTAACATTTTTTGATACGATTTATAAAAGTGTAAAGTTTTATAGAAGATAACATATCTGAAACTATAAAACAAGAATGGATAGAGAAGTCTTGTATAAGAAGATGACTTCCAGCATGTTTTTTGAGTTTTAAAACCCAACATATATAACTTACTAAAGTTTTATAAAAGATAACATATATGAAAGTATGAAACAAAAATGGAGAGAAAAGTCTTGTATAAGAAGATGACTTCCAACATATTTTCTAAGTCTTAAATCCCAACATATACATTTTGATTCACGACTTCACCATCTAGGTAATTGACACAAGTTTTCATCTAAAAGCCAAAAACATAAATTTGAAAATACTTCATGTGGTTAACTTTGGTAATCATGACCAATTTTGAACATGAGAACATACAAGTTTTTCAAAAACAAATCTCAACCTTCAATGTGAAGCTCAACCTACCACATTTGCATAATTGAATTGATCTAACCACATATAAGAATTTCATCATCAAAATAATGCAAGAGTAAACAATGTTTTACTCGAAACATCTTATAATCGCGTATTGCAATGAATTGAGTCAAAAAGGCAGTTCTATTCTATTGAAATTAACTTCTGATTCATATATCTAAACCTGCATATCTCCTCAAAGAAATCATCAGCACTGCTGTGGCCACTTTTCATCCCAAGAATCCTGATCTTCAACTTCTTTAACTTCTTTGCGAACTTCACCAAAGACTCAAGTGTGTTCATTTTCTGTTCAGCATTCAATGGTGATCTCACAGTGATCACTGCCTCTTCAAGGCAAGGAATCCTGAAACTTGAATCCACCTGAAAATGGGTAAAAATATGGTTAATGAATCAAGATTCTTGTTTTAGTAAGTAATTGTATTTCTTTTAGAACTCACATTCTTTAGGCTGTTCTTCTGGCATAGAGCAGCAAACATTGCACCATGGATGTCAAATGTTTTGAGCTTGGGGTGACTTTTGAAAAAGTCAACAAAATCGATCTCGGGAAAGGGGAGAAGAGCTTCAAAATCTCCAGTGAATTCAACTTTCATATAAAGATGCTTTACTTCACTTGCAAGTTCAAGTATTTTGTTTATTGCATCCCAACACCATTGGACACCTCTAATCGATAATGATTCAAGTGCCGTGAGCTTACCAAAGTCAACCATGTAAACTCTCCCTGCAAGCAATTTTTCAAGACCCACAATCACATCTCAATTTCTTAACAACATATCTACAAAAACAGTACCCACAAAATGAAAAATAAATATCACACACAAATCCAAATCCGCTTCGGATTTGGGGATATGAAGTTTATAACGATGATCTTGAAAATTTACCAGCATTGTTTGCAAGGGAAAGATGCTTTAAGCAAATAGTCTCACGAACTCTAATCAAACTACAGCCTTGAACCTCAAGGTATTCAATCTTTGGAGCTGTGAGAGTGAGCGAGCAGCTACCCGAACCATAAAGATCAAGTTTGCAATGCTCAAGATGAAGAAGCTCAATCCAAAGAGTCCTTAAACCCTCACAACCAAGAAGTACAAGATGGCTCAAGTTAGGAGTTGCTCTAAGTGCCTCAGCCAATGCCAAATCCTCCAATTTTGCTCCAACTATTTCAAGATTTTTTAGTTGTTGAAATGCATCCCATTTTGGAGCATTGACAATTAGCACGCCCCAAAGTCTTAAGGACTCCAAGTTTCTTGCCGCTTGTATGCATTCAAGTTTAGATGGATTTTCATTTGTCGTATTCTGATCAACAAGATTATCCATTCGAAGCTCAAGATTTTTCAACGAGGGTCCTACGACTAACAGCCACGAAGCCAGCCCTGCACTTGTAAAGGGGCAGTAAACTACAAGATCTTCCAGTTGAAAAGTAGACGAGACAAGATTCATCACAATGCAGTCTGAAGTTTGGCCATTTTGGAGGTTGTCAAAGATGCTACGGGGAAAGTAAAGGCTTTTAATGTAAGGCATCGAGTCTTTCCACTTCTTGGAGACACAATTACAAGACGCCACATCCTTGGCATTGTTTATGGTTGATAAAATGTACTGAACAACAGCATCAGGCAAGGAGTCCATTCTCTGGGGATAATCATCAAACACATGGTGGTCAGCTCAAATTCAAACAAAGTTCAAGACTGCATAATGACTTCAAACTAGAGTTAAATCTCACTTCAAGAAACTTAGAGCATAAAGGAGGGAAACCCCTCTTAAACACACCCAAATGGTCATCATTAGAAGACTAAATTCATGTATAATTGTATATCAAAGTATCATGGCAAACACAATTACAAGAATCCTAATTGTCTGTAAATCTTTAACTATGTTGGTGACAATCAAATCAAAAAATTAACCATCTCAGCAATAAGTAAGCAATACATAAAGCTTTATATGAATGCAACATAAAGGCAAAATCAGCATAAGTTTATCATGTTCTTCAAATTATACTGAAAAAGAAAACCTTATGTGGGTGAAAATCAACCAAATCCCAATTGTAGACAGATGTGAAGTGCCAAATTGATTATAAACAGATGGAACAAATCAAATTACAAAAAGATAAGCTTAAATTCAAACATAGGATAGAACATTTATCAGTGGATATAATTATTGTCAATTCCTTTAACTTAATCTTGGTTGTTGGATCTTCTGTCAAACTTTACAAACTCAACCGAAAAAACAAACAGAAAACATACAGGGGACTAAAATTAAACCACCAAATGGCTGTAATATGACGATCGCTAACGAATTGAATCCCCATAATCCGATAAACAAGATACAAACAACTACAGAATCTATAAGAAAGATGGATCTAGCGAATTTGCATTGAAACCCAAAATCAAAAAGAAAGAATACTATGCAAAATCAAATACCCAATAAGCTTAAACTATGAAATTCAAGAAGAATCAAACAATCTTACCTTACTCGCACAAGAAATTCGATCAACCAAATTTTAAATATGGAAGTATTAGAAACGAGTGATTATCAAATATCAGAATATGGAAGTAGAAATAGGAGCCTGTGTGAAGAGAATTTTTGGTTTTACTAAAATTTTGAATTTCGCCCGCCTTTGTATCTTATTTCTAAGACATGCAATTGAAATTAAGGAGTAGCACCATATCTTTTAACTTATCAATTTGATTTGGGATAACAAATCAATAAATGAAATTAAATATATTTAATCATTCTTTTGAAGAATATATAAACAATAAAACAATACAATCTCATGTTCTCTTAGTGACATTTATGATTGTCTCTCATAATTGTGGTGTTTGGTTAAATAACTGTATGTGTAAATTGACTAGGCCGAGTAAAAATTGTTGTTTTTAAGAAAACCTAAAGAATTCCTAATAAAAGAGATGATTTTATAAACTAATCCAGAATTATAAAAATTTCTCATAGTTAATGTAACAACTTACTCTTAAGTCCAGCTCTAAAGCCTTAAATGTAATTTGAGACTTGTTTCTTTTTCAAGATTTCATTCGTTTAATGTACTCTCTTTTTTGTGATTGATTAATTTTGTAATTTAATCTTACCTGTATGATTCTAGTATGTTTTGCCTTAGTCTCTAAAGTAATTTATAATGATTGAAAATGTAAATGACTAAACCACCTTAACAATTCCTTAAAATATAAGTGAAAATTTTGGGTTGTTCATCCGCATTCTTAGCCTTCACCCGCATTTCTCTGATTTCCATCCGCATTTCTTTGAATTTTCACTTGGGCGCATGACAACTGTTCAGGCGCATGACAACTGTTCAGGCGCATGACAACTGTTCAGGCGCATGACAACTGTTCGGGCGCATTTGACTGTTGGTGCATTTCCACTGTTTAGCAGCGTGACTACTGTTCAGGGGTCCTGAAAGTGGACGCATGGGCACTGTTCAAGAGCCCCGAGCAACACTTAGCATTTTAAAAATTTCAAACCCTTCCAGAAACATTTTGACCCGGTCTGCCCACCTCCAAACCGGCCAATGCATGGGTTGTTGCCATGCATTCGGCTACCCAGTCGACCAACCTCTTCACTCCTCGGTCCTCCCTAAACCGAACCCACACTCCACCTCTTCCTTTCAAAAACCGAATCCCCACTCCATTCCACCTTTTTCACACTCACTCGAACTCTCTACTCTCAGTTTTTCTCTCTCGGTAGATTTTCACAACCAAACCCGAGACATTTTCAGTCTTCAACCGAGCAAGAACAAGGATTCTAAGCTTCAAGACTCTCGGACCAACAGCTCTTACACCCTCTAAACCTTCTTCGGACACGGGTTATCTTGCGTGTTAGTTTTCTTATACCCGAACAAACCATTATTGTCGCTTTTCCTACTTTTCTTTCCTTTGAATCCTATTTTCTTGTTCAAAGGCAGAAACCCACGACCCAGTTGTGGCTTTGGTGTGACTTACAGCTCCTCAAAAGGTACACACTTCATCATACTCATTTACCTTGTGTTTGTGCCATGATATCTACCCAAAAACCCCTTTTTCTTGGGTTTTCAAGACCTTTCCACCCCTCCGTCCCAAAGCTAAACTTCATTATACACTAAAAACCGGTTTAAAAACATCTTATAAACATCTTATGACTTGAATTTCCAGAATGTTGGATGATGCTAAACTAATATTATTAGGATGGAAGATTTGGTATGGTGTTATGGACCTTAGAAAGCATGGTTAGGGACCCGAATAGGTGATGGAAGTACCTAAAAATGGCCAAATCCTTAACAACTTGTTAGAAACAAAATTTTCATGCCCTAAGACTAATAAATCAGTGGCTAAAACCAAACTTGGTGAAATTTTGGGATAACATGTTAATTCTATGAACTTATTTGGCTTAAACTAGCCTAACCGGGGGATTTTTGGATGAAATTCTAAAAATAATGTAACAAGCCTAAGAATCATAATATTTCAGTAATATAGGGGGCCTCAAACTCTTCTTTTGATGAAAGGATTTAAAGAGAATAGTCTAAAATGTCGATCCGGGTAAAAACAGGTTTTAACAAGTTAAACGTTAGAAACAAGACTTTTGTGCAAAGGACCTCAAAACTCTCTTAAAAATGGTCTAAAAGTAATAAGGACCCCTAGAAACTTATAAGGGCCTTATGGTGTCAAGAAATGAAAAGAACCAACTTCGGGGGTAAAAATTGTAATTTTGAAAACTTGAGGGACTAAAGTGTAAATTCTGAAAATTCGATCATATTTTAGTAAAATGTATAACCAGAAGCTACTATTATACTTATTTTCATATAAGAACTCGTGAGAAACTAAAAACGGGTCGTTTTACGCCTAAAATCCTAACTTTCCTAAAAAGGAAACTTTTTGACTCAAATTTCTAAGGGATGTGATCATATGTATTTTTAAATATATCTTACCTTTGCTCACCCTCCCGATAGTCTAAGAACCTATAGCTTATGCATATATCTTGCTCATAGGGTGCTAGGACCTGAATCTATCTGTGTGAAGAATCTTTGATCTGTCTAAGGTGAGTTTCTTGTGTCCCCTTTTAATTACTATTTTGGGGTGAAGCATGCTCTGTTTGAACTAAACTTTATTGGATACTATTATGCGATGCTATGTTATGTTATGGCTATTATTAGAACCTGCATCTATGTGTATCACAGTCATTAATTCTATGTGAACCGCTTGTTTATATGAGTAGATCTACTTGGGGAATCCCCCACGCACAGTGTCTTCCGATATAGGAAGGGTACCACACTGAGATCCCACGGGGTTGTTGTGGCATGTAACAGGTTTTATAAGATACTATGGTGTACCAATCGGCAGGTATGGTATACTGTTTTGAGGCTCAGTTTCCCTTATGGGATTTCCGGTAAACACAAGTTTAGAAGAGGCTAGCCGGGGCTGTGTGCAGGGTTGATTGTGATCCCACAACTGTGATACTATGTTTTTAAACTAAACTATGGATTCAATGAGTCCTTTTCTTTTTTAAAGTTTAAGCACTTAAACTCACCAACTTTTTAGTTGACACAAAGTCTTTTTGAGCATGTTTCAGGTAATTCTTGATGGGCTTGGATTTTATGAAAGACTCTAAAGCTGGCTTAGTACCGTGACTACCCCCTGGCATTACTTGAACTTTTTGAAACATTTGAAACAATTGGCTTTGTTATGTATTAACTTGAATAATTTTGTAATGGGTTATTTTTATGTTCGGGTCTGACTGTGTTGGCCCGGACAATTTTAATGTAATGTGATGCCATGTGATTTATCCTTCCTTGTGTGCTCTTGAGTGGTTAGTTTCCGCTGCCAAGTATATTAACAGTCTGTGACGTCCCACCCTCTTTTGGGCCCGGGGTGTGACAGATTGGTATCAGAGCCAAAGGTTGTAGAGAAATCGGGAATACCTTAGTAGACAGTAGGCTACAACCCTGATACCCTAGGACTGTCCTTGTTTTGAAATGTGTTGGGATGAATGGGTTTGGTAAATTGATGATTACACTTGATCAACGTAATCATGAATTTATCGGACACGTGAATTCCGGCGCGATCCCCTATTTGGTGTTAAAAATCTTTCTTTGCATAGAAAATGTTTTGAGTGAATCTAAACTCTGTTTTTGCCCCTGCGGTAACTATTATTATTATGAGATACTATCATCACTATTGCCATGAGCTATGAGAAACCAAATTACTCATAATGACTTTACAGGAATTCGAGATCGATGGCCAATAACGGAAAAGCACCCGCACTTCCCGTGGATGAGACCGCCCCTATAGGACGGCTGAGGAAGGCGACTTCTCCCTCACAATATGAAGCGTACATGAGGCGGTGCAGCCACCCCGGATGGATATCTATTACATTTGACGACACCGAGCCATCCGAAGATTCCTCCCCAACATCTCAGGTGAGGAGCCGGACCCGCTCCTACTCACCTCATGTTCCAGCACCGACACATTCGCCCATCCCACCTATTGGGAATAGGGGCGCGCGAGTCATCACTAGGCCTCTGAAGGGCACTAGACCAGGAGCTTCCGTCTCGTTCAGAATGCCACCTCCTCCACCCCCTCCTACGACTACTCCTGCACCGGCACCTCCGATGATGGGACCGCCTAGACGCCAACATCAGGACGAGTTCTGGATACCGCCTAGACGTAGCATGTACGATGGCCCGAGCGTTCTAGCTGGAGATCACTACTCGCAGTCCAACCGCCGTGCCAGTGACTTTGGTCCATCTGACCCCATGCTAAGCGACATACTGAGGACCATTCAGCGCCATGAGTTCACACTCCAGCACGCCACGCGGACCTCGCACTCCGCCCAATTTCAGGCACTAATGGCGTCCCATGGTGTCCAGCGCTTGGAGCAAGAACAAAAGAAGAAGGGGTCAGGCTGGTTCGGGTGGTTAAAGAAGAAGTGGCAATAGGGATGGAATGATGTTGATTATTGAATGATGCTACCATTTATGAGAAACTACTTAATTATTTCTGATACTATTATTTGGGGGTGATGACACCTTCCAGCTTGTATCGCTATGAAACTATCGACTCTGTTGATGCTTGTCATGTTATCTATGAGTGAACTTCTTTTATGATACTACCTTATCTATTGCAGGTTGCCTGTTTGGGTTATGAATTAGTATATTCTTAGGATTTGATTTGATTGCCTTTTGAATTGCTAATTGACTCTATGAATGTATGAGACTATGTATGACCTATTACTTGTTGCGTGTCCCCGTGTGTTTAGTGGAGTGACCCTTAGGAGTCAATTGGTGTATGGGATACTCGAAACAAAATTTATGAGACACTAAATAAGCTTATCTATGATTGACACCAGAATGTCGTCTAGAAGGGAAACACGCGGAGGAAGAAACAAGGGTGTTGGACACCCTAGGGGTCGAGGTGGGAACCGACCACCCACTCCACCTAGGGCCGACCGTGAGGAAAAAACTAACCTCGAAAATGTTGATTGGATCGCCGATTTGGTGGCCCAACAGATTGCTAATGCTATCCCCACCATTATCGCGCAAATAAATGCTGATCGGGAAAACACGACCCAGAATGATGGACCCAGAAACAACGCGGGAGATGCTGAGAATACCGAAGAAGTAAGAACAAGGTGTTCTTACAAAACATTCATGTCATGTAAGCCACAGGACTTCTTCGGCACTGAAGGAGAAATTGACACATACCGATGGTTAGACGAAATGGAAGCTGTACTGGACATAAGTGAGTGCAAAAACGAACATATGGTCAGGATTGCCTCACAATCCCTAAAGGGGCCAGCCCTAGAATGGTGGAAGATAGTCATTCAGCCAAGGGGCAGGGATGCTGCCGGCCACATGAAGTGGTCGGAGTTTCGAGAATTGATGTCCAGTAAATATTGTCCGATGAACCAACTGGAGTGGCTAGACACGGAATTTTTAAGCCTGGAGATGAGGGGCTCGAACTACACTAAATATATCAATTGATTTGCAGCTCTATCCAGACTTGTGCCTCACTTGGTAACTCCCGAATCTAAAGGCGTAGCCCGATTTATCTGGGGTCTGCATCCCAGAGTCAGAAGCATGGTCCGATCTGCTAGACCTACAACCCTCCAATCGGCTGTCGATCTTACTAGCAACTTAACGGACGACCTGATCAGGGCTGGATGGACGGATCAGGGGAGGAATGAGGATAAGAAGAGGTTAACGGGTGAGAAGAGAAGGTGGATCGATGTTAGAGGGGCCAGTGGCGGTGGTAGTAGCTCAAACAGGAGGGTCGATGAAAGGGCAAGACGTGATGAACAAGGGGCAAGAGGCCAAAGGCTATATGTAGGTACCAACCCCTTATGCACCAAATGCAAACTGCACCACCAAGGGGAATGCAATCCGATGCCCTGTTTTAGGTGCAAACGAACTGGCCACCTGATAAACGATTGTACCTTCGAGCCTGGGAAGCAATGCTATGAATGCGGGGATCCGTGACACATGCGAAACAAGTGTCCCAAGCTAGCAAGAGACAAGGATGCTAGGCCTAACAAGCCTAAAGGGAGAGCGTTCATAATGGACCCCAATGGTGCCCGCAAAGATCCCGACGTGGTAAACGGTACATTCCTCATTAATAACCACCCTGCTACTGTTTTGTTTGATACTAGAGCAACTGGTAGTTTTGTTTCTACTACCTTTAGACATTTAATTGATTCGGAATTTTGTACTCTAACTGATGCTTACACGGTAGAATTAGCCGATGGAAAGATAATAGAAACCAATGAAATTATCAAGGATTGCACGATAGAGTTAGAGGGTAACCCGTTTAAAATAGACTTGATGCCTATCACTTTAGAAGGATTTGATGTAGTCATGGGAATGGATTGGTTAGCAAAACATAAGGCTGTTATTGTATGTGGTGAGCGCTTGCTTAGGATACCTCTGACTGATGGAAGCACACTAACGATCCACAGTGACAGAAACGACAAGCTATACCCCATGATTTCTCACCTAAAGGCTACTAAGAGCCTCCACAAGGGATGCTCAGCCTTCATAGTCTACGTAATGAAAGCAAGGGAGGAAAGGAGAATCGAAGATATACTGGTGGTGATTGAGTACCCGAAAGTTTTTCCCGAGGACCTACCGGGACTCCCTCCAACTAGACAGGTCGAATTCCAAATTGACCTAGTGCCTGGTGTCGCACCAGTGGCCAAGGCACCTTACCGACTCGCTCCACCTGAGATGAAGGAGCTAATGGTGCAAATCCAGGAATTACTGGATAAGGGATTTATTCGGCCGAGTGTTTCTCCGTGGGGCACACCGGTATTGTTCGTCAAGAAGAAGGACAGGACCCTGCGAATGTGTATTGACTATCGGGACCTTAACAAGCTTACAATCAAGAATCCCTATCCTCTCCCAAGAATTGATGACTTGTTCGACCAACTACAAGGAGCCCGCTACTTCTCCAAAATAGACTTAAGATCGGGGTATCACCAACTAAAGGTGAGAGAGGAAGATGTACCCAAAACAGCTTTTTGAATAAGGTATGGGCACTATGAATACTTAGTCATGCCCTTCGGACTGACTAATGCACCCGCCGCGTTCATGGATCTTATGAATCGAGTGTGTCGTCCATACCTAGAAAAATTTGTCATTGTATTTATCGATGACATCCTGATCTACTCCCATAGCCAAGAAGAGCACGTGAAGCACCTCAGACTAATTCTAGAACTACTCAAGATTGAACAGCTATATGCGAAATTCTCCAAATGTGAGTTTTGGATGCGCGAAATCTAGTTTTTAGGGCATGTGGTGAACAAATAGGGAATTTAGTTAGACCCGTCAAAGATTGAAGCCATTAAAAACTGGAAAATTCCTGAAACTCCTACAGAGATAAGGCAATTTCTTGGTTTAGCTGGATACTACCAAAGGTTTATTAAGGACTTCTCACGAATTGTGCAGCCGTTAACCGCTCTAACTAAGAAGAATACAACCTTCACATGGGGTAAAGAACAGAATGACGCATACGAATTACTCAAGGAGAAGCTGTGTAGCGCACCTGTCCTCGCCCTACCCAAAGGCATTGATGATTTCGTAGTCTACTACAACGCATTGCGTCAGGGGTTGGGATGTGTATTAATGCAGCGAGATAAAGTAATTGCTTACGCGTCCAGATTGTTGAATGAGCATGAGAGAAACTATACTACCCAAGATCTGGAACTGGGTG
The DNA here is from genome assembly GCA_025506505.1 of Flaveria sonorensis. NCBI lineage: Eukaryota > Viridiplantae > Streptophyta > Magnoliopsida > Asterales > Asteraceae > Flaveria > Flaveria sonorensis. Next base: position 15,797,116 of record CM046430.1, on the reverse strand, counting down.
CCGTGGTGTTTGCCCTCAAGATATGGATACACTACCTTTACGGTACCAAATACGTCATCTACACTGACCATAAAAGTCCGCAACACATTCTGGATCAAAAGATGCTAAATATGCGTCAGCGAAGGTGGGTAGAACTGCTGAGCGATTATGAATGTGAGATTCGCTACCACCCAGGAAAGGCCAATGTGGTAGCTGACGCCCTGAGTAGAAAGAAAAGGGAGAACCCCTTCGTGTCCGTGCTCTGAGAATGAGCATGTTTACCATTCTTACCGTTAGATTGATAGAAGTACAAAAGGAAGCCTTGAGCAATGACAAACTAGCGGAAGAAATGCTAACAGGAATGGAAAAACGTTTGGAAATATGTAGTGACGGGCTGTATAAGCACGAGGGAAGAACCTGGATACCGAAACATGGGGGAATTATAGAGATAGTCCTGGATGAGGCGCACAAATCAAGATACTCAGTTCATCCAGGAAGTGACAAAATGTATCAGGACTTGAGGGTTCTTTTCTGGTGGCCTGGGTTAAAGAAATCCATTGCCACCTATATGGGGAAATGCCTGACATGTGCGATGGTAAAGGCCGAGAACCAAAAGCCATCAGGAACCTTACAACAGCCTGAAATCCCTGAGTGGAAATGGGATAACATTACGATGGACTTCGTTACAAAGTTGCCAAGAACTTCTCGTGGGCAAGATGCAATCTAGGTAATAGTGGAAAGGCTGACCAAATCAGCTCACTTCCTACCTATACGAGAAGACTATGATTTACCGAAGCTAGCTCGACTGTACATCGATGAGATAGTGACAAGACATGGAGTACGCCTATCGATTATCTCAGACCGTGATAGTCGTTTCACTTCATGATTCTGGAAGTCTCTCCAACAAGCTTTAGGGACACGTCTTGACTTAAGCACCGCATACCACCCTCAAACTGATAGGCAAAGTGAAAGAACCATTCAGACATTAGAGGACATGTTAAGAGCTTGCTTGATCGATTTCGGGGGAAGTTGGAATAACCACCTTCCTCTAGTGGAGTTCTCCTACAATAATAGTTACCACGCAAGTATAAAAGCAGCTCCATATGAAGCCCTATATGGTAGAAAGTGTCGATCACCTTTGAGTTGGAATGAGATTGGTGATAGCCAAATAATGGGGCCCGACATTGTAATGGAAACCACGGATAAGGTATTCAAGATTAAGGAACGATTAAGAGCAGCCAGGTATCGTCAGAAGAAGTACGCCGATAGAAGGCGGAAGCCCCTGGAATTCCAAGTGGGCGATAGAGTGATGCTAAAAGTCGCACCATGGAAAGGTACAGTGAGATTTGGTAAGAAGGGCAAATTAAGCCCGAGTTACATTGTACCATTCAAAATTTTATCGAGAGTTGGCCCGGTAGCATACCAATTAAAGCTACCCCAAGAGTTGAACTACGTACATGACAATTTTCATGTGCCAAACTTGAAGAAGTGTTTTGTAGACAAGGCCTTGGAACTTCCATTGAAAGATGCCAAAATCACCAATGAGTTGAAGTTTATGGAAGAGCCCATAGAGATTACTGATCAACTTGTCCAGAAACTTAGACGAAGTCGTATACCCAAGATCAAAGTAAGATGGAACTCTAGGCGAGGACACGAATTCACATGGGAAAGAGAAGATGTGATGAGGAAAGAGTATCCACACCTCTTTAAGCCCACTCATCCAGAATCTAATCTAAACTAAAATTTCAAAACAAAATTTCCTAAACGGTGGGTGAATGTAACAACTGACTCCTAGGTCCAGCTCAAAGCCTTAAATGTAATTTGAGACTTGTTTCTTTTTCAAGATTTCATTCGTTTAATGTACCCTCTTCTTTGTGATTGATTAATTTTGTAATTTAATCTTACCTGTATGATTCTAGTATGTTTTGCCTTAGTCTCTAAACTAATTTATAATGATTTAAAATGTAAATGACTAAACCACCTTAACAATTCCTTAAAATAAAAGTAAAAATTTTGGGTTCTTCATCCGCATTTCTGAGCCTTCACTCGTATTTCTCTGATTTCCATCCATATTTCTTTGAATTTTCACTTGGGCGCATGACAACTGTTCAGGCGCTTGACAACTGTTCAGGCGCATGACAACTGTTCGGGCGCATTTGACAGTTGGTGCATTTCCACTGTTTAGCCGCGTGACTACTGTTTAGACATCCTGAAAGTGGATGCATGGGCACTGTTCAGGTGCCCCGAGCAACACTTAGCATTTTAAAATTTACAAACCCTTCCAGAAACATTTTGACCCGGTCTGCCCACCTCCAAACCAGCCAATGCATGGGCTGTTGCCATGCATTCGGCCACCCAGTGGACCAACCTCTTAACTTCACGGTCCTCCCTAAACCGAACCCACACTCCACCTCTTCCTTTCAAAAACCGAATCCCCACTCCATTCCACCTTTTTCACACTCACTCGAACTCTCTCGGTTTTTCTCTCTCGGTAGATTTTCACAACCAAACCCGAGACTTTTTCAGTCTTCAACCGAGCAAGAACAAGGATTCTAAGCTTCAAGACTATCGGACCAACAACTCTTACACCCTCTAAACCTTCTTCGGACATGGGTTGTCTTGCGTGTAAGTTTTCTTATACCCGAACAAACCAATATTGTCGCTTTTCCTACTTTTCTTTCCTTTGAATCCTATTTCCTTGTTCAAAGGCAGGAACCCACGACCCAGTTGTGGCTTTGGTGTGACTTACAGCTCCTCAAAAGGTACACACTTCATCATACTCGTTTACCTTGTATTTGTGCCATGATATCTACCCGAAAACCCCTTTTTCTTGGGTTTTCAAGACCTTTCCACCCCTCTGTCCCGAAGCTAAACTTCATTATACACTAAAAACCGGTTTAAAAACATATTATAAACATCTTATGACTTGAATTTCCAGAATTTTGGATGATGCTAAACTAATATTATTAGGATGGAAGATTTGGTATGGTGTTATGGACCTTAGAAAGCATGGTTAGGGACCCGAATAGGTGATGGAGGTACCTAAAAATGGCCAAATCCTTAACAACTTGTTAGAAACAAAATTTTCATGCCCTAAGACTAATAAATCAGTGGCTAAAACCGGACTTGGTGAATTTTTGGGATAACATGTTAATTCTATGAACTTATTTGGCTTAAACGGGCCTAACCGAGGGATTTTTGGATGAAATTCTAAAAATAATGTAACAAGCCTAAGAATCATAATATTTCAGTAAATTAGGGGGCTTCAAACTCTTCTTTTTATGAAAGGATTTAAAGAGAATAGTCTAAAATGTCGATCTGGGTAAAAACGGGTTTGAACAAGTTAAACGTTAGAAACAAGACTTTTGTGCAAAGCACCTCAAAACTCTCTTAAAAATGGTCTAAAAGTAATAAGGACCCCTAGAAACTTATAAGGGCCTTATGGTGTCAAGAAATGAAAAGAACCAACTTCGTGGGTAAAAATTGTAATTTTGAAAACTTGAGGGACTAAAGTGTAAATTCTGAAAATTCGACCATATTTCAGTAAGATGTATAACCAGAAGCTACTATTATACTTATTTTCATATAAGAGCTCGTGGGAAACTAAAAACTGGTCGTTTTACGCCTAAAATCCTAACTTTCCTAAAAAGGAAACTCTTTGACTCAAATTTCTAAGGGATGTGGTCATAGGTATTTTTAAACATATCTTACCTTTGCTCACCCTCCCGATAGTCTAATAACCTATAGCTTATGCATATATCTTGCTCATAGGGTGCTAGGACCTGAATCTATCTGTGTGAAGAATCTTTGATCTGTCTAAGGTGAGTTTCTTGTGTCCCCTTTTAATTATTATTTTAGGGTGAAGCATGCTCTGTTTGAACTAAACTTTATTGGATACTATTATGCGACGCTATTGTATGTTGTGGCTATTGTTAGAACCTGCATCTATGTGTATCACAGTCATTAATTCTATGTGAACCGCTTGTTTATATGGGTAGATCTACTTGGGAATCCCCCACGCACAGTGCCTTCCGATATAGGAAGGGTACCACACTGAGATCCTGTGGGGTCATTGTGGCATGTAACAGGTTTTATAAGATACTATGGTGTACCAATCGGCAGGTATGGTATACTGTTTTGAGGCTCAGTTTCCCTTATGGGATTTCCGGTAAACACAAGTTTAAAAGAGGCTAGCCGGGGCTAAGTACAGGGTTGATTGTGATCCCACAACTGTGATACTATGTTTTTAAACTAAACTATGGATTCAATGAGTCCTTTTGTTTTTAAACTTTAAGCACTTGAACTCACAAACTTTTTAGTTGACACAAAGTCTTTTTGAGCATGTTTCAGGTAATCCTTGATGGGCTTGGATTTTATGAAAGACTCTAAAGCTGGCTTAGTACTGTGACTACCCCCTGGCATTACTTGAACTTTTTGAAACATTTTAAACAATTGGCTTTGTTATGTATTAACTTGGATAATTTTGTAATGGGTTATTTTTATGTTCGGGTCTGACTGTGTTGGCCCGGAAAATTTTAATGTAATGTGATGCCATGTGATTTATCCTTCCCTGTGTGCTCTTGAGTGGTTAGTTTCCGTTGCCAAGTATATTACCAGTTTGCGACGTCCCACCCTCTTCTGGGCCCGGGATGTGACAGTTAAGTCCTTGGCAATTGGCATATCAAATAAACAAAACTAATAAAGGGGTTTAATTGTTTGTTTAAAATAAATGACGAAAAGTCTTGTTGAGAATACTAGTTAAACCATACATCCTTGACGTATCTAAGTCGTCAGCAACAATTTCAAATATAACCTAAGTTATACATATATGCATATGTACATAACTTGGCTTATAGTGCAATGCTTATTGTTGGACTTATATGCCTAAGACATAACGTATAATAATATTGTCAATGATATATTATCTCAATAGTTGATATTAAGTTCAAAACGTGTACTACTTGTTTTTTTGTTTAGACAATTATCATTAAGTAAAATGATGAACTGTAAATCATAACATATTATTGTTATTATATTCTATGGAGGCACAAAAAATATAAATAATACATGAATAAATGTTAATTGATATTTATGATTCAATGCATGTATTGTGATAATTCTTCTTCAAGTTTTACATCACCATAGCATACAACATTTAAGTATTAGATGTTTAAGTGTGTGGTATGTCTAACACATATATAATGTGAATAAAATGATGCAAAAGAGTCTTTAGGGAGACAAATCAAACTAGTGGTACTTGGTTATCATAAAACTACAAGAAATACAAATCAAACCCACACCTTATAGCATGGGGAGGCTGAAAAGGGGGAGCATGGGGTTATCTCATGCTCTTGTCTCCTTCATCATTCATTATAAGTAATTTAAAATGGGTCTAGTGGTACTTGTGTCTCTTTGACTTGGTGAATAAAAGAAAATTTTTGGTTTTGTATTTTTCCACCAGAACAACCGAGAAGAAAAGGGAGAGAGGTAATTTCTCTCTACCAAACAAAAGAAAAAGGAGTGGTCTTGTATCCTGATTTCTAACATAGAAAAAAACACTACAAACTACCATTTGTTATGTAGTTTGTTTTGGTTATTTGGCTTGTTAGTTTCATACTTGCATTACATATAATCATTGCTAAACAAAAGTGTATTAGTGAATGATTATCATCTTGGTGGTTGTTAGCACAAAGGATAGAGCTTGCTTGGTATGACCATGTTAGAGAAGTTCTTGTTTATGTTCTTTGTCTTCTTAAAGGCAATCATTTCGCATCAAAGGTTATTATTTCTGTAAAAACCCTATAGTTGGTTTTAAAGTTTCATATTTTACATATGGATCCTAATGGGATTAGTTTTAAAAGACATAAAACTGCATGTTAATAAATAGCTTTCATTGCAAATGATTGTGATAGTCATTAAATTCCAATCCTTATTTGCTTCACATTTGTTTACATGATTTAATTCTCATTAAATATTACAAAGACCAATTGTATTCATGTGCATGTGTCCTTGGACTAACATCTCAAATTACATTGAATCTAGAGGCAAAAGAAAATGGATTGCTATATCATATGATATGAAGTTTACTGCACAACTACTAAATAACTTGGGATAACCTTTTATGAATTATTTGAGGGTATGCTTTATGTGCTTGGTAATAGAGATGAGATCTTAGTTCAGTAGTATGATATGTTCTCATATATAAATGGTGAATACTTATCCAGTTTGAGAGATATACTTGCCAATAAGTGAACTCAATACTATAGTAGAGACTACAAGAATAAGGACATACGGAATAAACTCATGAGATCTTTTTTAAGCCAATGGTAGGTGTGTACCATTGTGATTAGGAAGAAACAAGATTTTACTCAACTCACCTTATCATAGTCCTATAGTGAGTCGAGAACCTTTAACTTAACTGAGAGTTATGCATCCAGCGTTGTTGCCATTGTTACAACACCAACACCGACTACAACCGTGTCGCCACATTACATGCAACCATACAAACCTAGTTGACACTTTGAAGAGGATTTTATGTCAATTGCTATATTAAATCCCCAAAACATGATCATATAATATTTGGATCAATTCAATCTAGATGGTCTAAAGGAGATGGATATGGTGAATTAGATGGCAATGTTAATAGGGGTGTTCAAAAATATCCAAATCCGAGAATCCAATCCGAGAATCCGAATCCGAGAATCCGAATCCGAAAATCCGAATCCGAAATAACCGAATTTTCGGATATTCAAAAATTCGGATATCCGAATTTCGGATATCCAAAAATTCGTAATCGGATTCGGATAGTGATTTTCAAAAGTTTCGAATATTCAGATATCCGATTATCCGAAAACTTAAAAAAATTATTTTTTTTTAATTTTAGACATATTTTTACTTTAGATTGAGGTTTTCAAGTGTATATTGGGACTTTTATGATATGAGTTGGTTTTTTATATTATTTTTATAATAGCATATGTCTAAATATTGTAAAAAAACTAAAAAATAAAAAAATAAAAATAATAAAAAATGAATTTCGGATATCCGAATCACTATCCGTATCCGTATCCGAAATTTTGGATATCCGAATTTTGGATATCCGGAATTTCGGATATGGATACGGATAATGATTTCTACTATCTAAAATTTTCAGATATCCGAAATTTTGGATATCCGACTTTGAACACCCCTAAATGTTAACCATAAGAATAAAATGGTTTGCCAAAAGAATTAGATAAAGCTTTTAGGGTTATCCAGATGATGTTCGAAAGATGTTAAATGAGTTTAACAAATCCAAAGCAAAATGTTTCAAATTACTAGAAGCCGTGGAGAGCACCAAAAGACCCATGAGCAATATCTCTACATTTAGTGGAACTTCATGACAGAGGAAGGTGTGCCTATGTCTTCATGGCCAATGAATCTCAGGTACCTCTCTTTACTTGTAATCTAGAATGTGAAGATATGCTAATAAGTTGGGCCAATTTTGTCAAAGTGCTTGTAAAAAGTGTTGAAGATGCTAAAAATGATAATAGGGTTTGAAAGAAACAACATAAATATAATTTTGAAATTATATTTAAATTAAGAATTTTGAAAAAAGAAAATATCATAAAAGATAAAATTGTGTGTCAATAAACTGACATTAAGGACCTTGTTACCAAATTAGTTAAAAACTATATAAGGATCGCTAAACAATGAATATGTTGAAAAGTGGTGTAAGTTTTCTATAGTTTATAAAATATGCTATGCTTAAGTTCATAGCAAAACCATATTTGAAATTGGATATAATGTTACTAAGCCTCTAATTGACTACATCCATGCTCTAACCTGAGGATGAGTGTTAATTGTTTATAGTTTAGGCCTATTTGTATTAGCCTAGTTAGTTCTAGCCCATGGGCAATATATTAAGGTTTCTATCTCTACTTATAGAAAAGTTCTCTTCTTTTGTAAATATACCTTACATCAATACAATACCATATTACACTCTAGTAATATTGAAACCACTAGAGTGAGAACCAATGTATCAGGGGATAGTACGGGAAAATAAAGTGTTGAGGGAATTAAGTAATAGACTAACTTATGGTTTTATACGGTTATCTACTCCTATGGATTTTTATATTATATGGTAATTGGTGGAATATATCTAGTTAGTCGAACAATCAAGCTCACCTCTCCTTGAGCCTGGCATGCAATTTATATGAGCCAACTCGTCTCAAAATTTATATGAGCAAATATTGGGTGTGGAGTTATGTTTTAGCAAACTGCAAGCCATAAGCAATTTAAACAAACCTACCCTTAGTATATAAATCCTCTATTATATTGTCCCAAAGATCATACCATTACATCCCTAATGTAAGGATTAGACTTAGAGGCTGATGCAACCAAAGAGCTCTCAGCATGCATATGTGAAGTACAAGGAAGTTACTTCGAAAGATTTGATATAAATCAGTGAATTATGCTAAGTATCTAATCTTCCGAAGCCAAAAGACCAAATCTTCGAAAGCCAAAGATGAAGTCTTCCGAAGCTTCAAAGACAAAGTCTTCCGAAGCCAAAGACTGATTTCTTCCGAAGACAGAGATGACATGCTTTTTCTGAATCACCTTTTCACAAAAGCTGACTACTTTCCGCTGCCACCTCTGAAAACTGTAGAAACCTCTCGAAGATTAACATTTAGTCTTTATTGTATTTATTAATAGTTTTGTCATAGTTTAGGGACTTATTTGTAAATATATGTTCCTTTTTGTTTTCTTTGATAGTATAAATAACATAGATTATGTATTGTGTAGGAAGCATAAAGACTAGACTAGTGCACCTTAGAATCAGTTGAACAAATTGTAACTGTTCTCTACACTTATATTTATATGCTTTTTATCAATGAAAAACTATGAATTTTTTCTGATATGTTTACATTGATTTGATTACTTGTGTTTGTTTTGATTCAGTTGCATCACAATATCATCACAGATTGATCTATTTTGATCCTAGCAAATGGTATTAGAGCTGTTGGTTCAGTGATTTGAGCTTATCGACATTTTGAGCTCTCTGAATCACTTGAATCTGTGATTGATAAGCAATTTGATCAAATAATTGTTGAATTCAGTTATGTTTCATCAATAGAAACATGATTTGAATCACAATTTCATGTTCAATTCGTTCAAATTTGAGAATTTGACCTAAATTATGTTCGAACCTGTTCTTCATATTCGGACTGTATTTCAATCAGAAGATTGAATTATTGTTGTTGTTTGTTGAAATTGAAGATGAAGGATTGATTATCGACCTATAAACTACCTAATTAGAATTTTTTAGATCAATTCAACAAGTTTTGAAGATTTTCAGAAGATTTGTGTTCGTTTGAATCTGTTGAATTAGGCGCATTAGGTTAAAACACTGCTGAAAATTGCCTAAGTGTATAGGCGCTTGACAACTGTTTAGGCGTTTGAACACTATTCAGGCATTTTTGGTCTAGGCATTTGACCATTGTTGAGGCTCATTACAACTGTTTGAACACTTTGAAACTTTTCAGAAACTAAGTAATTCTAAGCGCATAACCACTGTTTAGGTGCATTAGAACTGTTTTGGCATTCTACAACTCAGGCGCTTGACAACTATTCAGGCGCATTACAACTGTTCAGGCGCATTATCAGTTGGGCATTTCAGAATTCTACTAAGGCAGTCCCTTAGGTGTTTCTACATCAAAGTTGGGTGTTTGACAACTGTGTGGGCACTTCATCACTGTTTAGGAGCATCAACTCAACACTTAGAAATTTTTTCAAAATTTAAAAAACCGAAAATATTTTCAATTCATTGTTTTTATTCAAAAACTTTAAAAAAAACAACGAAAACAAATCTTTTTCTTAAAAACAAAAATTTAAAATGGTCAAATCTGAAGATTCCGAGAACAGAGTTCCTAAGTTGAAAAACAGAGCTGATTTTAAGAACTGATCTCTTAGATTTAAACATCATCTTAATTCTATTAACACTGACTTGTGGAAGTCAATAGAAATAAGACCTCATATCCCTATTACATCAGATGGTCCTGATAGAGGTTTTGTCTACACAAAAGACTCTCCAGAACCTTATCCTGAAGATGGGTTACAAGGTGATGATCTATGAAAAGTAAAGAATGACATTAAAGCATATTCATTGATGTGTAAAGGATTACCACTAGAAGTCTTAACTAGACTTGATGGATATCAAACTGGATATACTATGTATAAAGCTTTGAAGATAATATGTGAAGGTGGTAAGGAGATTCAAGATCTCAAGAAGCAAAAATTGAAGAGGCAGTTAAAGCTGTTTGAGCATTTATCTGGTGAAACTATAAACCAAATGATGAATAGATTTGTGCAACTTACAACTGAGATGTCAATTGCTAGCATAAAAAATGATCTCAAAGATCTAAATTTCAGACTTCTCAATGCTCTTCCATCCTCATGGAAACAAACAGTGACATTGTTGAAGCACACTGAAAAATTCCCTATGGATCTTGATCTATTGATTGCCACAATTGAGTCAGTTGAGATTGATGAAAGCTCAAGAAACAATGATAGAGCAGCATCAATGTCTCAGTACAAATATGTTGCATCTCCAGCTAGCACAGTGGAGAATGCCTTTATGGCAAAGAATGAGAATTCACCAGAAGAAGAGGGTGATCTGTTTGTTAGAGCAGGGTTCTTTACAGATTCTTCATATACAAGTGCTCCTGCTTATGCAACTCAACCACAACCTTAGTCTCCTCCTAAACCTCAAAACTCTAAACCTCAAACTAAGACTCCATCTTCTAACTCTGCTAAAACTAGCAAAGTTAAAGATGTTATTAGCATCCTATTACAGGATGAGGAGTCCAAAACTGCTTTTACTGCTTTTTTGGCTAGTTTTCAAGCTTATCAAGGTAGTCATTTAACACAATTAGATCTTGTTTTGCAGGACTTATTCGAGATGGATCTAGACGATGTAGAAGAGATGGACTTAAACTGGCAAATGGTGATGATTGCATATAGAACCCAGAAACATTCTTATGTCAACAGGAACTACAAGCCAAGTGCTAACAAGACTGTTGGATTTGACAAATCTAAGTTAAGGTGTTTCAACTACAATAGCTATGGCCACTTCTCACGTGAATGCAAAGCTCCCAGAAACAAAGGAGGGAATGGTCAAGCTAGTTCAAGCAATCAAAGATATCCACAATAGTCTCAGAAGACATTCCAAAAGCCATATCAAAGTCTACCAATGCCTGAACTTAAAGATGAATCTAAGTCTTCTGAAGAGCCTAAGAAAGCTCTTGTCGTGAGCATCAAGGATGGATATGACTGGAGTGCGTATGCAGAGCAGTTTACAGCTGACTTAACCTCTAGTTTATCTCTTATTGCAAAGGTTCAAGGTGAAGACTGGTCAGAAGATAGTGATCCAAAGGCTGAAGATGACTCTAAAAATGAAGAAGAAAAGTATGACTGGAGTGATAAATCTGATCCTAAAGAGAATTCATAAGAAGTTGCATTAATGGCACAATCAAATCAACCAAAGGTTGAAAATTTATCTTCTAACTCTTAGACTACTTCACCTAAATATCTTGAAATACCAGCTGAAGTAAGAGAAAAACTATGCACCAAATCTTGCTTTGAACATGTAGATTATTACCAAACTTACTCATACAAAATTTGTGAAAAGCTCAAGCAAGAGGAATTAATGCATAATAAACTTAAAAATGACCACAAAATATCATATGAAAAGATCATTTCTCTACAAACTTCATGGAACAAAACTTTGAAAGAACTAGAAATTGTTTCCAAACAACTTGAAGAAATGACTAAGAACTTGGAAGAGGAGAAAATAACACATGCTGCTACACAAGTTGATCTTGCAAAAGTCAAAAGTTCCAAAACAATTATAGAACAACTGGTAAGTGAACGAAAGGACAAACAAAAAGCAGGCTTAGGTTTTACACACGAACCAATGCCTGAATCTATAACAAACACTTTACCAGAGAACTTCAACACACATGATCATTCTCCTAAAAATAAAGCTAAACTTAAAGCTTTACAAAACAAAAACAACAAGATTTCTGATAGTGAAGAAGAGAAAACCAATGTTGAAATCTTTGAAGAAAAAGATACTGAAAAGATCAAAAACGGTCATACGGTAAAAGTAAAATCATATGAACCACGACCGAAAAGCAAGAAAATATTTGTTCCCAAAGAATCTGTTTTGGAAGAAGTGATCATTAAAAATAATAAACAAAATTCCAAAAACAAAGATAAAGCAAAACAAGAAGAAGGAACATCAGAAGATTCAAACTCTTATGGTCTAAATAATCCAGAGTTTATTAAATGGAAAAAAGATCAGAAAAAGAAAGAAACTAAAAAAGAATATTCACCTGAAGATGTTCAATCTCAAATAAAATCAAGTTCTACAAAATCAAGGAACCAAAGAAGAAGAAGAAAATTGACTAAAGCTAAAACTGATCAAAATAAGAGTCAAGAAAATCAGACAAAAACAACAAATCAAGCAACTCAATTTAAACCAATAAAATTTGTGTCTACTGGTACTTTGACATAAACTTAATTCAAGAAGTTAAACAAACTCCTAAGAACAAATCCAACTCTGATATGAAAATAGGTTCAGATTCGAAGTCTTCTGCTGTCGTTAAACGATTTGTTTCTAAGGATTCTAAGAATGCAGTTCATGTACAAAAGTCAAAACCAAATATACAAAAGAACAAATTGTCAAATCAAAAACAAAAATTTTCAAATCAAAAACAAAAGATTAACTTTTCGACGCCTAAATCTAAACAAGGATCAAACGTTGCGTCAACATCAAAAGTTAATAAACAGTTGTTTAAAACACCATAAAGGTACTGTGAAATTTATGACATGTATAATCATAAGACTGCTGAATTTGTTTTAACAAGTACTGTCACATATGTGATATGAGAAATCACTTAACAGAAGATTGTTACTTTAATAAGTACTGTACCTTCTGTGATGAAAGGACTCACAATACAGAAAATTGTTACTTTAGAAAGAGTTCGCCAAGGAAAGGATTTGCCAATACACAATTGAGCAAAGGCTATGTTAATCCTCAGTTTAAAAGAAATCAAACCGTTGGTTTTCAAAGATTAACTAATCAACCTTCCTTAGGCTTGAGATCTTTCAAAGAAATGACTCTGTGAGACCAAAACAATACATTCAAGATCAATTCATTCCAAGGTCTGTGAGAATGAATCAAAAATTTATGAATAATAGAATTGGTAAATTCATTAAAAACAAGCCTGATGTGAATAAACTCCATTTTAAACAATTCACCATTGTTGATAAGTTTGGCAAACCCAAGACCATCTCGGCTTGCGTCGATAACTCAACTTAATTTTCTTTGTCTTGCAGGTACGCCCTAGAAGACCTATCAACACATGGTATATGGATAGTGGGTGTAGTCGGCACATGACAGGCAATCATGCCTTACTTCAAGAATTTAAGTTAAAAGATGGTACGCACGTTGCCTTCGATGGTGATGCAAGAGGAAAAATTATAGGGCAAGGGAACAGTATCCAACGGGATAATAAACTTTGTTAAAGTCAACTACTGCTCATAGTTGACTTTAATTTGTTAACTGTTTCCAAAATTTGTGACAAATCTTACTCAGTTCTTTTTGATGATTCTTTCTGTTATATTTTGAAGCCAGGTTTTCAGATTAGCAAAGACTGGGTGGTTGTTAAAGCTGTTAGGGATCAAGATGTATACAAGCTGGATATGTCTCAAGTTGATCCATCTACAGAAACAACTTGCCATATTGCTCAAGCATCAAATGACAAAAGTCAGCTTTGGCATAGACGTTTCGGGCATTCCAATTTCAAGAACATGAACAAGCTTGTATCAGGAAATCATGTTGTAGGTCTTCCAACAAAGAAGTTTACCACAACTGATCTGTGCTCAGCTTGTTTAAAAGGAAAGCAACACAGAGCGTCTTATAAGCCCAAGCAGATAAACTCAAATTTCAAACCTCTCCAGATGTTGCATATGGACCTATTCGGACCAACAAATGTTCGAAGTATTGGAAAGAAATCTTACTGTTTAGTTATCATTGATGACTTTACAAGATTTTCTTGGGTTTTCTTTTTGCATGCTAAATCTAAAACGATTGAATTATTAAAAGAATTCATCATTAAAGTAGAAAATCAATTAGAACAAAAAGTGAAAATAATTAGAAGTGATAATGGAATGGAATTTAAAAATGCTAATATTGATAAATTTTATGCAGAAAAAGGTATTGCTCGTCAGTTCAGTGCTCCTAGAACTCTATAACAAAATGGAGTCGCTGAAAGGAAAAACAGAACTTTGATTGAAGCAACACGGTCTATGTTAGCAGATGCCAAAATTCCAATCACTTTCTAGGATGAAGCCATATCCACAACGTGTTTTGTGCAGAATCGTTCATTGATTGTGAAAGATAAACAAAAAACTTCTTATGAGTTGATGTTTGGTAGGAAACCTAATATAGATTTCCTTAAATCTTTTGGTTGTCCAGTTTTGATTTTAAATGCAAGTGATCAGCTAGGAAAATTTGATGCAAAATCTGATGAAGGATTTTTTGTTGGATATTCATCGGTTTCAAAAGCTTTTAGAGTTTATAACTCTAGGACAAATGTTATCCTTGAAACTTTCAACGTTAAATTTTTTGAAAACTCTTTTCCATCAGTTGCAAATGGTCCAGCTTGGTTATTTGATTTAGATTCTTTGTCAAACTCTTTTAATTCTAACTTGTTTGAATCTATAGGTCAGAAGAAGAAACAAGAAGGAGATCTCGGATCATTCGACGATGATTCTGATTCTGATGATATGGATGACTCAAGCCTAGATTATCCATTTTTCTCTTTTGTGAAAGATCCTATATTTCAGTCTGAAAATCATGATCAATCTCAACAAGCTCAAGAACATTCCTTGTTTGAAAATACCAATGTTTCACAACTTATTCCTAATGATGGTCCTGAAATTATACAACCTAAGTCCGGAATGTCATCGATTTCTGGTGATGTAGTTGGTACTGATAATCTTGATTATTTTATCAACTCCACGACTCAAGTTCCAAATTTCAATCCACATTCTTTGAATTTATTGCATCAGCTTTCCGACTTGAACCAGTCTAATCTGGATGTCCATGTTCAAGTGAATGAGATTCCAACATCTCATGTTCACAAGAACCATCCAACATCTCAGATTATCGGTCCATTGAATGAGAGAACGACAAGAAGTAAATCAAAACAAACAAACCTTTGCTTATACTTGTGTTTTCTATCTCAAATTGTTCCTAAAAACAAGCAAGGGAACGAGGCGACCGAAGCGTTAAAGGACAATGGTTGGATTGAGGCAATGCAAGAAGAATTATTGCAATTCCGCAAACAGGAAGTGTGGAAGCTTATGGATTTACCTGAAGGAGAAAATGCCATAGGCACAAAATGGTTGTTTAGAAACAAAACAGACGATCGGGGAATTGTTGTTCGCAACAAAGCGAGACTCGTTGCACAAGGTTACACCCAAGAAGAAGGAATAGATTATGATGAAGTATTTGCTCCAGTTGCAAGACTTGAATCAATTCGTGTCTTTCTGGCTTATGCATCATTCATGACATTCAAGGTGTATCAAATGAACGTGAAAGGTGCTTTCTTATATGGACCAATCACTGATGATGTGTATGTCAAGCAACCTCCGGGTTATAAAGACTTAGAATTTCCTCATCGTGTGTACAAGCTTAGCAAAGCTTTGTATGGTCTACATCAAGCTCCTAGAATATGGTATGAAACATTATCACAACACTTAATCCAACATGGATACACGCGAGGGAAAATTGATCCTACTTTGTTTATAAAGAAGGATGCTGATGATCTCTTATGTGTTCAAGTGTATGTTGATGATATCATATTTGGTTCTACAAGTCCAAAGTTGTGCAATAAATTTGAAGAAATAATGAAGTCTCGTTTCCAAATGAGTTCTATGGTGGAAATTAATTTTTTTCTTGGACTTCAAGTGAAGCAGTCTGCAGATGGAATTTTTATCAATCAAGAGAAATTCGTTGATAAACTCTTAAAGAAATTTAAACTACAAGATTGTCAATCCATAAGAAATCCAGCTGACGTAAATTCCAAGATTGAACCTGATCCGAAAGGAAAATCTGTCGACCAAACTTTATACAAATCCATGATTGGTTCTTTGATGTAGCTTACTACATCTAGACCTGATATAATGTATGTTGTTTGTGTCTGTGCCAGGTATCAATCTGACCCGAAGGAATCTCACTTAATTGCTGTTAAACGAATATTTAGATATCTCAAAGGAAAACCAGCTTTAGGGCTATGGTATCCTTATGAAGGAAACTTCGAGTTACATGGATATACAGAAAGTGATTATGGGGGATGTTGCCAAGATCGTAAATCTACGACGGGTGGTTGTCAGCTTTTAGGTCCCAGATTAGTCTCATGGCAATGTAAGAAACAAACAAATGTCTCTGTTTCAACCGCAGAAGCTAAGTACATTGCTGCATCAGCAGGATGTTCTCAAATCCTTTGGTTACAAAACCAACTGCTGGATTACGGGTTCAATTTTATTAAAACCCCTATTTACATTGATAACACTGCTACTATGTTTATTACAGCTAATCCTGTCTAGCACTCAAAAACAAAACATATCGAAATTCAATATCATTTTCTTAGAGATAACTCTGAAAAAGGTTTAATCATTTTGATTCAAATCGCAACTGAAAAATAGTTGGCTGACCTATTTACAAAAGCCTTTTTACAAGGTCGATTTGAATATTTGGTCAAGTCAATTGGACTTATTAATCATGTTAAAACACTTGTTATGAGTTTAATTCAGTTGTTTGATTCATTAAAAATGATAAGAACCCTCCCTTAGCTTAATCTTGAATATAGAGAAACCGTCAAAGTTAACTGCCTGATTGTATATATTGTGTGTGTATGTTCAATAGTAAATGAAAAAGCAAATACAAATATAGAAAATTGCAAAATCAAATAGAAAAATATAAAACAAAAACACAAAAATAGAGTTTTTTTATTAGTTAAGTGTTTAGGACTGAATCTGTCTTTGCAATTTGTGAGAAATGATAGATACATTAGTTATGATCAGTTGCATACTTCACTCGCTACTAAAGTCTGACGTGATCAGATATGATTTGCAGGTAAACTCATGCAATTATACTGAAAAAGTAAATTCTTGTGATCAAACTAAATCAATCATGCAGTCATGTTTGTCCATTTTAATACCAATGAGTAGTGTTGACTTCTCAAATTGATTGCTTGTTAAGTCATAATCTCACACCTGGTGGTGATATGAATAACCATTGAGCTCTAATTAATTTAAAGCAACTAATCACTTCTCTATTATAAGTCATCATAGACCTGAAGTGACGAGATATCCTTTGTTGTAAGTAATTACAGACCTGGATATTCTCACTTGATGCAAAAAGATGCCAATGTGCGCAATATCAATATGAGATCTGGTTATAAATATATGTCAGGTTAACAAGTTGAGAAAGGTGATTTCTTGCAGATCTTTATGAGGGTTGAACTCTCTAAGTCTAAGTGTGACTTACATAATATCATATCTAATCGTACCTTAATCAATCCAAGAATTGAAAAAGTAAGTGTGCTGAGTATCTTGCCAAAAGCACTCATTTTCTGTCCTTAGATCTCGTGTCTCCTTTGCTGCAGAAATGCTGACCTGGAACACACTTGATCAGGATTTAATTACTGTCTACGACTATCCATTATTTTTTTTCTATTAATGTGCTGATCTTAACTAATATGATCTCACTGCAGGCATGTGACTCAATTGTTATAGTAGATTTTTATTCTGCTTTAATTTTGATTTTTTGCATGATTTTATGTGTGTAGGCATGTTGATAATGATTAGTTTTCTCTCCTTACAAAATTAAAGAAACTTCTAAGTTTGTAAAACTTAAAAGTTTAGGGGGAGTAAAAATGAAAAAGAGAAAATAATTGATTTTCAAAATGTGAAAAAGAAATCAAAAATAAAGTGTTTTGGATGAAAGGATGAAGCTGTAATTTCAAGTATATGTGTTTGATATGATGTAAAAATGAACCTGAAAAAGAATTCAAATTCAGTGGAAAAGCTTCTTGCAAACAAAATGAGATCATTTGTATTTGTAAAAAAAATTAATTAAATAGAGACTAAAATGATGGAAAATTAATTTTTTTTGAAAATTTGAAATAAAAATAATGGTTTGAAAAAAAAATAAAAATTTTGAATATCAAAAAGGTTAAAATTGAGCGTCATTAATGAAAATTTGAGTGTTAGTCAAACAATTTTGACTAAGTGTTGAAAATTGAGTGTGAACAGTGCTAATGTGTTTAAATAGTGTTCAGATGGATGATGAGAAAAGTTCAAGTGTCAAGACCTATGGAAGGATCCCATGCACCTAAACAGTTCTCTTAAGTCCAATTCAGGAGTATAGTGATTTTTCAGAAATTTGCACAAGTGTTGGGCGTTTCAGACAAGCTCATACGCCTAAACAGTTGTCACATGTCTGAAATTATTGGTTAAGTGTTGGGCGTATTATCATATGCTCATGCGCCTGAACAGTACCAGGCTTCCAAGGAGTCAGACGTTTGAAGTGAAAAATTTCCAAGTGTTGGGCGTTTCAGTTAGTCCCATGCACCTGAACAGTGCAAAAGCGCCTAAACAGTGCTTATGCGTCTGAACAGTGCCTATGCGTCTAAACCCCATGCGCACAAACAGTGCTCATGCGCCTAAATACTTTAAGTGTAAAAATCAACCCCATGCGCACAAACAGTGCTCATGCGCCTAAAAATTTTCACTTAGTATAAATACAACACTTGTGAATTTCATTTCTTCATTCACTCAAACTCTCTGTTCATTACCCGATACACTCCCAAACACCTTCGATTGGTCAGTTCATCATCTCAGATTGTTTTCGTGCATATTAAGTGTTCGATTGATCATTACATTGGATATTAAATGTAAGTTGACGATCAATATCATCAAATTTCAAGTTTTCAAGTTCAAAATTGAACAGACGCATAACCTCTATGCAGGCATTTCAAGCCCTAGATTTGAACTTAGTGAAATTTTGAGAAGATTATTGAACTGATGATGATATTGAATGCTGATCAGTGATAGAAATTTGATTTTGAATAGGTTAACTTGATTGAATCCATGTTCGAAATCAAGCTTTCTTGATGATCCTGTTCATCGGCCGAAGCTTTGAAGATTAACAGTCATGAATAAATTTAAAAAAAATAAAAAAAATTTTGGTTAAAAAAATTAATTTTGTAAAAAGAGGTTAAGAAAAGTTGAAATCAATTGAATGGAATTAAATTTGTGAATAATATAAAACTTTCACATAAAAATGAATTTTTAACACATAGGAAATTTTAAATGATTAATTCAAATTTAAAAATAGATAGATGTTGATAAATTCAAAAATTTCTAACTCAATGTGTTTTATGATTGAAGATGGCTGAACTTAAGTTTGAACCTAAGCATAATGTAGCAGCATTTCTAAACAAAGATGTTCGGGATGCTACAGGCTATGAAGAGATGATTAGATTCCTGTTAAGGACTAAGTATGTCTATGCTATGTGCTATCAGCCTATGATTTATTCCAGACTGATTAAGAAGTTTTGGACTACTGCAACTGTTGAGATCAATGAAGAAAGGAGAAAAGTTTTGAGAGGATTCATAACCAATGAAAGAATGATTGAAGTGTCAGAAGAATCCATTAGAAAAGCATTAAGGCTTGGAAACAATGACCCTGAAGACTTAGCATAACTCTCATTTAATGAATGTAGAGAAACCTTTATTGCTATGGGTCATCCAGATAATTTTCCTGAGAAACAGTTTTTCAGAGCCCGAGTGTACAATCACTGGAAACTACTATGCTATATATTCCAGCATGGCATGTCAAAAAGAAGTGTGGGTTAGAACTCCTTTCCAGTTGATATAGCCTCACCCATTGTGGCTCTTGCAACAAATAGAAGATTCAACATGGCAAAATGGATTCTTAATGGATTTATTTTCAACTTGGAGAAAAGGATCAAGAATAAATAACTGATGTACCCAAGATTTCTACAGATGATTATAAATGAAGCAAATCCTGACTTTCATGCTTATGGAGTTAGTGGAGAAGTTTTATTGCTGGAGCATATGAATGAAATGACTTATAAAAAGTTGGCTATGGTTACTAGTGCTCAGAACATTCCATTGTTTGATTATATGAGAGCTGTTGCTCAAGATAATGTGAATATTAATGAAGAGCATTTTCATCTTATTGAAGATGAGCCAGCTGACTCAAATGATCTTATTGAAGAAGCTCCTCAAAATGAAGATGATGATGATGAAAATGAAGATGACAATGATGAAAGTTCAAGT
Source organism: Flaveria sonorensis (assembly GCA_025506505.1). Taxonomy (NCBI): domain Eukaryota; kingdom Viridiplantae; phylum Streptophyta; class Magnoliopsida; order Asterales; family Asteraceae; genus Flaveria; species Flaveria sonorensis. The sequence goes on along the minus strand of CM046430.1, from coordinate 15,776,722 downwards.
TCTGATGATAATAATGATGGTGGTGATGATGGCAATGACAAGGAACAAGTAAATGAAGATGTTCAGGAAGTTAAGCAAGTTGAAGATAGAAATGAAGAAAGTCAAACTATTGAGGAGATAGTTAATATGATTAAAGAAGCTATTGAAACAGAAGAACAAACTGAAGTTAATGAAGATGTTCAAAACTTTGAAGTATTTGAAGATGTGATACATGATGATCCTGTAAGTTTGAATCAACAGGATACACATGTGGTGGAAGAAACAAACTTTCAGTTGATTATTGATGAATTAAAAGAAGAAAATGCTAAGCAAGTGAATCTCATTGAAAAGTTAAGAGAAGAAAATGAGAAATTGAAGGAGGAATTACAAAAGAAAGATAAAGCGATTGCTGATTTGGAGAAAGATAAAGAAACAAACCTGAAAAATTTTGAAGTCATGATGAAAGATTATGACCTAATGGAAGAAAAGTTCAAAAAGTTGAAAGAAAACAATGAGGTTTTAAAAGAAGAATTCGAAAGAATGAAAGATAGTCTAAAATCTCCATCTCCTGAAGTTATGATAGTTTCTGAAGTTACTCCAATTTATGTTGAGAAGATATCTGAGGTAGATAAAGGAAAAAGAAAAATTGATGATGTAGATGTTTCAGTTCTAGCTAAACGATCAACATAAATACAAAAGATTGTGACTGAAGGTGAAAGTAAAGAAGGAGAGGAAACAGATGTATATGAAAAAATTGAAGCTCTTGATGATTTGGAAACTAAATTTGTAGACGATTGGTATAATGAAGTTCTTGAAGATGAAGACATAGTTGAAGTCAACTACTCACCAATAGAGGAAACAACTGAAGTCATACCTGTTGATATTGAAGATAAGTACAATTACTTGATTAGAATGAAATACAACAGAGTATTTTTGAATGGATTAACTGTCTCACAAATAAATCAAGAGTATGAAAAGTGTATAACTGCTGAGTCTGTTGCACATGTTGATCCGGATGAGATAGTAGTAGAGCATGGAGAATGGAATCTACTTCAAGAAAGTATCAATGTTGAAGAACATTCAACTTCTGAGTTACACCATCCTGATCCAGATGATATGAATATAACTGCTTTAAGGATATGGTTACAATCACGTAACTATCCTAGGAAGAAATTAAACAGACTTCAAGCAGAATCTTTGAGGAACTTGGTGAGAAGTTTCCAAGAAACCAAGAAACAAACAAACAGAATGATAGTCCTCGACATGGACAACCCACAGTATCTCGAGATCACAAAGAGAACAAGAATTCTAAAGCCTCAAGAGATCAAAAACATGGAGTTGATAAGAAGTGGACATGAAAGACGAAAGGAGCTAATGAAGTTGTTTCCAGAAAATGAAAAACAAGCATACCAAGTGTCCATTTAGCAAAAGCAGCTATGGAACAAAGCTCGAATAGCAGGAGATTTGGTACAAAATATTTTACAAAAGGACAATCAATTTCAGAACTGCTTAATGCAGTGATTGTTTCTGATAAATCAAAAGAAGTTAAAATAGTAGCTTGGAAATATGATGAAGTATTTGATGCCTTTTTTATCAAGAGAGTAAATGCTATATGTGATGTTTATCACTTTTACTCAAGCATCATTGAACTACTTGTGCAAGACTTGAAAGAGTTGAACAAACTTCCTTTGATTAACCCAACAAAAGCTGGTCGCGGTGAAAATTTTGTTCAATTGCTAAACCAGGGAATATCAAGGATGAATTCATTTCTTAAAACGAGATGTGATCAGGAAGATAAAGAATACTTTCAATTATTGAAAAGCAAAAGAAATCTTGGAGAAAAAGGTGTAGAAGAAGATGTATTTTTGGATGATTTTAGTGATAAATACTTTGATAAAGTAACAAATCCTGGTCTAAAAGTGATTGACGGCTCTCAAACAACAAAACCAATTCTACGATGGTTTTATAATGTTGATACATTTGAGTTGAAGCTTGTTAGAAATCTGGATGATTGGGATAAAGATATGATTTCTTTATTTGGAGTATTTGAGCTAAAATTGCTTCATCCAAGTTACATTTCTTTCTTATCAATTCAAAAGTTTGAACGGGTGTCTTCTGAAGTTGCTGAAAATGACAAGAAGTACTTATGACAATCATTAAAGTCATGAATGCTGCAATGGAAAGGATTGCATTACGCAAAGCCTTAGCGCATGCAAATATTGTGAAGAAGGATATTAAGTCGATTGACTTTATGAGGATTTCGAGCAAAGGGGTGTTAGAAATTCACTCGCAAGAGTTCTCTAAACCTCTAGAATTTTATGCTAACATTGACATTGCAAGTTTGTCCAAGGAGATATTAGAAAGAATAGAAAACATGGAGATAAAGAGAAATGAATCAAAGCCTGAGCAAGCTATTCTGGTAGAAAAATTCAAATTAACAATTACAAAAGCATTGAGAGAACAAGAGCTGTATAAGGAGAAGCCTATGTTCAAAAAAGAAGAACCAGAAGATTTATTTGATGTATAAAGAATGAAGAATGAACAATGAAGATTGAAGAATGAAGATGAAGATTGAAGAATTTTGAAGACCGAAGACCAAAGATTGAAGATTTTGAAGACTAAAGACAATGTCAATCTTAGGGGGAGTATTGTAGAAGCCTCTCGAAGATTAACATTTAGTCTTTATTGTCTTTATTAATAGTTTTGTTATAGTTTAGGGACTTATTTGTAAATATATATTCCTTTTTGTTTTCTTTGATAGTATAAATAGCATAGATTATGTATTGTGTAGGAAGCACAAAGACTAGACTAGTTCACCTTAGAATCAGTTGAATGAATTGCAACCGTTCTCTACACTTGTATTTCTATGCTTTCTATCAATGAAAAACTATGAATTTTTTCTAATATGTTTGCATTGATTTGATTACTTGTGTTTGTTTTGATTCATTTGCATCATAATATCATCACAGATCGATCCATTTTGATCCTAGCAAAAACTCACCAACTTAGATGAGTTGGTGAAAAGTCCATACTTTTGTTGAACTATAGATTAAGGTCTTATGTCTGTAACTTTCTTCTTTTGTACTTTTATCCTTTTGTATTAGATAAGGATGTGAGCTATGGCATGTCATAGTCACTAGTCAAAAGGCAATCTTCCTTTTGACTTTACATTGATCTTGTTTTCTAGATTAGTGTTTCCAGCTGGCCTTTAAAGTATGGCCGGTAGTAGGATTTTTTATAAAGTATATCAAGTATTTGTAATTTCTTGGTAAGCTTAGTAACACTTGTAAGAACTTGAGAGAAATATACATCATTCTTGTAAACCATATAATTGTTATTTTTCTTGTTTTGTTCCTTACTTGTGTTCTTTGTTTCATCATAAACCGGTCCCCTATTTGATCTGCTAAGTGTTCTAACTCTCCTAACAACTATGAAACTATTGTATTGACCCCTTCACCGGTCCCACAATTAGTATCAGAGTATTTCAGGCTCTTGATTGTATGATCTCACCATCTTAGATCTCTTTAGTTTCACAAAACACTTACCAGCTCAAATGACAGCTCTCTCAAAGGCTGATATGGAAACCAGTACCATGACAAAGTCTCCGCTGACTTTGATACTTGGTGCCAACGTATGGAAGGGTTCATCAAGTCTCAAGACCGTAGGATGTGGAGATCTGTTGTTGAAGGACCTCACATCCCAAGCACCTCTTAAGCCACTGCTGGAGGTGGGATGATTTTAAAGGAAATGGCTGATTATTTTGAGGAAGATGTAGATTAGAAGGCCATGACCGCTCTCCAAACTGCTCTTCCGAACGCTATATACTAAGGCTTTAAGAAATACAAAAATGCTAAATAGCTCTGGGATGCACTAAAGCTTATGTATGAGGGGTCTGAGGAAGCCAAATGAAGCAAGAAAGACCTTATGAAGCAGCAGTTTGAGAACTTTGACTACAGGTCAGGTGAAACTATGACTCAACTATACTTTAGGTATGTTAAGATTGTAGATACTCTTATGGATGTTCGAGTAAAACTTGAGAATAGGGACATTGTAAGGAACTTTATGTTCTCTCTTCCCGGACAATGGACTCACTACTGTGTGGCCATTAAGAGAACTGAAAACCTCTCTACCCTTACTCTCACAGAGCTGTATGGTATCCTTAGTGGCTACCAGATGGAGATAAACATGCAAATCCATCAAGCAGCTCTTCCAGCTATCAACAGAGTTCAGCCCTTCATGTGGTTGAAAGGGATAGTAGAGAACTACAGCATCATCTTATCTGCTACCCTAACAACTTACAAAAGGGTCCTTTCATCACCTTCCCTAAGACACCAAGGGAGAGCTACATACAAGGAAGCCTATTCCAAGAGACAAGCACTGCTCAAGCCTTTGTGCCTGCTGATGAAAGTTATGGCAACTTTCTCTTCACTCTTGAAGACTTGGATTGTATCTATCTAGATCACCTGGAGTACATTGAGATAGTCTAGTAAATGGCTCTTCTCACTCATAGAGCCAAGAAGTTCTACAAGAGGATCGAAAGGAAGTTTCCCAGCAATGTATCAGGTGGAAAGTTTGGGCTGGATAAAACCAAAGTGAAGTGTTTATCTCTGCTAGATTTGAGGTGGTAAAGACTGAAGAATATGGACTCTAATACCAGGAGTCCTAGTTCATGTCCAACTCATCCTAGTCAAGAGAAAAGGGCTAATCAAATGTGCACCACTACTGCACAACCTGATCCATCCAGTTCCAAGAGCAAGCCTCACCCTAAGAAGCCTGCTGCATCATCTGTGAAGATGAAGATGGAAGTGGAAAGAGATCAAGCTCAGCCTCCTACTCAGAAGAAGACTCTCAGAAGTATGCAAACTAAATAAATCATGTTTGTTAGTACTTCTCACTTTGCTAATGATTGCATCTATAATCCCAAAACCACTATCCACATGACCAAGAAGAAAACTTTTGAGAAAAAGAAGATAGCTTCAGAAGGAAAATCTCTTCCTTTTGAAAGCTCCAAAGTGAAGAAGAAGATAAGTGAAAACTTATCTTCGGAAGAAAATTTGGTCTCGAAAGAAAGAATGCTTCCGAAGTACTAAATTTTGCAATAGTGGATGCAAAAACTTCCGAAGGTCCAGTCTCCAAAACTTCCAAAGTCATCAAAACTTCTGAAGTATTAAAGGCAAAGTCTAGTCTTCCAAAGAGAGTGTGGAAGATGAAGGAAGGCCATGTGATTGAAATTTCTTCATCAACAACAACAAATGATCCTCAAAGCTTGCATATAGGATCAATTACTATTGTATTATCTTCAGTCCACTTTGACAAGCCTAAGACCAACAAGGCTTGGGTTTCCAAATTTAACTAACCATCTCTTTCTATGTTGAAACAGCTAAAGACCAAAAGAAATGTATGGATCATTGATAGTGGCTGTTCCAGGCACATGACAGGCAATGGCTCTTTGCTTTAGAACTTTGAGAAATTTGTTGGAGGGCCAGTTGCTTTTGGAGGAGAATCAGGTGGTTACATCACTGGAAAGGGCAGAGTCATAAATGGTAAGCTTAACATTGAGAAGGTAAATTATGTTAAAAAGCTTGGGTATAATCTTTTGAGTGCATCCTAATTTTGTGACTAGAGACGTAACATGCTCTTTACTAAGCATGAGTGTATTGTTCTCAAGGCTAGGGTGGTCATTCCTCAGGAGCATATCTTGCTCGGAGCCCCCAAAAAAAGGAAAATATACAAGATGGATTTGCAGGAACCTCAACCTCAGGAGAAGTTTTTAGCTTTTTATCTAAAGCCAATAGTGATGAGTGTTTCCTCCGGCATAAAAGAATGTGCCATGTAAACTTTGAAAACATGAATAAATTAATTAAGAATGATTTAGTAACTGGAATGCCAAAGAAAGAGTTTACAAGTGATGACCATTATGTTGTATGCCTGAAAAGGAAGCAACACAAAGTGTCTCACAAGCCAAAGGAAAGGAACTCTATCACTACACCCCTACACTTATTATATATGGATCTCTTTGGCCCCACTAATGTAATGAGCCTAGAAGGGACCTCTTATTGTTTGGTGATCATAGATGATTTCATAAGATACACTTGGGTCTTCTTCCTTAGAACTAAGGATGAGACCCTTGAGATCTTAAAGAACTTCATTTTGAAAATTGAGAATCAATGTGATCATAAGGTCAAAATCATAAGATATGATCAAGGAACTGAATTCAAGAACCAAATCCTTGATGCATTTTATGATAAGAAAGGTATTTTAAGATAATATAGTGCCCCCAGAACTCCGCAGCAAAATGGTATTGCTGAGAGGAGAAACATGACACTTATTGAAGCTGCAAGAACCATGTTATCTGACTCTAAACTACCCATCACCTTTTGGGCAAAGGCAGTCAACACTACCTGCTATATGCAGAATAGAGTTTTAGTAGTCAAGACTCATGGTAAGACTCCTTATGAACTATGGCACAAAAGGAGACCTTTTATTGGTTTTCTCAGATCATTTGGATTTCCTTGCACCATCTTGAATACCAGAGATCAGATAGCCAAATTTGCTATGAAATCAGATGATGTAAATTTTATTGGATACTCTTCCTAAGCTAAGGCTTATAGAGTATACAATCTTAGAACTAGAGTAGTTGAGGAGTCAGCCAATATGATCTTCAATGAGCACACACCCAGTGTGAAAGGTTCTAGTCCTGATTAGCTGTTTGATCTTCATTTAGTTACCAACTATTTTAACAAATCTTATGAAGATGTTTCAGGATCTACAGGTAGCTTATCAACAGGAGATCCTGATCTAAGATTTGAGCTGAGAAGACAAAGTCAGAAAACTACTTCAGCTCCAATGGGAACAAACCCTGCAATTAGAAATCATGTCAGCACAACAATGACAAACTCTTCAGCTAACACATCTAAGGTGCCTACGAATTCTAGCATAGAGTCACAGAACACAAATGAAGGATTTTCCAATGTAGGTGGAGATGGTCGTGGTGATAGTGATCAAGAACTCCTTGATGCTGATAACCACCCCATGTAAGACAACATCAATGATGTCACACACTCATTGGATCAAGTATCTCTTTATAAGTGTGCTAATGTGGTGGGTGATACTCAATCACCAGCTTTGAATTTCACCAATTTAGATCTATCCAACCAACTTGATATGATTCCTCAACTGAGAATCCACAAGTCCCATCCCACCATAAACATCATTGGAGATGTTGAGATAGTGGTGAGAACAAGAGGACAAACCCATAACAAAATTATTTGTCTTCAGTCTTGTTTCTTGTCCCAGATTGATCCTAAGAAGATTGAGGAGGCTTTGAAGGATGGAAGTTGGGTTGAAGCAATGCAGGAGGAGTTGCTTCAATTCAAGAGACAAAAGGTTTGGAACCTATGTCCTCTTCATCAATGGAAAACAACAATAGGTACCAAGTGGGTTTTCAGGAACAAGAAAGATGATAGAGGACTTGTCATCAAGAATAAAGAAAGACTAGTTGTTCAAGGATACACACAAGAAGAGAGGATTGACTACACTGATGTTTTTGCTCCTATAGTAAGACTCGAAGTTGTTAGGATATTCCTTTCCTTTACTGCATCCAAGGATTTCAAGGTCTACCAACTCGATGTCAAGTGTGCCTTCTTATATGGGGTGATTGATGAGAAAGTGTATGTCAAACAACCACTTGTCTTTGCAGACCCAGATCATCCTAATTATGTCTACAAGCTTGACAAATCTCTTTATGGGTTGCATCAAGCTCAAAGGAAGTGGTATGAGACACTATCTCAATACATTTGTCAGCATGGATACAAGAGGGGTACTACTGATGGAACACTTTTCATGAAAGGAACAGGGAATGACTTGATGCTGGTTCAAGTTTATGTAGATGACATCATCTTTGGGTCAACTAATCCAAGGCTTTGTAAAGACTTTGAGAAGATGATAAAGAATAGATTTGAAATGAGTGCCATGGGGGAACTCAATTTCTTTCTAGGAATTCAAGTGAAGCAAGTTGACAATGGCATCTTCATAAACCAGTCAAAGTATGTACAAGACGTACTTACCAGATTTCATCTAACTGAGTGTAAGGTTGCAAAGATACCAATAGCCAAAAACCACTCCCTAGGACATGATCTTAAGGGGGAGTGTGTTGATGAACATCTTTATAGGGCTATGATTGGGTCTCTTATGTACCTCACAGCCGGTAGGCCTTATATCATGTTTGCTACATGCATTTATGCAAGATATCAAGCCAACCCCAAGATGTCACACCTAGTTGCTGTCAAGAGGATTCTTAGATATCTCAAAGGTGCTTCCAAATTAGACATTTGGTATCCAAAGAATTCTGACTTCAATCTGTATGTCTATATAGATAGTGACTATGGTGGCTGCAATATGACTGTAAAGTCTACATCTGGGGAATGCAAGAAACAATCTTGTGTGTCTACATCAACTGCTGAAACTGAATACATTGCTGCTGCAAGCTGCTGTGCTCAAGTGCTGTGGATTCAGAATCAGATGTTAGACTATGGATTCAACTTCAAAGAGACTCCCATCAACATATACAACAATAGTACTATCTCTATTATAGAGAATCCTGTGCAGCACTCAAAGACAAAACACATCAACATCAGGCATCATTTGATTAGAAATAATTTTGAAAAAGATTGATAAAACTGGTCAAGTTAACACAAATGAACAATATGCTGATCTGTTCACGAAGCTTTTGATAAGCAGAGATTTAAGTATCTTGTATAAGCTATTGGGATGATTAACTTTGAGTAGATTTTCCTTAAACTAAACTCAATATTATTTTTAAATATGTGTGTATTAATTTGTCTATATCATCACCTATATAAGCCCACTTTACTTTGGAAGAAAATTTTCAAAATGATATTCCTTAGAATTTTGAAAATTTAAGATATATTATCTCTCGAAAGGCATTAAGTTGTTTTCGAAAGAACATTAAGTCTTCAAAGTTAATAACTACTTCTAAGACATTTACCTTCGAAGAGATTCTGATATATCTTCCGAAGCTTAAATATGCTTGTAAGTATTTATATGTTTTGAAGGACAATTTTCTGCCGAAAGCAATCAAGTCTCGGAAGCTTTATTCATCTTTTGAATATATCTTCTGAGGTTTAATATCTTTCGAAATCAAATATATCTCTGAAGTAAAAATACTCTAAGTATTTTTCTTCCGAAGAAAATTTTTATCAAGCTAAGGAATATCTTCCGAAGTCAAATTGGCTTCGGAAGTTTTTATCAAAACTTTCAAAGACAAATTACCTTTGGGAGATTTTAGACTTCCAAGAAAACTACCTTTTTGGGCACTTTTTTAGAGGAAGGACCGACATATGGATTTTAAAGTTTATCGTTTTGCATTAACTTTGTCTCAAATCCAATTCATATAAATATACCTTTAACGGCTCCCCCTCTTTCACCTTCTCCTTCATCTGTAAAAGTTCATAACCTAAATTTACCCACAAACCTCCTTTGTTCTTATCTTACTTCACTTCTAAGCTACTAAAAAATGGCCAACCCTGATCCCTGAAACCAACCCAAATTTTCCATGTAGTTACATAGGCAACACATCCAAGTTGCTCTATTATCATCCGAGAAAGATCCAGATTTCTCAGATGTGTAATGCTTTTTATCTCATTCCAACCACCTCACCGCACTTACCATTGACCCTCCCTTGTATGAAGATCAACTTTTAGAGTTCTGCAGGACCTGTCAAGAGGTCATCTTGGATGGTAAGAAGGCATTTTCTGCCACAGTGTAAGGGAAGACAATTTTCATCACTCCAACCACAATCAACTCTCATCTGAGGCTGGATGATAAAGAAGGCGAATTGTCCTTCCCCTAATCTGCTGTAAACAACTCATTCCGGTAGATGGGCTATGAAGGGGACTACTCAGTAAGAACCTTCAAAAAGGGTAAGGTTTCCTCCCAATGGAAGTACCTCCTCCATGTGGTCATCCATTCTTTGTCCAACAAGCATGGAGGTTGGGACTAAATTCCTGAGGACCTATCCTACATAGTTTATGGGATGGTTCAAGGGGTCAAGTTTAGGTACTCTCAATTTATTTATAAAAACTTGCTTGCTAACTTGGACCCCTTAGAGTATTACATTTTCCCTAGATATGTTCAGCACATTCTTAACTGTGAACTGGGCTCACAGTTAAGCGGAACAGATAACACTCTTAAATTAGGATAGGTGAAGCCCAGCATCTTCAAGACCATAAGAAAGCCCACTATTGGCTTCTTAGGGGTAGAAACAGCCTTGGTCCCAAAAATGTTAGAGATCATTGCTCAAGGTGACAACTTGGCAATACAAGCCAATATTGAACCCACACCTTCAACATCTGCACCACCCACACAGCCACAAATTACCCTCACCTACTCAAGAAGATCCAAACAAACCCCTGCACAAACTACTCAGGATGTGCAGGCCCCCATACACTCACCCATTCAGGAAGAAGTGGACACTAGAGCTCCCACTTCTTATGAGGAGCAGACCACTCCCATTATTTCTTTGATCAGTGCTGAGGTTCCTAATGCTCAGCCTGATAAGCTCACTACCCCAACCTTAAGCCTTCACTCTGAGTCTCAAAACTCTAGTGATCAACCTTCAGGGGAAAGTTACCATCCCCAGCCTTTAGATCTCAACCAACCAATCCCAAACCTTGAATTCTATGATGATGAAGATATGGGCTTCAGTGAGTACCATGAATCTCTCTTCTTCACCCCTGCTCAAGGAGAGATGAGTGCTCTTGAAACACCCACATCCAGCCCATATCATCCAACCCAAACTGAGGGGACCTCTCTGAACCTGTTCAGGAAGTCCATATGGAAGAGGCAGGTGGCTACCTTACAAAGAAGGGTCAATGACCAGCAACTTGAGATCATCGATATCAAGGGCAAGTTAGTTGAGAGACCCATCAGGAGAACTCAACCAGGCCCACAAGAACCTATGGATGTGGTGGACCTAACCCTTAGCTCCCCTGTGCAAGAGGGTGATGCTACCAAAAAATGGGAGAAAGTCCTACCTGCAATCATAGAACCTTGGAGTTCCTTTGAGAGTATGGACATGGAGGACTCACCACCTTCACTTGCAGTTGTCCATACTCAACAACCTCCTTAGTTCTACATTGATATGGACTCGCTCATTCAAATCTTGTTTGAGGAGTGTATACCAAGGGCAATGCCTACTCCATCTCACCCTGCCAAAAATCCAATAGTGGGATGGAGGTATGATGCTGAAAGAAGAGCCCTGGTAATCTCTAGATCTTAGGGACAACAAGAAGTCTTCAACTTTCACAACCTGAGATTCTATGAGAGCACCTATTTAGTTGACTTGCCACTTTCCAATCCAAGTCAAAACAGGTAAGCTGCAAGGTTAGCTGAAAAGATTCAAGATAGGGTGCTTGAAGAGTTCAAATTGAGATCCAAGTTATATAGACAGAGGCTAGTTGGCAAGACTGTTGGTTAACTGGATACTGAGGTGGACCCTAAGATTAGATTGGAAGGGAAAACCTTGGCTGAAGGCCCAACAGTTGAGCCTTTGAACCTTGAGACAGGAGCTGCTTCAGTACCCATTACCCACAGTGAGGCACCAGCTGGTGAAGGTGTCTCACAGCCTCTCTCTGGCCAGAGCTCAAGTGCAACACCAAGCAATAAAGGCCAAAGCTCTATCCACCCTGAGTCACACAAGCCTGTGAGTGACAAAGGGAAGAGGAAGATGACCTCTGAGGAGATTGAGGAGGATGAGAGAGAGAGGAAGAGTAAGATAAGGGGAAAGAGTTCAAATGAGACCCCTGGTTTCATGGAAGTTGCAATCAGGGCTGCCCCTAGGCCAAGCACTCAAGATGATGAGTTAAGGGCAGCTAAATTGAACTATTTGGGGACAAGGAACTAAAATATTAATGAACTCATCTCTCTTCCCTTAAAAGAACTAAATGAACTGGCTAACAATGAGTTGTCAAAGGAGAGAAAGTAGGTCGAGGATGAAGAACTGCTCCTTAAAATCAAAGAAGAAAGGAGAAGAAAGAGACTCTACAAAGCTCCTACTCTCTCCCCAGTTTAGGAAAGCCCTAAGGCAGAGGTTGTGGCTACTGAACAACAAACTCAGGTAGGCAGAGAACAAGACGGACAAAATATGATAACCTACCTAAGCTCCAATGTCTCTATCCACCATGGATGAGCATATTAGAGTGATCAAGCAAAAGATCAAAAGGGGTGAGCTGGTTGACTTTCATTCTCCACCAAGTCAGTCTGCACCTGAAGCAGAGGTCAAGGTTGAACCCCAAGAGACAACACAAACTCGACCTAGTGCTACATCATAGCCAGCTTCATCTTCTGATCCATAGCAGGGTCCTGACCCTTCTCCTTCTGAACCTGTAAAGGAAAAGGACCCAACTAAGAAGGATAAACAAGAATAATCTGGTACTACAGGCCAGTCCTCTCAGTTAAAATACAGAAAGGGGAAAAGGATGGCCATCAGAAGGGACAAGAAGAAGAAGAAGTCCAAGGCATCCACCTCTGTACCTCAGGATCGGTCAGAACAACCTAAGGGTGCTCAAGAAGAGGCTGTTCAATAAAGTCCACTCATAGTAGAGCCTCTTGCTGCTGAGAGACCCATCTTGTCTTGGGTGTTTGCTACTAACCTAGACAGATGGTATGTCACTAGAGATCAAGGAGGTCAAGACATGTACTTCTGGCAAAACATTCTTGATCTCCCTCTACATGATCTCTATGACATAAGGAGATACTATAAGAGTCTGAGGAATCTTGACCAACTCATGATGAAGGGATTGGTCTTGATTCTGATGAGGACTATCAACATATTAAGTTCAAGACTCAAAGGCCTTTTTAGTTTTAGTAGCATCAGCCTAGTGGGAGTTTGTAAGGAATACACTTAGAGGCTGATGCAATCGAAGAGCTCTCAGCATGCACATGTGGAAGTACTAGGAAAGTACTTTGGAAGATTTGATATAACTTAGTGAATTATGTTAAGTATCAAATCTTCAAAAGCCAAAAGACCAATTCTTCCAAAGCCAAAGATGAAGTCTTCCGAAGCTTCAAAGACAAAGTCTTCCGAAGCCAAAGACTGATTTCTTCCAAAGATAGAGTAGGCATGTTTTCTCTGACATACTTTTGATAAAAGCTGAAATAACTTTTCGCTGCCATCTCTGAAGACTCGCCAACTAGCATGAGTTGGTGAAAAGTCCATGCTTTTGTCATCTGTAGATTAAGGTGTTGAGTTTGTAACTTTCTAACTATGTACTTTTATCCTTTTTGTAATAGATAAGGATGTGAGCTTTGGCATGTCATAGTCACTAGTCAAAAGACAATCTGCCTTTTGACTCTACATTGATCTTGTTGTCTAGATTAGTGTTTCCAGCTGGCCTTCAAAGTATGACCGGCTGTAAGATGTAGTATAAAATATCTCAAGTACTTGTATTCTTTATGAAAGCTTTGTAACACTTGTAAGAACTTGAGAGCAATACACATCATTCTTGAAAACCAAATTATCTTGTTCTTGTTATTGTCCCTTTACTTGTGTTTATTGTTTCATCTAAGCCGGTTCCCTATTTGATCTGCTAAGTGTTCTATGTCTCAAACACCTTGTGAAACTGTTGCATTGACCCCCTTCATCGGTTCTGCATTCTTCTTCGTCAGATGACCATGATATTCTTTTTGGTTATTCTGAGGATGCAACCGCTTTGCTCTTATTCTTTTTGATGGTCTTGATGTAAGGGGATGGATATTCATCCACACTACCACTACATGGTGTCAAAGCAGATGTTTGGGTTATTAAAATAGCTGGAGATTCTGTGGTAACTGGAGATTGAGTTAGAGGTAGATGGGTGAATGGAAATAACCCATGATTTTGGAATTAAGGGAACCTAGGATTTGTAAATTAGGGAATTGTTGATTTGGATATCCTTAGAACTGGAAATATCCGAAGTTTGGAAATGAGTACGGGTTTAGGTTTGGGTTTGGGTTTGGGTTTGAATTTGGGTTTGGGTTTTCATCAGGATTGGAATCATTTACCAATTGTAAAAATGAATTTGTGTTTGGATTCATGATTTTCTAGAATTTTAGGAGAAAGAAGATTTGAGAGGGAAATATATAAAGGAATGAATCTGTATTTATAGTGGTTTGAGAGGCGAGAGTTTGAGTAGGAGAAAATTTAAAATTGTTTAAAATCTATTTTGGGGGGAAATTTGAAATTTGAAATTTGAACTTTAAATTAATAAATAATAATTAATAGATGTTTTGGGCGGAATTTAAAATTTAAAATTTATTGTAAAAAATTAAATTTTAAAAGTTAAATTTATAGATAATAAATCAGGAATTCAAACAATCTTGAAATAAATAAAATTTACAAGAGTAAAACATTACCATAATAATGACACACTACAATAATATCACATTACAATAACTGAACATTATAATACTTATTCTTTAAGATACCAGATATGGTCCACCAAATCAGCCTAAAGTGCATGATGAGCCTCTTGATTATGTAAACATTTAAACCTTTGCAAATAAGTTTGAAATCCTTTTGGAGCTTCGTGTTCATAAGTTATTGGCCTATCTTCATCATCACCCAACCACTCACATATAGCATAGCCTTCATCCTCTACAATCATATTATGTATTATAATACATGCATACATGATATCACTTAGTTGTTGCAAGCTCCAAGATCCTTTCTTGCGGACTCACGTACTATTGCCCATCGAGCTTGGAGGACACCAAAGGCTCACTCGACATCCTTTCTTGCAGACTCATGTCGCTTTTTAAACTCGTTCATTTTTCGGTATGTGGATATGTAAAGCTTTTCACTAATGTAGCCCATTCAGGATACATACCATCTACAAGATAATATCCTGTTGTGTACGGAGTTCCATTTATTGTAAAATTGCATGGAGGAGCATTACCTTGTAAGACTTGGTTGAATACGAGAGATTGATTGAGCACTTAAAGTCATTGTTAGAGTCCGCTGCTCCAAAATATGCATGCCAGATCCAAAGATCATATGATGCAACCGCCTCTAGCATAATGGTGGGATATCCATGGTCATCTCATGTGTATTGACCTTTCCATGCAACGGGATAACTTTTCCAAGCCTAGTGTATACAATCAATGCTTCTTAGCATTCTGAGAAACCCATGCTTGGTAGAATGTGCTTCTAGCAAACGTCGTATGTCGGAAGTGTTTCGCCTTCTTAGATACTCTTTTGAGTAAACTTCAACAACACATCTACAAAAATTTTGTAGACATTCGGCAACAGCAGTTTCACCAATTCGTATGTATTCATCACATAGATTAGCAGTTGTGCCATTTGCCAACTAATGTATGACAGCAATGTATTTTTGTATTGGCGAAAGACCTTTTCTACCAGTACAATCATATCTTTGTTGAAAACAGGAAGAATGATTGGACACACCTTAAACAATTCGATTGAAAAGTTGTTTGCTCATCTGGAACCTTCGTCTAAAATAACTTTCAGGATACACCGATCTAGAAAAATAGTCATTCAAAAGACACTTATCCCCTTCTTCACAATCCCTTTGTATACTTCTACGTTTTCTTGTTGTACTTCGAGAACTTTCAGCAACATGAACTTTCATAACTTCTACATATGCTTTGTCAACATCATCATTCAACAATTCTTTTAACGTCACATGCATAAAATCTATAAAAGGTGAACAAGGAGGTGAAATGGGTGGACTTTCATCACCATATGAACTTATTTTTTATGTAGAGATTAGAATAATAAGAAATTTTAAAAGATGAAAGTTAGAAAAAATTAAAGGTGTTGAAAAAATGAAAGATGAATGTTTGTATTTATAGTAAAAATATAGTCCTTATGAAAACGTTTTAAAATTTTAATATCTAAAAATAGCCGTTTGGAGGAAATTTAAATTTAAATTTAAAAACTTAAAACTTTAAAAACTTGAAACTTTAAAAATGAAAGATTTTTTAATTTAAAATTTAAAATAATAAATAAAATTATTTTTTATGTGTACGTTAGAATTTTTTGAAAATTTAAATCAATTAGAATTTAAAAACTAAATATTTTTATAAATATATTATTTTCTTTTTTTTTAATATTGAAACCCAACCCGATCCCACCCCTAAATTTTTTTTATGTTCACCCACCCCCTGAAAATGTTAGCAACTTTTTTTGTTTATCTCCATGAATTTTTCAAAAACAAACCCACAATAAGAGGAAGTTATCACACTGGTTTTTATGCTCCAAAAACACATAAAAATGGAGCCATTAGAGATGCTCTAAAACATTTCATCATTCTTTCAATAACATAATGATAACATATAACAGAATTTCATTACTTTTGTCGTTATTTTGCATTCTTTAAGTTCTATCGTCATCATTTACTAATTCGAAGTATTTAAAACAATACCTGTTAATTTTAATAAAAAGGAGTTAAGAAATTAATCGGGTCAAACAAGCCGGTTAATAGGTCGTAAATCATACAAAGTATTCGTCCTTACCATTCACATAACAAAAATATATAAATTGGCGCCTTTTGATGGATGATTCCAAATGTCTAATGCCAATGACAAAATTATAACAGAATTTAAGAAAATAAAATTAACACAAAATTTAATTACATCCTGCAATAATCAGAAATCCAAAACTAACAGGTTCAAATCCAGTTTTCATACAACCAAAACCGAAGAAATAACATAGTATCACTCACTTTACTTCATTATAGTAGTAGCATGCTAGCAGCACATCTGCATCAAGGGGTATCAATGACCAGCAGTGCTTCAAGTTCCGCTCGGCGTCGTTCAAGTTCCTAACATGTTTAAATTATAAAAACTTGTTTCATGTCATGGGAACATATTTGCCAATTACTGATGCCAATAATTTGCATATATAAGCGTAGATGTGGTATGTGTGGGTTGGGTGGATGGGTAACGGGGTAATATTTGGTACGGAACATGGCAGTCCAGGGTTGGTCCTAGCTACATACAACATTTTTTATCCATTTTTCGAGTCTATAAACTAATGTGCTAATAATGAAAATAAAAACTATGTTACTGCACAAAAAAAAAAAAAATCAACATTTTTCGGTAAAATAGATTAAAACAACTTTATACAACTGAATAATCTTTGGATGCCTTTCAATCTGTTTGACCCATATCCTTTTTACTTAAATCCTTTAGCTTAACCTATTTGATCCATTAGAGATAAAACACAACTCAAATCAACCCATTAATTGGTAAATAGGTATTGCCAATTCATGATCAGAGTAATGAATAGTGGGTGACGAAATGTACTAAACTTCCAACTAATTCCTTTTGCTGGGTGATTAACATGAACTGTTTACCTGCAGATCTTTGATGGCTTGCTGTGTTGAAACTTCTTTGTTTTGGCGAGCACGCTTGAGGAAACCAAGGCACAGGACTCCCTAGATATTTCCCAAATTTAGAATGAGCCATCAACCAGCTTATAAAATGAAGTGATGGGGAAACTTAAAAATATGAAACTTTTTGAAGTTAAAGAGGCATAGCTTAATAAGAAACCTGACACGATTGACACCCCTAAGTATAAATACTAAATTCACATATCGAGAATCATACACAGCATGAGTATATGAGGCATGATTTACACTTTAAACCAGTTGACTTAAAAGATGCCGACAACAGGCCGCTTGAGTTTGCATAATACCGGTCACAGCAGTTAAGTTTTCCGTCTTTTCTTAATGTTGTAAGTTTTTCTTATCACAGAGCATTTTTACTATCAAATACCTCACAACATACAATAAAGGCCTAGCAATGCCTACTTGCTAACCCACAGAAATACCATGTTCAATGTTTTTTGTTACCTGCAATTGATATTGTGTCTGATTATTCATCATAACACAACTTAATTATTTGCAGATGAATTTAGGAAGCTATGTTAATAACATGCTCACCAGTTAACAAAAATATGACTATTCAACATTCCTTTAAAACTCTATTTGATGTCATTTATTTGACTTACTGAAACAACATAAATCAAGCCACAAGCAAGGAGCATGTAACTGGCTATGTCTTGGAGAAGAAGAACCTCATGTTGCTCCCCATATGTATCGGGATAAGCTCTTGTCATAACAGCAACACTAAAATAAAAACAGAACCACATAACTTCCATGAGATATTGTATAATGACCACAATACACACACACACATACATACGTAGATGTATGTACTCTTTCATCTCCAGTATCAGCACTCCCTTTTACTTGGAACATTTGTTCAGTAAGCCAAGTTAAATAAACACATACACAACATATAGACATATGGTGGTTTTCAATGATGTTCTAAGTGGATCTTAACAGAAGGGAAACAATAATTTTTGCACAGAAAATGAAACGAGTTTAGCCCTTTTGAGAAAGCTTAAACACTAAAATAATATTAAAAAGAGTAAATTACTATTTTAGTCCCTGAGGTTTGACGAAAATAACTGTTTCGGTCCAATAGTTTATTTATTACACTGACAGTCCAATAGTTTTAAGATTTGTTTCAATTTCAGTCAACACTATTAACATCGTTAAAATTTTCTGTTAAATTAATGTAAAATGACAAGTTTACCTCTAATTAAAAATACAAATTAGAAAAACCAATGAAACCCCACCCCAACCAATTTATTCTCTCTCTATTCTTTCTCTCTCATCATAAGAAACCATAGGGTATCAATCCCAACCCAAATCAGCTGCCACCTCCACCATCTCCGGCCGCCACCTCCACCGCCCTCTCCGACAGCCACCCTCGACCACCCTCTCCGGCCGCCACTGAAGTACCGCCTCCCTCTCCCCACCCCCAACCCATCTCCCTTTCTCTCTCTCTCATGTCATGTTCCACCAACAGCATCACTTAGCACCACCACCTTAAACCTGCCGACGACACCACCACCACCACCACTGAATCCCGCCGCAGACGCCACCACCACCACTGAAACCCGCAGGCGATGCCACCACCACAACTGAAACCCGCCGGCGACGCCACCACCACAACTGAAACCCGCCGGCGACGCCACCACCACCACTGAGTCCCGCCGGCGACGCCACCACCACCACTGAAACCTGCCAGCGATGCCACCACCACCACTGAAACTCGCCGGCGACACTGCCACCACCACTAAAATCCGTAGCCACCACTTGTTCTTCTCCATTCCTATTAGATCTAACCCTCTTTCATGTTCCTCCCTCAACCCCATCTTCATCTTGTTCTCTCTCCTTCCTGAACTCTCTGGTAGATTGAAAAGACACAAGTGATGATATGAACCAGTGTTGGAAAAATCACAAGACGCTAGTCGAGCGGTGTGGTACCGACTAGGGATTAATTGGAATTAATTGAATTGGACTTTTGTGTATAATTTTACAAATTTATGTATATATACCATTAATTTTATATTTATTATGTATTAACTTACAAGTTTAGGGGATAAATTGTAAATTGGGGAATATTAAAGGGGCTAAATGTTAAAATAGCTAAACTTTATTAAATCATTTTAAACAAAAGTACAGCCCCGTCGTTCCGTCTCCTTGTTCAGATCACGGGCGTCGGAGCTCGTCGCCGGAATCGGCTAATCCAAAGCCAGAATCGGCAAATCCGTCACCGAAATTGGTAAATCCGGCCGTTCCTGTCGCCGGAACACCTCCGGTTAGGACGATTTGGTCCAATTTTGACCGATTTTGACCAATTTTGACCGATTAGCGCCTAGGACCTCCGATTTGGTGAAATCGAAGCGGCCAACCTCCGATTAACGATTAATCGCCGACTAATCGGAGGCTAGTCGTGATTTTTACAACACTGATATGAACGATGATGATGGAGATGGTAGTGGGTTGATGTTTCTTAGATCTGGTTTGATTGAAAGCCTTAAATCAATGGGGAGGGTGATGAAGATGAACGACGTTGATGGCGTTTTGGTGGTGGTGGTGGTGGTGGTGGAGGGTGGCGGTGGTGGAGGGTGGTGGTGGTGGCGGTGGTGGAGGGTGGTGGTGGTGGCGGTGGTGGAAGGTGGTGGTGGTGGAGGTGGTGGAGGTGGAGGGTAGTAAAGGGTGGTGGTGGTGGTTGGTGGGTGGTAGACTTGCAGAGAAATAAGGATGATGGTGTCTAATGATGATGATGGCATATGATGATAGCATGAATTTTAATTTAAAGGGCAATAATAATTTAGGGTCTTTTTATATTTTTGTTTTTATTAATTCAGAAGTGATTGTAAATTCCTATTAATTTAACAGAATGTTTCTAACGGTGTTAACATGTTGGGTGAAATTGGAACAAACCTTAAAACTATTGGACCATCAGTGTAACAAATAAACTATTGGATTGAAACAGTATTTTTCGTCAAACCACAGGGACTAAAATAATAATTTACTCTATTAAAAACTAAAAGAAATAGAAAATTGCACCCTATGGTTTGGTCAGATTGCATGTTTGGTCCTTAGGATTGAAAATTTGCAAAAATAGTCCAAAGTCTCATGAGATATTGCAGAAAAAGGCCCCACCGTTAGACGGTTATTAGTTTTTAGGGTTAAGTGGGGGCAAATTGTCATTTTGCTTTTTAAGTTAATGTATTTTTTTAAGGAAGTAAAAGTTAAGAGAATGTAAAACAACAAGTTTACCCTCACTTAGAGACTATTTCCGCAATAAATCATAAAACTTTGGACTATCTTTGCAATTTGTCAATCCTGGGGACCAAACATGCAATTGAACCAAACCACAGAGACTATTTTTGCAATTTTCTTCGAAAGAAATTATAGAAAGGTATACTTTCAATTAAGGAAAATAGAATATTTCCTAAAGACGCGCAACAAGGGTTGATGATTTTTAGGAGACCATATATCTTTGATCTTTGCAAGGTCTCTGTATGCTACCTTGTTTAGTACTTAAGTTGCCTTTTTGTCATAGGTGTTGGCGCTAGCTACTTTCCATGTGTGCCTTTAGCCATAGAGGCGGGTTAGCTACTCACTAGGTGAGTCTTCAGTCTGAGATGTGCCTCCAATTGTAGGTTTGCCTTTAGTGTTACAAGCTTAGGTGTGCCCTTAGGCTTAGGTGATAGTGTTAGATACTACCTAGGTACTAAAGATGTGCCATTAGCCGTAGGTATTCGG
Organism: Flaveria sonorensis; assembly: GCA_025506505.1. Taxonomy (NCBI): domain Eukaryota; kingdom Viridiplantae; phylum Streptophyta; class Magnoliopsida; order Asterales; family Asteraceae; genus Flaveria; species Flaveria sonorensis. The sequence goes on along the minus strand of CM046430.1, from coordinate 15,755,594 downwards.
TTAGTGACTTTCAACAACTGCCTTTAGTCTGAGATGTGCCTTTCGTTGTATGTTTTAGGTTGTGCCTTGCGCTTTAGTCTCAAATACTTTAGTATTAGGGATATTTATGCCTCATCAAGCTTTTCCCTTCTGCAATTATATCGGTTTTTTTTTTGTTTACTTACAAGAGGACATCCATTAATCAAATATGCAAAAAACAGGGAGCACTGTTTTTAGAATTTGAGGTAGATTGTTTGTAAATAACACACACTACATGAATACATACAGCCATTGAAACTGGTAAATGAGTATTACATGAATCTTTTGATCCATAGTTCTCTTGGAGGCCAATAAGTTGTGCCGACATCTCTCATGTGAGCACTTTTAAAAATGATTCATGTTGCATTGTGAATGAAAGGAATGCGACCGGGAAATCAAGCTTATTAAGTAACCCGTCATAGAATGAAATTATATTAAGTAACCCGTCATAGAAAACATTAACTATAATACTATGGATAGCTTCCTACTGATAAACCCATAAGGTAGATAATAATGAGGCCATTTGTTTTATCAGGTAGAAACATAACTTGATTTAAACAACATGGAGCTTCGACAATATGTGCAATGCATCAAAAGGCTAAGTATATGTAAAACAAAGCTTACAAAATTTGGAGCATTCCCCTGCCAGCCCAATATTCCAGTACCTGAAACACATTGGTTGAAGCTATGATCAGTGTATTTGGTAAACTCATTTGGTAATGCTCCAACAATATGGCAGCACTAAATTAAAATCAACTGTAAATAATCAATGCAAGTTTTCACTTGCTTAGGCCAACACCTAAATTGCCATCTAGGTAGTCAAAGTCGCAAGGATCAAAAAAGGGCATGCCCAACTCAAAAAAAAGGAGCAATGATGAAAAAAGGTAAAATCTATATATTTATTTAGTAGCAAAGTTTAAAAGAACGGACTCGAGCCTCGAGGCGTTTTCCCTTCGCCTCACGAGGCGTAAGCCTCGAGGCTAACCGAGGCGTAAGCAACGAGGCGACAAGGTCTAAAATCGAGGCGCAAGGCGCAAAGCGCAGAGCTATTGTACGCGAGGCGTAAGGTTTTTATATAAGTTTTTTTTTATATATTTATCATTGGTTTTTTAAATCAACCACCAAAATCTAGTTATAAAATAAGCTTTATGTAATATTAAATGTACAAGTAACCTATATTTATAATCTATAAAGCTATATGTATAACATATTTATACATAAAATAAAATATACAAGTATAAAATAATAAATATAATCTCTATATTACTTAAATAAATAATACACTCACTTCATAAGCAATTTAAATAATTTATATTAAAGAGAACTCAAAAAGATAAACACGTAACGAGTAAAAAGTTACATTTGATTAAATTTGAACTAAAAGATAGAGAAATATAGAATTTAAAGTTACTGAAAAGTTGAAATATCTAGCTATAGAGAAAAAATTGAGATTTAGACTTCTAATTTTTATATCAAAATAAAGATAAAATTAAATTCTCACTTCCCAATACACGTTTCCTTCCTCCACTTTCCAAAACACTTTTCCTGACAACCACTTTCTTATACACTTCCTTCCGCCATATTTTGTTTCTAGTTACAAAACCACCACCGCTCCAGCTCCGCTCATCTCTTCTCCACCACAAGTTAGTTCTTCGTCTTCCTCACTTACTACACTCTTTTTTACACACCCTCACTCATAGATGGTCACAAGTACATGAAGCGCAGAAGCCATCGCTCGTCGCTTCCTCTAGAATCGCACAGAGGCGCGCTTCCTGTACACCCCTCGCCTTAAGTAGCTCGAAGCGCACCAGCAATCGCTTGAGGCCCCCTTGCGCCTAGGCGCGCCTCAGTCGCGCTTTTTAAAACCAAGACGTAAGCTCAAAGCGGAATTAGAAAATAAATAAAAATTATATCTCTTATAAAATAAAATACTAAAACATCACACAAAGCACTTTCCTAAGTAATTTCATCATCTAAGCAAAAAATAATCAATTTGATCCAAATATTCAGCCTCCATATCTCAATTAAGACTAGTTTCAGTCCCAAATTGACCTAATTTCATTGACACTTATTGACCTGATATGCAGTCCCAAACATTCTGCACAATATAAGATCATTTTATCATCAAATTGACACCATATAAGTATTCTACCGGCAAAAACATGATAAAAACTGCACAAAAGATCACTTTCACTCAAAACTACGCCTCGTTCCCGCCTCACTGTTTTTCGAACCGCCTCATCGTAAGAGGCGTACGCCCCATCTGAACCCTGTGAGGCGCTGCCTCATATACGTTTTCTTACCGCCTCGCCTCGAGGCGCGCCTTGAGGCGTATGCCTCGGCTGTTTTTTAAAACCATGTTTAGTAGGCATAGAAATTAGTACTACTCCCCAAATATAACAAGAGACCTACATCAAAAGTAATAATAATTCATACAACAATTGTAGATAGAATAATACAATTCAAAGGCCAGTCAAGAAAAGAAAAGGAAGCCCAACCAAGATAGAAGGAACATTGATATACTATATCAAAAGCCCAAAAATGAATAAGAAGACACCTTTTTAGGGCATCTGTAAATGCTGACTGCTAGAAGAAAGAAGCAGAGACTGCCGACTGCTTGTAAGAAAGAAGTAGACGGCCGAAAGGATGCACACGCCTCCATCAAGCCTAGAGGCAGGAGACTGTCTTGGCATGTGTCTAAGGCACCTAGGCCTCCCTCGCCTGAGCACATAGGCAGGCACTTTTGACTATATAGATTGGCCAATTGAACTTTACCAAAATAAACCAATAATCACCTGATTTTATAGAGCTTAATTATTCATATACTAATTCGTAAACCCTTGTTGTAACATGAGACGAACAGGAAGCATAATCACTAGGTTTTAAGCAAAGTGATCCTTTTGGTAGATGAAAGTAAATTTGGCGCACATTTCATGACCGCTATTATAAGTGCACATGAATTAGCCCCATTATAACAACACAAATAGTGCTTTGTAAATCCTGCTGTAAATACACAGATATCACCAACACCTCAAACAATAATATAATCTGCTCCTACTTTCTTTTATATTCCATATGTTCACCAGAGTTTCATTTCAGACATCAAACATTTAAAGGGGAGAATAAACTAAGTATGCTGTCTGCATATTTCACGAAAATCCTAATTCAACCATTGAACAATTTTGCATGCAGATTAGGTGAGGCTATGCAATCAATCATTCAATTGGCAGTTGCAGTTGATGAAGTTATATCATAACGAAAAAATATCAAAAAGCAAGAGAGACAACCTTCCAGAACTTGGTGATGAACGACCACTCTGTCTCCGCAACAATCACCAAAACCGCAATCACCACAGCGTAACATCGAAAAATACCATCAAATATCTACAGAAAAAACACAAAATCACAACCATTGCATCAGCAAATGCACCGCTATGTGTAGAAAGGGGGAAATTGTGTTAAACGACGTACATCTAATCCATTTGTGAAGGATCGGATGGCTGAGAAGACATTGGCGACAATGCAGAGAATCGAAGCTACAACAGTGACGAAGCTGAAACATCGACAGGTGGTGAGTACCGGGTCGGGTTTGGCCCGGACTCTCGGGTTGTTGGCGGATGAACTGGTGGTGGCAGTATTAGCTAGCGGTTGTACTTCCTCGATATCTCTCGCCATATCTTCCGGCACACTTTTCCGGCTACCGGAGCTCCAAATCCACGGGGCTTAGGTGGTGGTGGTGTGTGTGTGTGGTGGTGGTGGTGGTGGTGGTTGTGGGGGTTTCTCTCGGTGGCTTCTGAGTTAACGGATCAACGGTGTTTGGGTAAATTTACAGTTTTGATCTCTCAACGTTCAAAGTTGCCACTATTTGCCTAAAATAAGAGTAAATTTGGGTTCGGCGTTTTAATTATTTCAGTACAAAAATGAATGATTTGTCATGTCTTGTGGTTTTATTTTTCTAACAGTTTTGGTCCGTGACATTAACTATGTTAGTTTTGTCTGTTAATTGTAAGGGTATTTTGGTCATTTTATATTTAACGGGTTGTTTGTGTAAATTAGTAAAGATTATTTAATAGTTGTTGAATGGTTCTTTGTGTAAATTAGTAAATTTCATATCTTTAAAACTCCACCATGACTATCCATCCATTCGCCAACAGTTGTCTTCCCCACCGTCGTGAACCGTCGATCAAAAGCAATGTTGACATGGATGATTAGAAGCAATGTTGACATGGATGATCAGAAGCAATGTTGACATGGGTGATCATTGGGTAGAAAGTTTCTAGATCCCCCTTCAAACTATGTAAAATTCTATATTTGTTTATATACAATTCATGATAATTTTCCCCAAAAAAACAAAACAAACATTTGATGTGTTTTGTGGTTTTTGTTTTTAACGAATCCACACTTGCTGATCAGCTTTTTCAACCTTAAAGATCTTAAAGCCTTATTAGAATTAATTAACTCATATGAGGAACGATTTCCTTTTGGGCACCAATAATCATCGATCTAAAAGCCAATAGAGGAGCAGAAATTGTGTTCATGAGACTAAGAGAGAGGGTGGCGTTGGGCTGGGTTTGGGTCTAGGGTTTTTCAACAGGGGATATAGCCAGAGAAGACAACTGGACTGTTGGGCCTAATACCCCTAAACGCAGACACCACCATTAGCGGCTCACCTCTTGAGCCACCACCGCTAATTTGAACCACTATTGTCCGCTTATATTCTCTGTCTCTTTGCGTATGCATATCTGATCAACATAATCTTTGTGCACAAATTTGATGGGTAGTAGGTAACTTAGTGTTTTAGTTAGGGGATCTAGCCGAAGAAGAGGATAGGCTTCGCTAGAGAGGGGAGGCGACAGGGTATTTAGCCGGAGAAAAAGAAAGAAAAGGGTAGGGTGAGGTGATTGGTGACTTAGGGTGTTAGACATTATCAAAAGAAAGAGAAGGATAGTTGGTTAGATGCAAAAGAACTAAAATACCCGTAGACTTAACAGACAAAACTAACAGAGTTAGTGTCAGGGACCAAAAGCGTTACAAAAATAAAACTACAGGACATGATATGACAAAAGAGTTTATTTGTACCGAAATAGTTAGAGTGCCAAAACCACAAGGACCAAAAATGACATTTAATCCTTAAAATAAACAAGAGTTAGTTATGTTGTTGGTCCTTGTGATATGTTCATGTTGAAATATTGGTATTAACTTTTAAAAAATTACATTTTGGTTCTAATCGTTTGTCAAGTCCTAAGACTCGTGGTCCCTTGAATGGATGGCTATTAACTTTAAGATGTGAAATGACTACAATGCCCCTTAGAATTAAAAAAAAAAAAATAATAATAACGCCACCTTTTAATATTAGGGCACATTCTATTAAGATTCATAAAACTATAAGTATCCATAATGACCACTTTAAGTCTTGTATAATTTATTATACAGATTGATTAAAGTGCTTGTAATATTGATATTTTTAAGGTATATTTTAAAAAAATAATATTTATAATCTTTTGATTAGTGCATATATTAGTATTTTGAAAAGAATTGATGATATGTAACATCCCAAAATCTAAATAAAAAAAAGAAAAGGAAGGGAACTCTACTTAAAATTGTATGGGACTACCAGTGAAAGTGCAAGGGGGTTTAATGACATAATGCCCTAATATTTCGATATATAAAAGACCATTTTAGGAATATTTGCATGTAACTCTCGATTCTTGATATATATATATATATATATATATATATATATATTGTATATACATATACATATATATATATATACATAATAATATATACATATATATATATACATATATATATATATACTACATATATACATATATATATATATACATACATATATATACATATATAGGGAAAATTTAAGGTACAAAGTGTTGTTTTCGTGTGAAGGGTACGAACAACAAGGACCATTGATCTAAGAGATGAACGTTCAGATTTAAGATGGAATAATCACGCAAGGAATGTGATTGGAGGGGAGAATTGGAATTAGCCTACAATTATTGACTTTATTTTTAACTTTCCCCCGTTTTTTTAAACAAATTTAACTTTTTCATATGGTATTATTTTAAAAAAAAAAAAACACCATAAAAACAAGCATTTTATCCTCTTTAATATGAGTATAGTATTGCTATACTTTTTTTTTAAAAGAAACAATATTTTTTTTAAGAAAACCTTTATGTGCTGTGCGTATTACTTGCATGATTATTCACTGCGTAATTATCAACATAACTTGCGTAATTATAAATATAACTTGCGTGATTATTTTTTATAACGTGAGTATATTTTCTTTGCGTAATAATAAATATAACTTGCATAATTATGATATAACTTGCGAAATTATGTACCTTTTGCGTAATTGTAGCGCGGACGAAAAACCCCCTCCGCAAAAAACATGTGTCACGCTCTGGTGACGTACGCTTCGCACGAAAATACGCTTCGCACGTTTGTATTATATATATACGTATATATATATATATACGTATATATATATATACGTATATATATATATATATATATATATACGTATATATATATATACGTATATATATACGTATATATATACGTATATATATATACATATGTACGATACACGTGTGTATACGTATAATATACGTATACACATATACGATATATATATACGTATTTATATATATATACGTATATATACGTATATATATATATACGTATCTATATATATATACGTATATATATATATACGTATATATATATATACGTATATATATATACGTATATATATATATACGTATATATATATATATATATATCTATATATATTTTATTCTAGAGAGAGAAAGCTTGCATTTCATATGAAAGGTATGGCTTTTTGTATGTTTCATCATCAACGAGCATAGATCTTCATCCATTAGTATGTTTGTATCCGGATCTCATGGTAAAGTTTCAACCTTTTACGTAGGAGTGTGTAGATCTCGGGTGTTGAAGATTATTTCTAGGTTTTGCTCTTTAATATTAGCAATGTAAGTTCTAGATCCCCACTTTTATGTTTTTTACTAATTTTGGGGATGATATGCATGCTTAAATGTGTTTCAAGTAGAACTAATATTTTAAGATGTAAAGTTACCACCTTTATTTATAGGGTTCATGTTTTTGCAATGTTATGATATTGTTCGATGTTTTAATGATTTTGAAAGAATCAATGAAATAACTTTACATGGTTCTATCATAACTGAAATAGAAGACCCAGTAATACGGATACTATTACCCGCATTGACCTTCCCATCCGCATTGACTGTTTCACAGTCTAAGCGTAGTCTATACGAAATGGTAAAGATTTGTAAGGTTTATACTTAAAGGCTGATGCAACCAAAGCATCCAAAGAGCTCTCAGCATGCATGCATGAAATATAGAGTAAAGTTACTTCGGAAGTTTTACACCACTCAAAGGAAATAAGCTAAGTGTAAAATCTTCCGAAGCCAAATGACTAAATCTTCTGAAGCCAAAGATGAAGTCTTCAGAAGCTTCAGAGACAAAGTCTTCCAAAGCCAAAGACTTATTTCTTCCGAAGACAGAGAAGACATGCTTTCTCTGATCACCTTTTGACTAAAACTGAACAACTTTCCACTGCCACTCTGAAGACTCACCAACTTATATGAGTTGGTGAAAAGGTCTATGCTTTTGTCAACTATAGATTATGGTCATTGGTCTATAACTTTCTACTTTTGTACCATTATCCTTTTTGTAATATATTAGTATGTGAGCTATGGCATTCATAGTCACAAGTCAAAGGCAATCTGCCTTTTGACTCTACATTGATTCTTGTTGTCTAGATAGTGTTTCCAGCTGGCCTTCAAGTATGTCCGCTGTAGATGTAGTATAAAGTGTCTCAAGTACTTGTATCTTTAAGGTTTGATTTGTAATACTTGTAAGAACTTGAGAGCAATATACATCATTCTTGAAAACCATATTTGAGTGTTCTTGTTCTTTTACTTATGTTCTTTGTATCATCTAACCGGATCCCTATTTGATCTGTTAGGTGTTGCACATCTCTCCATCCTTGTGAAACTGTTGCATTGACCACCCTTCACCGGTCCTACAAGATTCACCCGCAACACTGTTACCCGCATTCACTTCTTTATCCGCATTGACCTCTTAGTTAGTCTAAGCATGGCCAATACAAAAGAGTGCATTGTGATTCGCATTCACTGTTACCCGTACTCACTTATAGCCATATTCATTACTACATGCATTGACCCAATACTTAGCCAAATCAAAAGTTCACCCGCATTAAACCGCACCATCCTCATTTTTCCAAATCATTCGCATTGATGCAACCTATCCGTATTGAGCTAATCCACCAGAATTGATCCAATACTTAGTTGATATAGACCAATGCTCATCCGTATTGGTCAAGAGTCATCCGTATTGACCGGTGGCCATCTGCATCGGATAACCATCATCCCATTCACATTTCTTAGGATATTTTCCTATGTTCACCTAATATTCAAGCCTAATGGAATTCATGTTTAATCAAAGTTAAAGAGTTAAAAAAATTTCAATATGCTTTACCTTTTTTTCCAAGCCTTTCCTTGTGCAAGCATCTAATTACTTTGCTTAGTATACTACATGGTTATATTAGCTTGCTTAGCTTAGTGCACCACATGGTTATATTAATTTGCTCTATGCTTGTATCAGCTTGCTTTGCTTAGTTGTTGGTCCATTTGATTGATAATCAGTGTAAATGATCTATAAGACACCGAAATCCTACTGAATAACATAAATATGAGTGACACAAGAGCAAGTTTCAAATATTTTCAATAATCTCCAAACTCACACAATAAACATGAATCAAAGGCTCAAATATGATAACAATAGACATCCATCCACCTACATAGAATTGCAATATTAGTATTTCACTATTAGGGTTTTCTAAAAACTTGCTTACAATGAATGAAACTTTCAATATATAAGCAGACTATAGTTTCGCTGACAGTTTCCTTGTCTTGACCATAACCTAGTTTCACCCGGCAACGAAACGCAGTTTCGCCAGGTGAACTAGATCAGCTGACTACGAGCGAAACTCAGTTTCGCTCATTGTTTTGCTGGGCATAAAACTTACAAAATACAAAATACGAACTAAGTAAACTAACATTTAACCTATTACATTAATAAACAAAATAACATATAACAATGGTGAGTCCAACCTATACTAGATCATCAATACTCCCCTAGGTTGGACCTTACCTGCTTGATCTCTGATTCAGCCCGGTTCTTTCTTCAACAATTTAAACTTCTTCTGCAGCTTTTACCAGATGTTTCTTTTTCAACTCCAGCAGTACTCCCTTCCTCTTCCCGTGCACAACCTTTTCAATTGCTTAGTCAATTCCTGCACATCCATCCTTAATTCTTCAGCTTGATGTACTTTCTATGTAAGCTCCCTGATTTCAGCCCTAACTCCCCGAGCCTTGTTTGCAACCCTCATGAAGAGGCTTGCTTCAGTCCTTGGTTTCAACTCCGGCTCCAGCTTTTAAGTGGTTCTCACATAAAACCACCAAGTCCTCATCACAAAAGGAAATACTTCCAAGGATCAAATAATTTGATTTCTTCTCCATCCTTCACTCTAACCACTGCTTCTTCTCTCCCGTATTATTGTCATAAAACCATTTTCAACTTTTACAATCTTAGGGGATGTGGACTGGGTACCCTCACTCTATTCATTGTCTTTGCTGGTTTCAGCTTCAATATAATTTTTCCCTTTCCGGTCACCCAATCCATGTCCTTCTTGGATCTCCTTCTCTCAGTCTTCATATATCCAAATGACTCAAAATTATCATTCAGCCCCATTTTAATTTCTTGCTCCAGCAGCATAGCTCTCTCACTTAAGTTTGAATCCAGCAGTGGAATCTCAGCTATCTTCTTAAATCCCATCTTGGCAAGGTCTTGAATGCCTTCCTTTTATGTAAGTATGAGAGTCCACCTCCTCTTCTCTTGATCATAACATTTTCAACTCACTGTTGTATTTCCAGCTGATTATCAGATTCCTTTCGACTCAGTTCTTGAACGTTTTGAAATAAAGGGGTCAGCTGTTTTGGTTCCTTTTCTTTGGTGAACCGATCTTCCTTGTCCATCTTAATAATATCTCCTTCATTTGAGCTTCTCTGAGCCACATATGTCAATGGTCGCTCGTCTACCTCATAATATTCGGGCTCAGAGTCATAATCCACCAATTGCTCCTCAATCTCCTCTTTTTCATCTATCAAACTTCACTCAACATCTTTTCTTCCTGCTCCATCTCCTTCTTCTCTAATCACTTCATCACTAGTTAAATCAGCATATATATCAAACCTAATGTCTATAAATCCAGCCTCTACAACCTCAGTCTTATCTCCCACAACACTTTCTTTCACACCTCCTGCTTCAGTATCAGTATCTTTAGCTCCAACCCTTTCTCTATTGACTTTAGACTTACTAACAGTCCTTACATCAACACCTGAGCTACCAACACCAGAACCGCCAGCACCACTCCCACTAGCACCAACTCCTGCTCCACTTATGCCCTCTCCTACCCCAGTTGAAGTACCCACCTTTAGAAATAAGTACTTTGATGTATTAGTGAGATCATCTAACTCAGCTTGAGTTAACTGACTGGGCAGGCTGGTATTGGCTTTTAGCTTGTTTACTTCCTTGAGTAGCCTTTTTATCAACTCTTGTTGATCTATCATCAGACTCTTCATGCTTTCCATCACCTTATCTTTCTTTTTTTCTCTCAATTCTTGATTTACCAACTTGGTTTTTATCATCCCCAATTCATTTGCCAAATATGCATTTAGATTTCTAATAACATCTTGGTACTAGCTCTGATCTGGCATCTCTTCTTTCAGGTTTTCAGAAAATGCTTGTTGCTTGTGCTTTGTTCTCCTTTAGTACATTGCTGGCTCTCCTTGATCTGCCTTCTTATTTGATCGTTTCTCCTTTTGCACCCTTAGTTCTTCTTCAACTTCATCAATCTCATCTTTCCAAAATTGTACTCCTTTTCTTTGGCATACCTTTTCCTTTTCTTGATTGCTTAAGCCGTTGTTCTTGATTTTCTTCAGCATTCTTTGTTTCATCTCAATCAATCTCCTGATGTAATTCCACCTCTTAGCTGGTTACATGTTTTCCCAAAGATATGTGATCTTCCCACTAAGTCATGTCTTACAGCTAAGCATCTGAAATATCCTGGTATTCATCTGAACCAGTCTCTTATTTCTCCATGTCTAGGCACATTTGGAATCAGATCATTTATCAACATCTGCACGAATCTTGGATACAACAGCCATTATCCTTCTTTAGTTCCATTATGTTTTTCAGACATGTAATCAAATATCATTTGGCAATGTTGGCCTTCTGTCCTCTGCAAAACATAATCAACGGCCCTGGCCAATCCAAGTTTAAACTCATCCCCATTTTCTATGGTCTAGGCACATGATAAACACGTGTGCTAGTATCTCCATTACTTCAATAAAGGACTTCTTGATCTCTTTTCTGGTGCCAAAAGGAGGTCCTTCATAACCGATGCTCCTGAATGCATCTAGCACTTGTGCATCAGACAGTACCACCTCATCTCCACATCATCCTCGAGCCCCAACACCCTGGCTATAGTCTCAACATTAATGCTATGTCGTTGCCATGGACTCTAGCTACAATCCGATGTGTATTAGACCCAGGTTCATACTCAGCAGTTCTCCAAAAGTCTATGACGTGAAGATCACAGATAGTAGGCATATGAGATATGGCATAGCAATAGGGGACTCCTTCAGCCATTTGATGCAGTCTCTAAACCGACAGCTTTTGGGTTACCATCATCTAGTAGTGCTACTATTGTTATTCCTCTCGTCAAACTTTAAATTTGCCATCTTAACTGAAAAATAAACAAAGTGGGTTTAGTTAAAACATTATATAAGAATTAACAATGAATAAAACAAAACAAAAAAGAAAAAATTAGAAGTTCAACAGTTTCGCTGCTGTCGAAACTGTAGTTTCGCACAGGCAGAGTACAACAATTTTGCTGCAGTCGAAACTGTAGTTTCTCACAAGCAAAGTTTAACAGTTTAGCTTCTATCAAAGTTTCACACAAGCGAAAGTATGGATTCGTTGTTACTCAGACACAAAATCATATGTCCGAACGATTCTATAGTTTCGCTGATGACGAAATTATAGTTTCACAGCAGATAAATTATAGATTCGCTGAGACTCAGACACAAAATCATGTGCCCAAGAGAATCTATAGTTTCGCTGAAACTATCCTTGTGAAACTGTCAAGTACGCACGGACAGCATGACTAGACAATTTCGCTAGGAAGTTTGAACTTTTGTTTCGTTTCGCTGGTTACACTCGTAGTTTCGCTGAACGAATCAGCAAACACTCCGACCCAGTGTAACAATCTAAAACTTAAATGTATCGGTTATTATCGCTATTAATTTTATGGAATGGGTTCGAAACACCCACCTATGAACTTATAAGCACACAATCACGATGGAAATCAACACATATTAGATTCGATAACGACGGTTCAGGTTTCGTCACGCAAATGTGAGAAACTGATCCTACTCAACCCAATATATATTATCTAGTTTCGCTGGTAGCGAAACTATAGTTTCGCTAGGCATCACATTTAAAATCATGTTACTCAGAATTGAGCGAATGTGTTGGCGAATCTATAGATTCGCTTAGCAAAAATACTAGCGAAACTTAGTTTCGCTGGAACCTAACACTTAATAAATTTTGAAATTTTTTGAATGATTTTTAAATTTCTTTTTAAAAGATTTATATGCACATAAACTTTCACGAAAAACTTCATCGCCCCACAAAACCAACACAAAAACAAAAACCAAGAGAAAAATAAAATAAGATAATAAAATAAAATAGAAAAAGAAATAAGATAAAATTAAGAATAAAAGGATATAGACATTTTTTTTCAAAGAGTTTTCCAAAGAGTCAAAGATTGGTGGGATTGTTGATATGTTTGTCCTTTTAAGCCCATGCCTTATTTTTTTCAACGCGTAATCTGAAGATGTCTTTATTATGTTTTGGTTTAATTATAGAAACTCTAATGACTTGGTCCTCATAGACATTTGGCAAAGGACTAATCCTGTTCTCATGGTTTATTGAGCAACATGATTAACTCTGCTTGATTTTTTTTGGGATTTCAATAATGATCTTAATTTAAGAATCACTGTGCCTTTATTTTTGGGGAACCGATAATGAGAGCTCCAGGTCTATACTTACGTATAACAGAGGAGATGATCATCTGAACTTGCTGATGCGAGCTTTAGGTCTATACTCACATATAATAGAGAAGATCATCAGAACGTGCTGATGAGAGCTCCATGTCTATACTCACGTATAACAAAGAAGATAATCACTCCAGGTCAATGTTCACACATAGCAGTGGAGATAAGCACGAGATACACTTCTAAAGAGCTAACGAGAAGCTTCAATTCAGAGACTTTTCTGAAGAGCTAGACTAGAAGCACTTATCGTGCTAACTAGAAGCATCATTCAAGACTTGGGTATAGGGAGATTTTGGGAATTTTTGGAAATATCAAAGTAGAGACTTGAAACCCTCAACCCGTTTTTGACAAGGACTTGTAACTTTGTGCAGGCCAAAATGTCAAAAGGATAATCCTTATCACCGAGTTCTTAAACTTTAATTTAGCTACATGATCACTGTTTATTTTGTTTTCGGGCTGAGCCTACCATGCATATCCCAACACAAGGCTGTTGACCTCCTTCAAACTTCTTTTTCCCAGGGTTCCTGAAAAGAGAAAATTGAAAAACTTAAGAGTTTAATCTTTATTCTCCCCCGAAATTTCCTTTTTACTTGTTTCATATTTTGTTTAAGATCAAAGAAGTGAAGGAATATGGGACTAGAAGTTTTTCAGAAAGAGTTTATTAAAACCAGAAAATGAACAAAAGAGTTATTTACAATTTTTACATAATTTGCTATGAAAAGAGTTTTCAAAAAGATATTAAACCCATCATTGAGATCAATTAATAAAAATGAGGTTTATCAAATATTTTAGTGAAAAGATCTGCTCTTTGATTCTTTATGTCAATCAGAATAATATCAATGAAACCCTTTTCGTGAGCATCCCGGATTGCATGAATCCTTGTTTCAATGTGTTTGGTACGAGTATGATGAATTGGATTTTTGACGATTTCGATAGCAGCTTCATTATCACAAAAGAGTGGTGTATGAAGAAATTTGATTCCGTAATCCATCATCTGATGTTGTATCCAAAGCACTTGACATCAACAACTTGATGCAACAACATATTCAGCCTCTCCTGTAGATAAAGATACTGTTGTTTGCATCTTGATTTGCCATGAAACAAGACAATCCCCGAGATATTGACATCCGCCAGTGAGGAATTTCTTGTTGATCCTGCAACCACCGTAATCACTATCAGAATAAGCATGTAAATCAAAGTTCCTTCCTTTTGGATACCAAAGAACCAAACAAGAAGAACCCTTTAAGTAACGAAAGATGCATTTAACAGCTTTTTCATGTGATTCTTTTGGGTTGGCTTGAAAACGGGCATAGTAGCACATGACGAATGTAATATCTGGATGGCTGGCCGTGAGATACATGAGAGATCCGATCATAGAACGATAGCGATGAGCATCCACGGATTTCCTATTATCATCTGGAGTTAAGCAGGTTTGAGCAGTGAATGGAGTAAGTTCTGGAGAAGCATCATCCATCTTGAACTTCTTGAGAATCTCTTGAATGTACTTTTCTTAGTGAATAAGAATACCATAAGGCTTTTGTTCAACCTGTAACCGCAAGAAAAAGCACATCTCCCCTATCATGCTCATTTCAAAGCAATCCTTCATCACTTCTTCAAAATAGCATCAACATACACTTGAACAATCAACATCTCACCATCAACCTCCTTCTTGAATAATGTCATATCTATAGTTCCACAAGAGAAGCCCTTGCTGAGCAGATACTGTGTTAGTGTTTCATACCAAATATGAGGAGCTTGATGTAATCCATATAAAGATTTATCAAGTTTATGTACTTTCTCTAGAAAATCTGGATCCTCGAAACCTAGTGGCTGACAAACATAATCTCATCGTCAATGTTCCCGTATAGAAATGCACACTTCACGTCCATCTAAAAAACTTTAAAGTTCTTGTGAGCAGTGTGAGCAAGAAAATTCTGATAGCTTCAATACGGTTGATTGGAGCAAACACTTTAGTGTAGTCAATTCCCTCCTCCTGAGCAAATCCCTAAACACCAGTCTTGCCTTGTTTCTTACTACCACTCCTTGATCATCTGCTTGTTCCTGAACACCCATTTGGTACCGATGTGGATATTTGTTTGGAGGAAGATCAACTAACTCCTAAACTTTCAACTTCCTGAACTGTTGAAGCTCTAACTGCATAGATTCACCCAACTTGATTCTTGAAGTGCTGCTGAGATATTTTTGGAACCATTTGAGATAAGAAACTGTTATAGAGACATTCATTTATCAATCTAGATTGACTCCGAGTCCTCACACCATCTGTAATGGAACCAATGATGTAATCATGTGTGTGATCTTTTAAGGTTTGAAGTTGGTGGTAGGGGTTAATAGATTGGATTGAGATGAAGATGTGGTTTTATGATGGTTGTGAGGGGAATTGGTTTTGATGGAGGAATTGTTGTGTGGAGGTTGCTTGTGGTGGAGATGTAGGAGATGTAAGTGGAACATCAAATGGAGTTGGTGGAGATGGAGGGTCAATTTAAAGTTATGGGAGAGGTTCAGGTGGAGGATGATTTGCATATTGGTTTGAGGAACGACATCATCGTCAAATACCAGAAGATTGAATGATTTGAAGACAGTTTTGGAGTCATAAAACCATTCTGGTTTGACCCCATGGAGATTCAGCAAAGTACATGAGCAACCAAACAGACGAAAGAAGTCAATCAAGGGTTTCCTTTTACGAAGAAGCTCATAAGGGTCTTCATCTTGTCTTTCACATAAGAACCCTGTTTAGTACATAGGATGCACAGTTGACTGCTTCTGCTCAAAAATGATTGGAAGCTTTGACTCAGTCAGCATAGTTCTTTGTGCTTCAATAAGGGCCTGATTCTTCCTTTCAGCAACACCATTTTGTTGAGGTGTCCTAGAAGCATTGAGTTTCTGAGAATCCCTTTGCTCGCACAGAAAGAATCAAAGGTATGGTTTCTGAATTCAGTTCCATTATCACTTTGGATGGCCATCAATTTCCTTTTATTGATGGTTTCAATTGAGATGATCAGGTTCAACAGCTCTTCTATAGTTTCTCCCTTGTGTGCTAGAAATCTTACCCAAGAGTATCTTGAGTAATCATCTGTAACAACCAAATAATAAGATTTCTTAGCAATTGATTTAACACTAATAGGACCAAATAATTTGGTATGTAACAATTCAAGGGGTTTTGAAATTGTGTTTTCAAGCTTGAGCTTGTGTGGCATTTTGTGCTGTTTTCCTTGAGCACAAGCCATGCACTTTTCTACCACTGAAAAATATTAAGTGGTAGCCCCCTTACAAGATTGTTCTTAATCAACTTATTTATATTTTTAACATTAACACGTCCTAACTGTCCATGCCATAAAAAAGATTCAGAAGATGAAGCTTTTAACTGGAGACATGTCACAATGGAGGTGGATTTTTTTGATCCCATATCCAGTAGATAAGTATCATTCTTTCTGGAGCATGCATGATCACTAAATCTTCTGGGAATAAACTCTGGTTTGAGAAACAAGCATTCATTTGACGTAAACAGCACTAGAATGTCTTTATCACAGATTTGTGATCCACTCAACAGATTGAATGCCAGCTCTGGGACATAGTTCACTTTCTCCAAAGTCAAGGAACCATTTGAGCCTTCTCCCTGACCAATCATCTTTCCACCCTTCTTGTCTCTGGCAAATGCAACATATCCTCCATTTATTATTCGATAAATTGTAAGTAGGTCCTTCAACCCGGTCATATGCCTTGAACATCTGCTATCAACATGCCAGAAGCTATTGACAGCTTTTCTGGAATGATCCTAGCATTTGAACAAAAAAATTATTAAGATTTGGAAATTGGGACCCAAGTCGTGACTGACTTAGGTCTCGGAACAGAAGATTTTTTACAGAAAAAATTATTTACAAAATGACTTAATCTACTTCCTAATGAACTATTATTTACATTTCTCCTAACATACTCAGGGCAATGTTAACTATATGATCATCCTTTCCACATCTAAAACACTGAGATTTTAAACCTTTCTTCTTACATTTTAAGATAGGAGCTTGATCTATTAATATCTCTTCTCACATTCAGATATATGTGAATCAGAATCGTTATAAGAGTCATTTTATTCTTTTGATTTTTCTTTAGTATCCATAATTTTAGCAGGTTCTGATTCATTTACATTAATATGACTGACATATGAGGAAATTATCTCCTTCTCTTTAGGTTTAGAAATTTTAATTGGTGTAAAAGATGGAATTGGATGAGAGAAGAACATTTCAAAACAATTTGATTTTGTTTGTTTGCCTGAAGCTTTACTTGAACAAGCATCATTCCTATTAACACAAGCATTTGAAACATCATGATTTGATTCATAAACATCTGAAGATGAACAAGCTGGGCTAGAGCTAGAACTACACATGCCATTTCTGTAAAAGACTTTTGGGAAACAAATCTACTTAAAATATTGTCTATTGAAGACTTTTTGGAATCAGAAATGCTAATACTAGAGCTACCCAGACCACTACTTGCACCATAATCATACTCCTAGCCAATCTCCTTATGATTTATTCCTTCTAAACCTGCATACAAACTGTTAGTATCATTCTAAATTAATTCATTAGTTGGATGAGGTGTAGGCATAGGAGAATAACAATAAGTACTCGGAGGAGGGTAAACATGAGTGGTTTCTTAGCTTCCCAAACCAGCCTTAATTCTAGCCCCCGTTGTTTCTTGCAAAGATCCTCATGTTTCATCCCAAAGATTGTCCACTTTTCAAGTTTGGTTTTTAATTTGCTTGTTTCAAATTCAGCATGTGCCACATGTTCTGTTAAAGCATTTATTTCAACATTTCTTTCCAAAAGATTTCTTTTTAAATGCTCATTTTCCTTTAAAGCTACATTTAACTTGACAAAATATTTTGACTCATTTGTTTTAAGTTCTTTGTTAATTTGTTTTAATTCCTTTTCATTTTCTAATAATAACCTGTTAGCTTTATCAACCCTGAATAAACGAATTTTGCAGGAAGGAGAACACATGTCTTGGATTACCTCATAAGGAAGTCCCATAACTACTTTTTCAGCAGCTAGGGCTTTTTTGCATTGACAGACGGGAGTGTTCTTTTTGTATTCTTCCTCTTCCATGGCTTTTTTCCTTGCTTCCTCAGCTTGACTTCCCTTTTCCTCTCCTTGATCATAAATCTCCTTCTTTTCCTCACTTGATTTTCCTTCATGTTGCTTCCCAACCTCAGCATCTTCATAAACTATCATTTTTCCTATCAGCTTCATAACAACCTTTTTCTTCATAAACCTCTCACTCTTTATCTCTTGAGCTTGAACCGGTTGCACGCCACCTTCACAAACTGCATCATCTTGAACTTCACACCTGAACTCTTTGAAGGGATCAAAATCTTCACCTGAATCCACATCACCATCCACCACCTCAGCCACCAGAGCATGATTAATCTCTTCTTTAGTTTCTTTGATTTTGTTGGAATCAACAAGTGCATTAAAAGGATAATGCTTGCCATAAACAAACATAATGTGTTATAACATTCAAACCATCATTAACTAACACATTAGTATCATTAACATTCATAACATACACTAATGTAGCTTAAATTTTTTTTTCAGGATTGTAGATAAAGAGAAATTTTTGCTAAGTGTCGGCAGCAGATGAAGACCTTCCACAGTGGATGAACAAGAGTCTGAAGCGGATGAAGAAAAGCTTCCAAGTGTCTACAGCGGATGAACAAGCATACACAACGGATGACTAGTCCACAGCTGATGAACTGTCCACAGCGGGTGTTCATCCACAGCGGATGAACACTCTACAGCGGATGTTCATCCACAGCGGATGAACACTCCACAGAGGACAACATACAAAGCAAACACACACAAGTGTTCACAGCGGACATCATCCAAGACACAACAGACAGCTTATCAACCACTCACAGTGGACGACTGTTTATGTATAGCGGACAGTCTATCATCCACAGCGGAAAGCTTATAGACTTAGGATTATTTATGTAATTTTCATTTACATAAGGGTATTTTGTAATTGTATATAGCTATCTGTATAGGCTATAAATAGCATAATACCGTAATCCTTTGTAAGCTTTTGAACAATTAATACAATAAAGTAGTTATTATCATTCAAAGCATTCAATCACTAGCAATCACACACACAAACACACACTGATATCATAGAATTAATCATGGGTTTCCACACCATGATTAGGTTTGTTGAAATCAAATATAAACAATTTGTTGTTTATATCGTTGTTGAGGATTTGAAAAGATCCTTGGGGGAATCAACCTGTTTATGTTCTTATTGTTCATAAAGTTCATAATCAGCATTTGTTGATTTCATCAGGTGGTATCAAAGCCTTGGCTCAAATTATACACAATTTTCGATCCTCTTAATCAACAACATGATATCCATGGTTCATTAGCTTCAAAACATACATTTCGAGCTGAAAATCATCACAAACACCTTCTTCTACACCAAACATTCATCAAATGCTTAAAACATAATTTCTTAATCTGTTTTTATGCATTATGAAGAAGATTTTGTGTGTTTAAAGCTAAAAACATCATTCATACACAATTTTCAAACGTGTCATCATAAAACTCTCTAAACCTCGTCGGTTTCTAAGGGTTTTCGGATAAAACAGTACACGGGTATTGTTCTATTAGTTTTCATCAAACAAACACTCATTTGAATTGTTTGAAATTATTTATTGTATTTAAACATCATATTTGAGTTGTTTTTCACTCAAATCAGGCGATTAATCTTCTACAAACAACAAACCGATTGTTGTTTTCTTCAAGTTTTCATAGCCGCCAACAAACCCTAGGATAAACCCTAGTTTTTTTGTTCATACATATCCTTCAAAAATCTACAATGATTTTTGTTGGTTAATCATCAAAATCAAAGAAGAAACATAATCTTCTCTGAATTTTCTGAAAAAGTTACTCTTTGATCCAAAAAGTTAACTTTTAAAAACATTTCTATGTTTGTAGGGTTTTTGACTTTTCTTGACTGATATCATTAAAAGTTGACTTTCCTTAACAGAATTTCCTTTCTTTTCACCGAGATTTGAAAGTGACATCATTGGACATTAATTAATTTTAAAACAAAAATTAATTAATTTCCTTTATTCGGTAAACAACAAACACACTAACAAACAAATCCTACTGACTTTATGATAAAAGCAAATTTTAGCACCGAGCTAAAATTATCTAAAAAATTTAAATTAAATCGTTAAGTTAAAAATTAGCAAACATGTCTGATGAAATTACAGGATCAAACAGTGGTCTCAAACCACACAGACTCAAGAACATGTCAGATTTAAACAATGGAAAATCATGTTTAGAAACTGGATATTTTCAAGACCTGGATTTATGGACATCCATAACCGAGGGACCATATATACCTTTGACTCTTGGGCTTGACTACAACATACAGAAGCCAGTAAGCTTGAAAAGCTTAGCTGGTGATGAACGTCAAAGGGTCAAAACAGACATGAAAGCATACAGTATACTGGTAATGACTTGCCATTTGAAATTATAACACGTGTCGAAAATTTCAAAACTGCTCATGAATTATGGAAGGTACTTCACACCATGTGTGAAGGAAGTGAGTAAATATGGGAAATCAAAAAGGAAAAGTTAAGGACCTAATGCGAACCTTTCATCATGTTCAGGGGGAATTAATTCCACAACAGCTCCACAGATTCATTCAGCTAGCAAATAAGATAATTGTCTATGGTCTCAAGTATGAATCTGTGGAGATCAACAAAAAGATGTTGCATACATTGCCTGAGAGCTGGACTCAGTTAGTCTTATTAATGAAAGCAACATTGGATCTTGAAGCACTATCTCTGGACTCTCTAGTGGCTAAAGTTGAAGCACTAGAACTAGATGAAAGATCTAGAAACAACAACCATATCAGACATGTGGAAGCATATAAGTTCAAAGAACTTCAACAGACAGACAATGCATTTTTAACATGCACTGGAGAAGATGAAGAGATGAAGAACTTTAGATTCAAGTGATACCTCCTTCTTCTCTGCTCCTGAAACATCCAATACCAAACAAAAGTCTAAAAAGACTGGTGTGCGTGCTTCACATGAAGCAACACCTCAAAGCAAACATAATCCTCACACCTTTGATTCCAGCAAACAACAATAGCCAAAGAATCAAAACATACATAGATTTTAGAAACCCATGGATGCTCTCACAATCATATTACAAAGTGAAGAGCAGAAGGCAGCCTATGCGGCCTTCTCAACTAGCTTTGAAGCATACTTGGGTGCTAATCTCACACCATCTCAAATCATCCAACAAGACTTGGATGAATTACCACCAGACATGGTTGGAGAAATGGATCTTCAGTGGTCTATGGCAATGATTGCCTATAGATCAAAAAGGTTTCTCCAAAGAAACAGAGGGTTGAGCATGGACAAGAAAACCAAAATTGGTTTTGATAAAACGATGGTGAGATGCTACAACTGTCAACTGTATGGTCATTTCTCAAGAGAATGCCAGCAACCAAGAGTTGATAGAAACAACAATCAAATATAAGCTTCTAGCAGCTACCATTCAAATAGACAAATTCAACCTCCAATCAGTATTCTTGCTTCACCAACTCCACCTCAAATCACACAATACAACCCAAATCAACACTCCAAATCATCAGCATTGATTATAAAACAAGATGGTGAGTGTGATTGGATGTAAGGCCCTGCTCCCGGGACGCTTACAGCCGGACCGTCATCGCATAAATTATTTAAAATACTCATTTCTTTGCAGCGGAAATTAATAACTTTCATTTATAATTAGAACATGTTATCTCATTACATAAATCATTTACATTTCGAAATACAATAACATGTCCAAAATATGGATGCCAGTCTTCAAAACACTCCCAGTAGCGTATGCATCCATGCCTGCAACTCCTCAGCATCAACAAAATACATGCCAACTATCATGCATACAAAAAGTTAGTGACGCTGAGTGAGTTCTAGTTTTCATAATAAAAATACTTTACTTACTTTAAAACCAAAACTTATATTCGTTCGCGGTCATACATCATACGTACACATTGATAATAATTATTATCTTCATCCTCGTTCATTCATTCCTTCTTTCATTCATTATTATCATATACCTTCATATGGATCCCGTCACATGCAATACCCCCGTCTCCTACCGAAGACAGACCAGGGTACGCAACAAGGATCCCCTTCGAGTCAATCTCAAGGATTGAACTCCCTTCGAGCCATAAGGCTCCCTTCGAGTCACAAAGACTCCCTTCGAGTCACAAAGACTCCCTTCGAGTCACAAAGGCTCCCTTCGTTCTTTACGTTCCACTTTTCATTATTATTGTCTTTCACTTCGTTACATAATACTTTACGTTCATTCATACATCATACCACCTAAAGTCACAACATAATACACAACAGGTATTATAACATAATACATACGTTTTGAAAACCGTTTAACGAAGAAAGATAACACATACATACAACCACAACATTCACATCATAAACATCCTCACAAGCCATCACATCATAAATAAGCATAAGCCGCCCCGAGACATCATTTCTTAGCACTTAAATTCTATTTCCCAAATTTCCGGAAAATAAAACCTAAGTCCCCAAAGAAATGCGGATGAACATACAACAAATGCGGATGAACACTGTAGCGAATGCGGGTGAACAAAAGACTTGGCTGCTGAATGTTCAGCAAATGCGAATGACACTGTAGCGAATGCGGATGAACAAAAGACTTGGCTGCTGAATGTTCAGCAAATGCGAATGAAAAGATTAACCTGCAATGTAACTGATGCTATTTCCAGCACCCAGTCATCA
The DNA here is from genome assembly GCA_025506505.1 of Flaveria sonorensis. Taxonomy (NCBI): domain Eukaryota; kingdom Viridiplantae; phylum Streptophyta; class Magnoliopsida; order Asterales; family Asteraceae; genus Flaveria; species Flaveria sonorensis. Next base: position 15,732,456 of record CM046430.1, on the reverse strand, counting down.
TCCTAACACACCCTTAGCATAGATCTATCATACTACATACTTATAACAAACTAAACATCATACACATCATAGGAGAACATCTAAAAACATAAATCAAAAGAACACAATCGAACATCATGCTGAAACTCATGGTTTGGTTTAGAAACCTTCTGTTCGGTATGCATAACAGCCCCAAATACTTAGAAACCCAGTAAAAGGAGATCTAGAAACTCACTTGAAGCAGCTCTTCAAACCAAACACCTCCACTTGCGATTTCAGCCTCAAAAATCCCAAGAACAACCTTTTTTTGCAGCTTTTCCTTCCTTCTTCTTCTCCAAAACCGGCACCCCTTTCTTCTTCTTCTTCTTGACAAGAACAGAAAGCAGATATGCTTAAAGTGGGGGGCCATACCCATTTTATTAATATAATATTAAAGTTTTGTACTTTGTACACTTTACCCCCTTCAACTTGTATCCTTTATCTCTTCCTTCTAGGTACCTTTCCTTTCGTTATCTTTTAAATATAATTCCGGGGTGTTACAAGTCCACCACCCTTATATAGGTTTCGTCCCGAAACCTATTGCTTCTCGAACAGTTACGGGTAACGCTGTCTCTCTTCTTCCTTGATCTTACACTTAGGCTTGGATGCCTTATGGGCTCCACTGCACTGGCACAAGTGAAACCACCATTCTCCTTTGCCCATCACTTCCTTCCATCAGAAAGGAACATCAGTTGCTTAACATAGTTGAATCCTTCATCCATCTCGGTATTCTCCAGTGGCACAATCACATCCACATCGATTGAGCACTTTCTTAGACGAGATACATGGAATATCGGATGAGTCCCACTTAACATGTCGGGTAGCTCCAGTTGGTATGCCACTTCTCCTTTCTGTGCAACAATGTAGAATGACCTTATATGCCTCGGTTTCCACTTTCCTTGCTTTCTGATTCGAATGATCCCTTTCCAAGGCGAGGTCTTTATCATTACTCCGTCGCCGAAGGTCGGCACCGAACTCTTGTCGGGCACTGTTGATCAATCCATCTTTTTGCAATACTTGGTGTTTGTCTCACAAACTCTATCCAGTTCATCCGAAGGGATAGGTTTATCCACCCAAGTCTGTCCTGAACAGTCTAGCAGGAACAGGCGCACTCGCGATTCTATCGCGCAATTCTCTAGGGCATCGGTAACCTAGTGGACTCGCCCATAGCAATCTCTACATCGATGGCTCTTCAATATTCCTACTCCTAACGTGTAACTTAACACAAAGGCAACAGGAATGAAACTACTACTAGCACCACAATTAAAGCATAGATGCATAACTTTAAATTACCAGAAACGTACCTGACGTCGCGTCGGAGTCCGCTCTAGCCTCCTCCCGGTAAGGGCAAATGTTCTAACCCTCGTCCTCTGTTCTCCTTATTCCGAACTCCTTGCCTTGTCCCGAAGCTCTCAGCCCTTGACTTCGTGCAGTCTCTGCTCCTGTTCCCACTCTCACCACACCCGTAACATCTCATCACGCGACAATCTCTCGCCAGGTGGCCCTCCTTCCTGCATTGAAAACAGAGATTCGATCCCTGCTTGTATTCTCCTGCATGCTCTTTCCCATATTTCTTGCATGCCCTCGCTTCCCTTGTTAACATCCTTGGATCATCCATCCTTACCTTCTTACCACTAGCCTCAAATCCACCATTGTCATTATCCCGCCTTTCGTTCCCACTCCTAACATAGCCCCGCTCCTCCTCTTTGTCCATTATTACCATCGTCTCTCACTCGTCGTACAACCTCCCCGCCAGATCGACCACTAACCTAAACGTGCCTGGTTGGGCAGCGATCAGATGTCTGCGGATATCTGTTGGCAGACCTTGAATATACCTTTTGATCTTTCGTGACACAGGCGTCACCTGATCTGGCACCAGCCTTGCCATCTCGTTGAACTTCGTGGTGTACTGTTGGTGAGTCATCGTTCCCGCTTCCAGCTGCAGGAACTCCCTCTCGACTTTGTCCAGCTCCCTATGAGGACAAAACTCCTCAATCACCAACCTCTTCAGTTCCTTCCACCTCATCCTCCTGACTGCCCTGGTACCCTCAGCCTGGACAACATTGTCCCACTAGCATAAGGCTGAATCCACAAAAGAGTGGGTAGCAAACTTCACCTTTTGATCCTCACGGCGCTCGCTGATGTCAAGCATCACCTCCATTTATCTCACCCAACGTTATGTAGTAGCAGCACTCCCATTTCCATCAAACACAGGAGGCCTACACCTTTGGAATGCTCCATAGCTGCATCCCTTTGAAGCCCCTCCACAGCTTCCTCGTCCTCCTCGTCATCACTTGAGACAACCATGCCAGCATCGGGTTGCTCCATATCCCTAGAACCTCCAGCTTCACCTCCGCGTCATGCGGTTCTCCTCTTCTCACTCTCCTTCTTCTCATCCTCCTTCATAGCTCTAATGACATCGGTCACTACAATTGGCAGAATCGTCTGCATACCTGTTGGACTTCCTCTGCTACTGGCTCCTTCATTGAGGCTCTCAGATTAGCACTCCCGTCCTTACCGTCCTGGTGACGAAGCGCTGGCTCATCAGGAGCCGTCTCAGCAGTCTTAGCCCTGCTCCTCGTGACACGTGGCCTAACACCAAGTCCATCACGACCTCCACCTCACGAAGCCTCAAAAGACCTACCACCAACCATCTAAACACTACAAGATTCAAACACCAACACGGTCAACCAAGGTAATAGCTCAAGATATGTCAAGTATAGTAAGTCCCTAATCACAGTGGCCAGTTGTGTTTAGCCACTTACTTTACTGTTCATTTCCCAAGCATTTCCTATCCTGACTAAATCTGTATCTAAATCTACACAAAAGCACACAAGCCACATAACACATAATACCTGTTAACATTAACTTACATAAAACCTTTTACATAAAACTTTTACTTAAAACTTTTACCCGGGGGCACGTAGCTACTAGGACTTGCATCCCTTTCCTTTTCGTCCCATTCTCAGTTTAAGATTAGGTTCTTTTGAAAATATTTACCCAATTCTCTTAAACTTTAGCTCTGATACCAACTTGTAAGGCCCAGTTCCCGGGACGCTTACTGCCGGACCGTCATCGCATAAATTATTTAAAATACTCATTTCTTTGCAGCGGAAATTAATAACTTTCATTTATAATTAGAACATGTTATCTCATTACATAAATCATTTACATTTCAAAATACAATAACATGTTCAAAATGTGGATGCCAGTCTTCAAAACACTCCCAGTAGCGTATGCATCCATGCCTGCAACTCCTCAGCATCAACAAAATACATGCTAACTATCATGCATACAAAAAGTCAGCGACGCTGAGTGAGTTCTAGTTTTCATAATAAAAAATACTTTACTTTCTTTAAAACCGAACTTATATTCGTTCGCGGTCATACATCATACGTACACATTGATAATAATATTATCTTCATCCTCGTTCATTCATTCCTTCTTTCATTCATTATTATCATATACCTTCATATGGATCCCGTCACATGCAATACCCCCGTCTCCTACCGAAGACAGACCAGGGTACCCAACAAGGATCCCCTTCGAGTCAATCTCAAGGATTGAACTCCCTTCGAGCCATAAGGCTCCCTTCGAGTCACAAAGACTCCCTTCGAGTCACAAACACTCCCTTCGAGTTACAAAGACTCCCTTCGTTCTTTACGTTCCACTTTTCATTATTATTGTCTTTCACACATAATTTTACGTCATTTACATACACATACATACAACCACAACATTCACATCATAAACATCCTCACAGCCCATCGCATCATAAATAAGCATAAGCCGCCCCGAGACATCATTTCTTAGCACTTAAATTCTACTTCCCAATTTCCGAAAATAAAACCTAAGTCCCCCAAAGAAATGCGGATGAACATACAACAAATGTGGATGAACACTGTAGCGAATGCGGGTGAACAAAAGACTTGGCTGCTGAATGTTCAGCAAATATGGATGACACTGTAGCGAATGCGGATGAACAAAAGACTTGGCTGCTGAATGTTCAGCAAATGAGAATGAACAGATTAACCTGCAACGTAACTGATGCTATTTCTTGCACCCAATCATCATCCTAACACACCCTTAGCATAAATCTATCATACTACATACTTATAACAAACTAAACATCATACACATCATAGGAGAACATCTAAAAACAAACATCAAAAGAACACAATCGAACATCATGCTGAAACTCACCGTTTGGTTTAGAAACCTTCTGTCCGGTATGCATAACAGCCCCAAACACTTAGAAAACCAGTAAAAAGGGTATCTAGAAACTCACCTTGAAGCAGCTCTTCAAACCAAACACCTCCACTTGCGATTTCAGCCTCAAAAATCCCAAGAACAACCTTTTTTTGCAGCTTTTCCTTCCTTCTTCTTCTCCAAAACCGGCACCCCTTTCTTCTTCTTTTTCTTGACCGAGAACAGAAAGCAGATATGCTTTAAAGTGGGTGGCCATACTCATTTTATTAATATAATATTAAAGTTTTGTACTTTGTACACTTTACCCCCTTCAACTTGTATCCTTTATCTCTTCCTTCTAGGTACCTTTCCTTTCGTTATCTTTTAAATAGAATTCCGGGGTGTTACATTGGAGCATGTACGAGGCTGAAATTCAATCTCCTGATCATGACCTCATGGCAAATATAGAAGATAAGATTTCAGAAATCCCGAAAGAGGTACGGGAAAATCTTTGTACACAAGCATGCATTGACGAAGTCAATCGATACAGAGAACATGCAGACAAACTATCAAAGGAAGTAATTGAAACAAACATTTTAAATGAAAGTCAAAAATCAGAACAAAAATAATATGGAACAAAAATTCTTTCATTACAAAATGATTTGGAATAATTAATGTTCGAAAAACTATCACTTGTAACTCAAGTAGAGCAACTCTCTGAATCATTGATAAAGTCACAAACACTAAAGGCTGAAACTGAAGTGAAACTTCAGAAATTTCAGGTGAGCAACAAGAAGTTTGAAGAACTTCTTGCTCAGCAAAGGGCATTTAAAGACCTTTCAGGTTTAGAATATAATAAGGTCAACCCACCTTATAATGACAAGTATATTCCTCTACCTGACTCCATGACAAACGCACAGGGTGAGTCTCTTGACCCACATGACCGGACTAATGATACAAAACAATCATCATCATCATCATCAAAATCATCATTAATATCAAAAAACCTTTGATAAAATTTGTTAAAAGCCAAGCACCTCCACAAATCAAATCAACAGATTTTTATCAAGGAGAAAATAATGAGTTTGATGAACAAACCACTGATGAAGATGATATTGATCTATTGTATGATGAGTCAGATCAACCAATTACTAAAACTACAAAAGTTTCAAGTGTGGTTGATACACAAAACAAACAAACAAAGAAGACAAAAGGTTCTGACATATGCTCAAGTGGAAGAAAAGCTGGATCTTCCACTGCCTCTCCAAATCAAACTAACAAAGGGAAAGGCAAAGCTCCCATTCAGCAAAAACAAACATACAAATCAAACATTCAAGCCAATCAGATTACACAAGTGTAATAAGTGAATCATACAAGTAAACATTCAATCATACATGAAATCAGACAATCATTCAAGTAATTAGACACACAGACAATCATCCAAGTAATCAGACAAACAGGCAATCATTCAAGTAATCAGACAAACAGACAGTCATTCAAGTAATAAAAACATACAATCGTTCAATTATGTAACAAACAAACAAGTAACCATTCAATCAGACATGAAATCAATCAAACAATCATACATGTAACCAAGCAATCAAACAAGTAATCAGACAAACAAACAATCATTCAAATATGCAATCAAACAGTATAAGTCTAAAACACAATCATTACCATCATACATATCAAACATAAACACACACACATATTTACTAACAAACAAAACATTAACAAGCAAATATTAAAGAGATGGCAACATCATCCTTAGGGGGAGTATTGTTGGACTCAACAAGTGCATTAAAAGGATAATGCTTGCCATAATCAAACACAATGTGTTCTAACATTCAAACAATCATTAACTAACACATTAGTATCATTAACATTCATAACATACACTAATGTAGCTTAAATTTCTTTTTCAGGATTATAAATAAAGAGGAATTTTTGCTAAATGTCTACAGCGGATGAAGACCTTCCACAACGGATGAACAAGAGTCTGAAGCGGATGAAGAAAAGCTTCCAAGTGTCTACAGCGGATGAACAAGCATACACAGTGGATGACTAGTCCACAGCTGATGAACTATCCACAGCGGATGAACACTCCACAGCGGATGTTTATCCACAGCGGATGAACACTCCACAACAGATAACATACAAAGCAAACACACACAAGTGTTCACAGCGGACAACATCCAAGACATAGCGGACAACTTATCAACCACTCACAACGGACGACTATTTATGCACAGCGGACAGTCTATCATCCACAGCGGACAGCTTATAGACTTAGGATTATTTATGTAATTTTCGTTTACATAAGGGTATTTTCGTAATTGTATATAGCTATTTGTATAGGCTATAAATAGCATAATACCCTAATTCTTTTTAAGCTTTTGAACAATCAATACAATCAACCAGTTATTATCATTCAAAGCATTTAATCACTAGCAATCACACACACATAAACACACACTGATATCATAGCATTAATCATGGGTTTCCGTACCATGATTAGTGTTTGTTGAAATCAAATATAACAATCTGTTGTTATATTTTGTTTGAGAGATTTAAAAAGATTCTTGGGGGAATCAACCTGTTTATGTTCTTATTGTTCATCAAGTTCATAATCAGCATTTGTTGATTTCATCAGATTTCAGCACTCCAATCAAAGTTTGTGATCAGTGCTGTTTCCTTCTTTGGCTTGGCTTCTTCTTTGTCAGTGATCAGGATGACCTTTAAAGTTCTAGAGGTTCCCAGTTCAGTGATGATTAGAGATGGAAATTCTCTTTTGAAGTGGCCTAATTCTTTGCAGTTGAAACATCTTAATTTGGACTTATCATATCCAAGTTTTGAGTTTTGATTTTGATTGCCAAAGTTTTTCCTACCTGTTCTTTCCCTAAACCTTCTTGCACGTGATGTGAGCATTGGCATTTGCCACTGGATATAAGTTTCTTCCAAGTCATCAGGGTCCACCTAATACATATCCTCCACGGTCATTCCTTTTCCTTTCAACTCTCCTACAACCAAAGCTTCATAACTGTTTACATACATTCCAAATAGTGCCATTGTGTTTGACAAAACTTGAGTAGTGACTGATACCTTTGAGCTTGAACCAACAATTGATAGTCCACTACTAGACTTGTCTGACACGCCACATCCAGAAGACCCACCATAAGCTACACCATACATTGAAGAGTTTGCAGCGGATGAAATCAATGCAACATTTTATGGATAAACTGTAGCTGGCATCATTGATTGATTGTATTCTCTTTTTCATGTCCAAATCAAATGACTTTAGTTTGTTGATCACATCCATAAGTTTATAATCAGCAAAGTTTATTAACTTGCAAGCTCCATTATGGTGGAAGAGAGTCCAAGAGTTTTGTGACTTGTTCATGATTACCCAACTCTTCATCATATTTCTTTAAGTTGCTTGAAACAGATAGAAATCGGTTGGTAAGATCGGTAAGGCTTACATTTTTGTATCCAAGAAATGAATTAAACTCCTTTCCAGCTTGGGCTTTCTTGTCCTTTTTCAAGTCTTCATTACCATCATAAAACTTGCACAAAGAATCATACAAGGATTTTGCATTGTCGGCAAAATGGTTGTAGATGTCTTGAGATAAACATAGAGTTAAAGCCCCGAATGCTTTCTAATCATGGTCGATTAACTTAAGGTCTCTTTCTGTGAAGGTTGATGGATCAGTGTTTGGTGAGGTAGTTTGACCAACAGTGACGGTAAGAGTGTGTGGACCATTGACGATTGATTCCTACTGGTTGTGATTGGTGTAGTAGAAGAAGGCTTTCAAACAACGTTTCCATTATTTAAAATTGTCACCATTGATAAGCCTCGGTGGCCTATTGGGTGCTATACTTTCCAAGTCAAAAAGGGTGATATTGGTTGTTGTCATTTTCAAACCAGAAGGTAATTTCACTGAACACCTTTAATTTCGCTGGATATCTCTAATTTCACTTCTAATTTCGCTGGCACTTTCGCTGCTACTTTCACTGTGAGATTCGACAGTAGTTTCGCTTGAACAGATGAGTGCCGGGAAACTCTAGTTTCGGCAACAGATTCGCTGAAACTAGTAGAACTTTCGTTATGAGGACAATTTCGGCAGCACTTTCGCTTGTTTTGGCAATCAAAGGAGGTGAACTTTTGTTCAAAATGAGGTACTTTTGCTGAGTAACAAAGATCAATTTCCAAGATCACAAATTTGGTAGTTTCGCTGGAATAGTAGTAGTTTTGCCGGATGAACAACAGTGTCGCTGGATGAAACTGTAAGCCTTTTCGAACCCGAAATCAACCAGATTCACCCAAATCACAATGAATTTATGATTGGATGATTAGGGTAGCTTCCTAAAAAAATACCAGATGATTTTCAATTGATTTCCATACCAAAAACACAGAAGATAAGATTCAAAATAAATGGAATAGTGTTTTTGCTAAAAACCAATAAAAATCTCAACAAATCAAGAGCACTAAGGCTCTGATACCATATTTTTGGTCCATTTGATCGATAATCAGTGCAAATGATCTATAAAATATAGAAATCCCACTGAATAATCATAAAACTATGAGTGACATAAGAGCAAGTTTCAAATATTTTCAATAATCTCCAAACTCACATAATAAACATGAATCAAAGGGATGTTTTTGGCATAGGAGACAAGCAATTAACCTAGAACTTACTTGACAAAGAGATATATTTAGTAAGCTAGGACGTTACTTTCCAAGGGAATGTTCTTGGTATTAGTGATATGGCCAAGAAGTTTCTTGCTAAAGAGAGATTTTTAGCGACCAAGACAAGGAGTCTGGCCAGGAAGCAACTTGCTAAATGGATGTTCTTAGCATGGGTAACAATGTGTTTGACCAACTACTAGTCGTAGGCATATTATTGGTAAAGGTCATGAGGAGAAGATAACATAACTGAATACAATAAGGAAAAGGAGGCATGTCATTCCCTATGAACAACTCAATATAATATGGGAGAGAATAGCTTAGCTGAATCTTCTTAGGATAGTTGAAGCTTGTGAGGATAGTGCCTAAACTAACCATTCTTTCAAAACATGCTAAAGTGACATGGAGACAACTAGTTTCTTAACTTCCTTTGACTTGTGGTCAGTTAAGGTTTTCTTAACATAAAGTCAAGCAAGAATATGGTTTAGTAAGTTTTTCCTTAAATATGGCTAGGCATGGCTTTCTTACCATAAGGTTAGGAAGAATTTCTACCATATAACCAAGCAAGGTAGATAAGATTTTTACCATATGGTGAAGCAAAGTAGGTAGGATTTAACTTACATAAGGTCAGGTATGGGTTTCTTGCCATATGATAATGAAATGATTTTTTTTACCATATGACCAAGCAAGGTAGACAAGGTTTTCCTTCCATATGGTCGACCAAGGTGAGTAAGGTTTTCCTATTATATCGTAAGGTAAGATTATTATTATTTTTTTACATATTGTCAGGCAAAGTTTTCATGGATAAGATCAGGCAAGTCATCTTGGATTCTTGTTATGGGATCAAGTAGAATCTCCTTAGTGTAAGCTTGCCTGATGTGAGGCTAGGCAAAGTTACCATATGACAACATAAGGAAAGGCTTCATGAGGGAGAAAATTAGATAATGCTTACTATGCTAAATTAGGCGAGACTTCCTGGGAGATACCAAGAAAGGCTTTATGATAAGGTTATGCAACACATCCTAGGTAGGACCAACCAAGTTTTCAGGATGAGATCAGGTGATGCATCTTAGTTGATGCTAAAAAAAGCTTCCTGGATAAGGCCAGGTAGGACATCATTAGTGAGACCAAGAAAAGCTTTTTAGGTGAAAGCCAATAAAAACTTATCCTTAGGAAGGTAAAGATAAGTAAAGAGCTTATCCTTATTTGTAACATCCGGTAGTTTTCGTTACCAAAAATCCGCTAGTTCCATTAGAACTTGCATACACGTGTTATGAGCACACATTAGTTATCGTTGAATGTTGGTGGATTAACAATAACTAATATTGGTTAACTAATAGTAACTTAATTAATAATTTGATTATTAATATGTGATTATGTGAATCATGAATATTAAGTATTATTTACGGATTACGCTTTATAACGTGACTATGTGTGATATATGATTTCATGTGTAGTGTTTACTAATTGGATTATATAATTGTTTTTGGTTAATAATAATTAATGTGTTATGTGGTTTAAAGTATTTAAAAATGTAAAAAAATAGTTTTTACAAAGTGTAAACAAGGAGGGTTGATTTTGTGATTTTTACTAAGCTTGATATTAAACAAAAACAAACCCTAGCCCCAATAATCCCCCTCCCATTCGGCCAAACACTCCCACACCCCCATCCTTGCGATTTTTGATCAAGAAACACACCATTCCTATAAATTTTGCTTGGTTTCAATCACTACAACATGTTAGCAAGTGTCAATCTCGGTCATTACACAATTCAAGGTGAGTTTCTAATAACTTTTTCATGGTTTTTGATTCTAGAACAAAGCCTAGTTCAATTGGACTTGATATCACGAATTTGTTGTTGTTTGATGATGTTATGATGTTAGTTTGATTGTATTGATGTTAGTTTAGATGGTTATGCATGAATTTCACAGAATTAACATCTCGCACATACATTACTACAAGAGGAGACTTTAATTCTTGAGAAATTGGAATATGATGATTTATTGATGTTTCTTATGTTTAGATGATTGTTATGAACTAGTTTAGGTACAAATTTGATGAATTAATGATTGAATTGGTTAAGTTGTTGGTTGTTGAACACTACTTTCCCAAAAAGGAAACTTTATTGATATGTTTGATTTGATTTTATGAATTGGGCATGCACATTGTGTTAGGACCATGGCAGGTTGATTGTTGAGAATGGTTAAAGTGTCAGAATATATTAGTTGGATTATTTGTATGCTATGTATGAATATTGGGCAATCTAGGATTCATGAAGGAAATTATGCAATGTGATGAATTTATGCTAGAAGATTATAGACTTGTGCTTGGGTTATAGTATTTGATCATTATGTATGTTTGATTGGTATGAATCATATTTGGGAATATGATGATGAACATCATACACGCATGCGAATCTGAGGCCCTTAGTAGGATTGGCAAGGTTTAGGATGAGAAGTAGTGAGTTGCTTCACATGGCATGTAGTTTGTGATTAAACTCAATGTGTGATTAGATAGTTGTGAATTACTTCTATTTGCATTGAGCTTGATGATTTTTGTGGTTCACATGTGTTGTATGATAGGCTATGCTAGTATGATGATCTTGCTAGAACTTAAGGCTCACTATGTGATATACGTGAATGGTTTCACTTGATAATCATGGATAATGAATTATTATACTTGATTAAACAAGATTCACTTAATAGGTCACCAACAGGTCAAATGGTCAACTGGGACAACGGGTCAATGTTTTCCAAATCACTTGAATCAATATGTTTGATTGAGCACTAAGGGTTTGTTAAGCTATTTCGGTTACATGTACTTATGTACTCACGTGTTATACGTAACCTTTGACGGGTTGTCTTTCCATTCATTCTTAGCTTCACTTTTCTTATCCGCTTGCACATCAGGTGAGTTTAACGCCTAACATTTATACATTCTCTTTTTAGGGAGAAAGAATACTTACTTTTACGAATGATTAAACTATCAAAAGTTATGTATAGTATAACATAGTATGATATACCATTGAAAGCCCTAACCCTTTCGGATGGTTAATTAAGGAAACTAGTAGGAAATCTTGGGTAGTACTACTGGGTCTGACAAGCTACACCCGTTCGACTAGAGGTCAAATGGGTGCAACATTGTCCTAAACAACTAACATTGTCACGACCTGGTATGTCATGGCAGAAGGAATACAAATGAACATAATCAGCTTCGATCGCGAAATCACTATTGTTACTATTTATGAAATTAGACTAGTTGTCTATTCCATTACACTTGCTTATGTTTTACAACTGTTATTGTTTATGATTACTTACAAACTCTTGAACTCACCAACTATTATGTTGACACTTTAGTATGCTTTTGAACATTTATCTGTTTACATTGGGTTTTTATGCGTATATTTAAACAATGGTTTGGGTGGGTGTTTGCGCATTTACATTTAAATACTTTGGGCTTGGAATATTAACTATACGCTTACGTAATGTTTTAAACTTTTAAACTCTAAGGTTTAATTTAAAGTTTCATATAGAGTCATTCAGAGTAACTAATGACTTAGATCCTAGTTTGTTCACATGCATCATGGTAGAACCCCGTACGTGGATTTTGTGGGTGTGACAGATTGGTATCAGAGCCATTGGTTATAGTTAACTAGGTTGCATATACATAGTTAGTTAGTTACTCGTTCACTTATCCCTTACTGTATACTCATTGGCATGTGCATCACCTACACTGTAGTATGACATCATCATCATGCTCATCTCCGGTACAACATGCACTAGGAAAGGAACCCAAGGTTCCTACCGCCCCTTCATTTACCATGGGTTCTACTTCTCAACCCCCTCTGCTTATGCCTAGTATGTATCACCCGAGCGAGCCTGTGATTGATCGAGATATGTCTAATTTCGTGAATTGGACATATTACGGTATTGCGCTGATTAGGATGCTAGAAAAGGAGTGTGCTTCACTTCTAACCCCTACCATTAGGAGTGATTTTGTGTTATTCCCTCTACCTTGTAACCTACAGAGGGTTATCGTTGCTGTGGTATCCTCTCATGATAGAATGTGATGAGAGTTAGAGATTGAGTTTAAGCAAATGGATGACCAACAAAAGTACGCTAGCAGGATGTACGAAGACATGAAGGACGTGTTGCACAATTTGGAGGGATGTTAGGATGGGCAATCCAAGGAGATACAAACTCTTCTTGGATAGGTTGCTGAGCTGACGGCTAGTCTGGCTGCGATGTGAAACCAGCTACATGAGGCCATAGGATGTATACATGAGCTGGAAATCAGCTTGAGCCTTAGGGGCCCTAGAGGAAGAGCCAGAGGAAGAGCTGGAGGAAGAGCATGAGGAAGAACCGGAAGAGTTGTAGGAGGATAATGACGGATCTGAAGTGATAGACTGATTTCCTTTACTTATCTATCTTGGATTGCATCGTGTATTTTGTAACCTATGTGGGAAAGGTTGTTTCCCACCCAACTGAAATACTTGAAATTTTTGACACCGAATGGATATTTTGTGAGTTATTAATTTGGTTATAAATGTTGCGGTTGTGATGAATTCATTATTTCTTATTATTTAGTGTACCTAAATGAGATTAATGTGTTAGATGTTACTCATTATAGTATTTGTGAATGTAAAGTGAAAAATGGATGGACGTGACAGAAGACATGGAAGAGGTCATGGTTGTGGTGCTGGTGTAGTGAATATGACCCTAGCACAATTAGCTGCTCTTATCAATAAGCATGTGTTGGCAGTGGTAAATGCACAAGCTCCTCAGTTTGGAGGTAAACGTTGGATTTGGTTTTCATTTACGCAAATACTCCGTTAGTCAGTTTATCAAATTGTTATATTTAACATTTAAATTGTTAACTTAGGACCACCTGCGTGCACATACAAAGCGTTTATAGATTAAAAGCCCCACACTTATAGAGGAGTCCAGAGGGCCGTGGGACTAGTCAGATGGTTTGAGAAAACCGAATCGGTTCATCGAAGAACCGGTTGAGGTTATGGATCGTAAGGTCAAGATCCTCAAGCAGAGAAAGATACCTATAGTTAAGGTTAGCTAGGACTCAAGACGTGGACCGGAGTTCACGTGGAAACATGAATGAAGCTTAAGTATCCTTATTTGTTCGAAATGACAATGAAAAACAAAGAAGGTATAGATTAAATTTCGTGGCGAAATTTCTTTCAACATGGAGATGATGTGACAACTCATGATTTCTTTATGCCAATGCAGTAGACTACTGATGTAACGCAATCATGTAACGCAATGTTCGGGATGAATATTCTTTCAACATGGGGATAATATGAAATCCAGTAATTTTTTGTTACCAAAACTCCGTTAGTTCCGTTAGGTCTTGCATACACGTGTCGTGATCACATACTAGTTGTCGTTAAATGTTGGTGACTTAACAATGATTAATATTGGTAAACTAATAGTAACTTAATTAATAAATTAATTATTAATATGTGATTATGTGAATCATGAATGTTAAGTATTATTTAAGGATTGCGCTTTATAACGTGACTATGTGTGATAAATGATTTCTTGTGTGGTGTTTACTAATTGGATTATATAATTGTTGTTGGTTAATAATAATTCATGTGTTATTATGTTAGTTTTTCATGATTTTAATTCTAGAACAAACCCTAGTTCAATTGGACTTGATATCATGAAATTGTTGATGTTTGATGATGTTAGGATGTTAGTTTAATTGTACTGATGTTAGTTTACATGGGTTATGCACAAATTTCATAGAATTAACGTCTCGTTCATACGTTACTATAAGAGGAAACTTTAATTCTTGAGAAATTGGAATAAGATGATTTATTAATGTTTCTTATGTTTAGATTATTTTATGAACTAGTTTAGGTACAAAATTGATGAATCAATGATCGAATTGGATGAGATGTTGGTTGTTGAACACTAATTTCCCGAAAGGGAAACTTTATTGATATGTTTGGTTTGATTTTGTGAACTAGGCATGCACGTTGTGTTAGGACCGCGGTAGGTTGATTGTTGAGAATGTTTAAAGTGTTAGAATACATTAGTTAGATAATTTGTATGCTATGTTGGAATATTAGGCAATCTAGGTTTCATGAAGGAAATTATGCAATGTGATGAATTTATGATAGAAGATAATAGATTTGTGCTTGGGTTATAGTATTCGATCATCATGTATGTTTGATTGTTTGATTGGTATGAATCATGTTTGGGAGTATGATGATGAAAATCATGCATGCAAGTGAATCTGAGGCCATTACTTAGTAGGATTGGCAGGGTTTAGGATGTGAAGCATTGAGTTGCTTCACATGGCGTGTAGTGCGTGATTAAACTCAATGTGTAGTTAGATAGTTGAGAATTACTTCTATATAAATTAAGCTTGATGATTTTTGAGGTTCGCATGTGTTGTATGATTGGATATGCTAGTATGATGATCTTGCAAGAACTTAAGGTTCATTATATGATATACATGAATGATTTTACTTGATAATCATGGATAATGAATTATTATACATGATAATACAAGATTCTATTAAGAAGTCACCAACAGGTCAAATAGGTCAACTGGGTCAACGGTTCAATGTTTTCCAAATCACTTGAATCAATGTGTTTGATTGAGCACTTAGGGTTTGTTAAGCTATTTTGTTTACACATATTTATGTACTCATGTGTTCTAGGTAACCTTTGACGGGTTGTATTTCTAGTCATTCTTAGCTTTGCTTTTCTTATCCGCTTGCACATCAGGTGAGTTTAATGCCCCATTTTTATACACTCTCTATTGGCAAGAATGCATACACTTTCTTTATCTTGGCAGAACATGAAGGACTTGGTCAGTCTACCTCTTGAAAACCCCTCAAGAGATAGAACAGTATACATGTATAAGATGCTATTGACAAGGATGTTTGAAGAATGAAAAAAGTGTTTTGGTAGCATCATTCTAGGGGAAATTTGTTGATCTATGATGAGAATAAAGCTACCCAAAAATCAAAGGTTCAGCACTTGATGTCAACTGCCGAATTATGGTAACTGTCAAATTCTGCCAAGTGCTGAACCATTGCCAATCAACACTTGGATGTTCATCTGCTGATTTACTGCTAATGATTGGCACTCAAATGGAAGAGATGCTAATCCACTGTTGCACTAGACAAGCCTGTCTACACCAAAATACATGGCGGCTGCTGTGTTCTACCTTTTGGAGACAATATCGTACTGAGTTGCTGAACTCTAAAGTGCTTATTGTCTGTCTACGATGTGAGTAGTTTCCTTTAAACCAGGAATAGATTTATTCTTTGTGTTTAGCTTTCATAGTATAAATATCTCTCACTTGTTTATCTCCTGATACTCCTTGTTTGTAATCAGAAAAGATTAATTAAGTGAATACTTTGAAAGAACATCTTTTTCATTTATATTTACTTAAAGTATTTGTGTTTATTAAGTAAGATGGTTGACTTAGATTCCGCATTTGTCATCAGCCGATCATAAGAAAAGTCTTGTTAGTCTCTAATCCCGATCCAACAAGTTGTATTAGAGCTAAGGCTCTTGATTTGCTTGATTTTACCTTTCAACAAATCACTTATTTTCTTTTGATCACACTTTTAAACACACCTCTCCCTCATAACCTTGTTTCCCTCTAAAATGCCTTGTTGTAGCCATCTCAAGTAAGCATGGCTTGGAGAATGCACCCAGACCAAACCTCCCATGTTTACACCACATGATTATGATACTTGGAAAATTTGAATGGAAGATTTTCCAAGGAATAAAGATCTGAGACTCTGCCTCTCAATCCTATATAGTCCATATGTCTCTATGGTCCAAGCTATTGGTGAAGATGAAACTATGATTCCTAAAGATCTTATAAAGTACTTAGATAAAGATCTAAAAAAGATGGATGTAGACTCCAAAACATTATGGCTGATGAGAATAAGCATACCCAACAACATCATTCATGGATTCAAGAAGTTCACAAACTTCTCAAAAGTTGTGGGAAGCATTGAAACCCAAATTTGAAGGAACTAAAAATATGAAGGAGAAGAAAAGAGATGTACAAAAATAGAAGTTTGAAGCCTTTGATTTCACTAATGGGGAAACCATGACCACAACATATCTGAGATGTGTTGAACTGCTAGACTCTCAAAATAAGGCTGAAGTGAAGATGGAGAATAGTGATATTCTCAGGAAATTCTTACGATCACTGCTGAAGACATGGATAGTGTACATTATGTCTATAAGAAGAACTAAAAATCTAAAAACGATGACTCTTGAGGAGTTATATGGCATCCTTAGTGCCTACTAGATGGAGATGGATGTTGATGAAGAATCACTCGGTTGATCATCAAACTCTTCAAAGTCATCAGCACTTATGGCACCTATTTAAGAATCCTTCCATTATCAGGCTTACTAAGTTCCAATGGTGTCTCACTAAGTACCTGTGATCACCTATCAAGAATCCCTAACTACTGAATCACAATCTACACCATCTTTCAGTAGATGGAATCAGTAGCCCTCATCGTCTTTCTCACCAAACTACCCATCAAGCTTAGCATTTATTAGTAAGCAGGCCAACTTCTTCCAACTCCCTAAAGAAGATCTTGAATGTATTCATCCAGATGATCTTGAAGAGATGGACATCAACTATCAAATAGCCATGATCTCCTTCAGGGCTAAACAGTTTCAACAGATAACAGGAAGAATGTTTTTGAAGCAAAATAGATTAGGATTTGGGTTTGATAAGAGCAATGTGATGTGTTTCAACTGTAATCAACTGGGCCACTTTGCCAAAAAATTCAAAGTACCTAAGTTAAACCCATCTCCACCAAGCTCATTAAGCTACAAACCATCAACAACCTTTCAACACCCTTCTACTTATAGCAATCATAGACAGCTGTAGCTTCAAAAGAAGAGGTGATTGACTGGAGCTTTCAAGTGGAAGATATCACTCCCATAAAAAATGCACCGATGGTAGGAAGCTTAACCTCTTCACCTCAGTTAACTTCTTAACCTTGTAATACACCTGAGTGTATTGAAAAAGGTAAACATGTACCGCAATCACAATCTAGATCTCATGAAAGATGAAGAATCAATCAACATTCTTAAAGGGATTTTAAGAAAAAATGATCAAGCTAAAGAAGAAAATATAATAGAGCTAGAAAAGATTGATTCACACTAAAACATGAACAAACTAACTTGGAGACCCAGATTGATGATCTCTTGAGAAGATTAAGATGAGCACAATATGATTTAGCTATAGCTAAAACATATGATGATAAATACAATGTTAAAACTGAAAAGTTTGAAAAATTGCTTGCCTTTATCTATAACTCCCAAAAGCTATAACAAACCAAGAAAGGATTAGGGTATATTTGTTGTGGAACCTCCAATGATCTACACTCCTATATACACCTTTAAGTGCAGCTTGGATGTAAATGAGCAAGTATCTGCTAAATCAATTTGTACAAAGCCAATCACTGATAATTCTGAATAAGTGCATGAAAAAGAATGAAAGAGAAAGGAAAAGGAAAGTAAGAAAGAAGATATGAAGCAGAAAGGGAAGAAACTCAAAGGAAAGCAAAGAAGAAAGTGACTCAGGAAGTGAAGTTCATCATCCAACGAAAATCTGATTGAAATCCCTCTATGAAGTCAAAGCCTCAATCAAAGCACATCTGCAACAAGAAGACACATAATAGAAACTGCTATCTAGGAACTTTAGACTCTTCAAGAACTACTGTGATTTAGCTATAGCTAAAACATATACTGATAAATATAATGTTCAAACTGAAAAGTTTGAAAAATTTCATGCCTTTACTTAAAACTCCCAAAAGTTGTATCAAACTAAGACAAGATTAGGGTATATTTGTTATTAAATGAGCAAGTATCTGCTAAATCATTCTGTACAAAGCCAGTCACTGATAATTCTGAACAAGTGCAAGAAAAAGAAGGAAAGAGAAAGGAAAAGGAAAGTAAGAAAGAAGAGATGAAGGAGAGGAAGGAAGAAACTCAAGGGAAAGCAAAGAAGAAAGTGACTCAGGAAGTGAAGTTTGTCAAGAAAGCCAACATCATCCAACTAACATCTGATTCAGACCCCTTTATCAAATCAAAGCCTCAATCAAAGCACAACTACAACAAGAAGACACATAATAGAAATTGCTGTGCTAGAACTTCAGGCTCTTTAGAAGTTAAGCCACACCCATATGTTCAAAAGTCTACTTCTAACGTATTAAAGATTCACAACAAGAAGTTCCCAAGGAAGAAAATTAACCTTTCCACCCATATTAACTGCAAGCTGAATAAAAACATCTAGAGAGTTAAAGAAAATCAACGAATGAGATCTTCAAGGAAAAAGGTGACACTTGAAGATTTCATTGATCATGAGCTAATAAAGAAAGGAAAGAGAGAGGAGATGACAAAAGAACTTAAGGAACTAAAGCTGAAGATCAAGACAGCTAGGCAGCAGATGAATATCATATGCCTAGTATGTGGGGAAGACAGTCAGTTTGCAAAAATTTGTCAATACAAATCCTTAAAAGGGTCTGCAACTACTGATCAAAAATTGAAAAGAACAAATGGTACTCATAATGCTGTTTGGAAGATAAACAAGTTAATTGTTGATTTTAAGAAAAATTCAGCACTTCTGAACGAATCTACCGAACAAATCAGCAGCTGCAAACCTTAGAAAAGAAGATTTTTGAGAAATCTTCACCATCTCCAAAGGCTTTTAAAGGTCATAAAAAAGGATGATATGAAAGCATCTAGCAAATCCAAAGCCAACAACAAAGTCTGGAGACCAATGACATATACCAAAATTAACAAACCCTTAGATGACCCAAAAAATGAAATCAAGCTTTCCGCACTTAAAATTGATAAAACCTTGCTGAAACCTAGAAGACCCAAGACTAAACAAGCTTGGGTCCCCATTCATCACTAACCAGCTCATTCATGTGCAAAAACATCCACAGATGAAAGATAACTTATGGATTATGGATAGTGGATGCTTTCGGCACATGATAGGTAACTAATCATGCCTGCTGAATCTAGAACCATATGATGGTGGACCTATTGCCTTTGGAAGTGATACAAGAAGAGGATACATTATTGATAGAGGGACAATCAATAATAGGAAGGTAAGCTTTGATAAGGTGAACTATGTGAAAGAGTTAAACTATAATTTGCAGAGTGTATCTTAGTTATGTGATAAAAAACATAACACTCTATTCTTAGAGTATGAATGTATTGTTTTTGTCTCCTATTTTTGTAATACCAAATGATAATACTTTTAAGAGCCCCTAGGAAAGACAATATGTACATGCTCAACATACAAAATGCATCACCTTCAAGAAATGTATCATGTTTCATTTCAGTAGCTTTAATAAATGAATCCTCTATTTGGCACAGAAGACTAGCATGTGTAAATCTCAAAAACATGAATAAACTAGTTCAAAAAGGGTTAGTCATGGGTCTACCGAACAAGGAGTTTACATGTGCTGATCACTATGTTGCTTGTCAAAAGGGAAAGCAACATAGAACTTCTCATAAGTCCAAAGAGTTCAATTCTATCACAACTCATATACATTTGCTACACATGGATTTGTTTGGTCCAATAGGTGTAAAGAGTTTGGGAAGAAAATCATATTGCTTGGTAATAATAGATGATTTTACAAATTTCACTTGGGTTTTCTTTTTAGAAACTAAAGATGAAACTACTGAAATTATAAAATCATTTATTATTAAAATTTAAAACCAAATTGATCAAAAGTTTAAAATTATCAGGTGTGATCAGAGAAAGGAATTTAAAAACCACACTCTTGATTCTTTTTGTGAATCCAAAGGTATTGCTAGACAATATATTGCTCCTAGAACTTCTAAGCAAAATGGAGTTGCTGAGAGAAGAAATAGGACACTTATTGAGGCTACAATGACCATGGTTTTTGACTCCAAACTTCCTATAACATTTTAGGCTAAAGCAGTCAGCACTACGTGCTATGTTCAGAACAAGGTGTTGATAGTTAAGACACATGGGAAAACCTTTTTTGAATTATGGCATAAAAGAAGACCATTCATAGGGTTCTTAATAACTTTTAGATGTCCATGCACTCTTCTAAATACCAAAGATCACTTATCCAAATTTGCTATGAAACTGGTAAATGGGTTCTTTGTAGGATACTCATCACAAGCTAAAGCTTACAGAGTATACAACAAAGTTAACCACACCATCAAAGAATCTGAAAATATCATATTTAATGAAAATTCCTCAAATAGTGTTAGAAATACCCCAAGTTGTATGTTTGATCTGAATAGATTCATAAATGCTTTTAACCATTTGCTTGAGAATACTTCAGGAGACTCACTGAACAGATGAGTAGACACACAAGTCATAAGCACTAAAGACTATTGAGTTGATCCACCTTATCACCACAGTCACATCAGGTCAGCTTCTGATCTAGTTCAGCCATATTTCGCATAAGTAGATGCTAGTACCACAAATGATGTATACCAACCATCACTTGCTTATGATGACTCATCAGATGAGGAGTCTTATGATCATTGTGGTACTAAACAATCTATTGAAAAGGAACCAAGTGTGGTAGAAGCTGAAGAAGGAGTCAACTCGACAGTTGATCCAGTCACTCAAAATGATACATCTGCCAAACTTCCTAAAACAAAATTTTCCAATTTGGATTTATCTCAAAAACTCCAAGTGATCCCAAGACTAAGAATTCATAATGAGCACCCACTTGAGAATGTCATTGGAAGTGTTAATACTGGTGCCAAGATAAGAAGAAAAACACATAAGGCAAACATATGTTTGTTCTCATGCTTCCTTTCTCAACTGGAACCAAGGAAAGTGTATGAAGCCTTAAGAAATAACATCTGGGTAGAAGCTATGAAAGAGGAGCTTCTTCAGTTTGAAAGACAGAAGGTTTGTAAACTATGTGTACCTAAGGGAAAGACTGTAATAGGAACCAAATGGGTGTTCAAAAACAAGAAGGATGATAGGGGCATTTTTATTAAAAAACAAATCAAGGCTTGTGGTTAAAGGGTAC
Source organism: Flaveria sonorensis (assembly GCA_025506505.1). Lineage (NCBI taxonomy): Eukaryota > Viridiplantae > Streptophyta > Magnoliopsida > Asterales > Asteraceae > Flaveria > Flaveria sonorensis. Next base: position 15,710,518 of record CM046430.1, on the reverse strand, counting down.
ACACAAGAAGAAGGGATTGATTATGATGAAGTCTTTTCCCCTTTAGCCAAGCTCGAATCAATTAGAAGTTTTCTAGCATTTGTCACCTCAAAAGACTTCAAGGTGTTTTAGACGGATGTCAAGAGTGCATTCCTCTATGGTGAGATAGATGAAAATTCTATGTGTGTCAACCTCTAGGGTTTGAAGATCCAAAGTATCCAAATTATATATGCAAACTTGATAAAGCTCTCTATGTGTTTCATCAAGCTCCTATAAAATGGTATGAGACACTTTTTACTTTTCTTTTGAGGAATGAATACACCAAAGGATCCATAGACAAAACTCTCTTCATAACGAAGGTTGATCTAGACATCATTTAGTACAAATATATATGGATGACATTGTATTTGGTTCTACAAATGAAAGATTGTGTAAAGACTTTAAGAGTCTTATGAAGTCCAATTTTGAGATGAGTTCAATAGGAGGACTCACCTTCTTCTTGGGACTACAAATGAAACAAACACCCGATTGGATATTCATATATCAATCTAAGTATGTTCAAGACATCTTAGTGAGATTTCAAGCTACTGATGCTAAAGCTGCTAAAACCCTTATGTCTAGAACATGTTTTTTAACTCTTGATCTTGAGGGGGAAGCAGTAGATTCTCAAGAAGTATAGAGCCATCATTGGATCTCTCATGTACATCATAGCAAGTAGACCACTATGTTTGCCACATGTTTGTGCCCAAGATTCCAAGCTACTCCAAAAATGTCACACATGATAGTTGCAAAGAGGATTTTGAAGTATCTTAATATGGAACCTAAGTTGGGATTATGGTACCCTTAAAGTGCGGACTTCAATCTCTATGGGTATACTAATAGGGACTATGGAGGATAAAACATTAACAAGAAATTCACCTCTAGAGGATGTTAATTTTAAGGGGCAAGACTGATTTCATGGCAATGCAAAAAGCAAACTTATATGTCTACATCAACTGCTAAAGTTGAATACATTACTCCTTTTAGTTGTTGTGCTCAGGTGCTATGGATTCAAACTCAACTTAGATATTATGGAGTAAACTTCATGAATACTCCAATTCACATTGCTAATAACAGTGCAATCTCAATCACCAATAATCCAGTTTAGCACTCAAAGACCAAACACATTGATATCAGGTATCATTTCATTCGGGGTTATGCAGAAAAGAAAATTGTTAACTTAATTAAAGTTCATACAAATGAACAATATGCAGATCTTTTCACAAAGGTCTTTGATAAAACAAGGTTTAAATAACTTGTATACGCTATTGAGATGATGAATTTAAATAATTAAATGATTTATAAGATGAAATCTGATAAAACTTGTGAAAATTTGTTCTCTTGATAACAAAACTAGGTATCTGCCGATTTTTGCAATTCTACAGATAAGAGGGACTCGGCACACGTCTAATAAAAGATCTGATGGGACCCACTTCTATCTGGTGATAGGTAGTGGCTCCTCAGTTGTTGTCTGAAAAGACTATTTCATCATCCCAAACCATGGATTTATAGTTACGGTGGTAAAAGTTTTAAAATAATACTATTATATATTATCCTCAAACTTTAAATCAATTCTTCATCCCACCATTGTCATTATCTTCACTCATCTAAGAGCAAAAACCTTCAAAAACTCTCATCTATTCAAAGACCTACACAAAATCAAATTATACCGAATGGCCGCTCTTAACTTAGACTTCTGACGAAATCACAACATAGCTGCTTCACTAGAACCCACTGGTGATACAATCTACGATCTTGTGCTAAGCATCCTTCAAATTTGCAACTGTGTTTTTGCCAGTTTGGTTGACCCGGTGATTTATGTACCACACATCAGACAATTTTAGAGTACATGTTCTATTGAAAGAGAACATGGAACCAAGGTCTTGACTACTGTGGTGCAAGGACTAAAGATAACAATCTCTTGTGCAAAGATTCATCATCATCTATAACTCAATGAAGAAAATGTTGAATCTTCCTTCTCCAAAGAAGTGGTAAGTGCCACTTTCAAGGAGATGGGATATGAATGACCACTCATAACATCGTCTTCTCCAAATCTATGGTATATCATAATTGTAGAATTACCCTTCATATCTTTCAAGGAGATGGCATATGAAGGATCACTCCCAACATCCATCTTCTCCAAATCTATGGTATATCATAACTGGAGAATTACCTTTCATATCTTTCTTCAATGTTTGTCAAACAAGTCAGGTGGATGGAATCAAGTTCCATTGGATTTAGCAGGGGTATCCATGGACTTGTAAAACAATAGAGTTACAATTACTAAAACTTTGTTTTTCATAATCTTTACAAAAATATAACTGCTACTAAAATGTTTAAGTTTTTAATGTACCCCAGGTTCATTCAACTGGTCTTGAATGAAGAACCGGGTAATAAACATAAAATCAAAGGAGGTATACATGCCTTAGGAATTTTAAACAAAGAAATTTTCTCAAAGTTCAAGGCAACTTCTAAATCATTTTTAGGGAAGGTCACTCCCTTATTTGCACACATGCTTGAGGTCACCAAGCCTTAGGGTGACAGTGTGGCTACACCCTCCACTACTAATCCCACACCCTCTACTTCAAAGTCAATAGTGTCCAAAAAGAAACGAACCCAAATCACCTCCACTAAAGAAGGCAAGGCCGAAAACTAAGGTCCCAACTAAGTCAAAGGTGTCGGCCACACCTAAACAAAGTTCAAAGAAGAAGGTTGAAACTGAGTCTGAACTCAAGAAATCAGCTGAGGTGATATTTGGTCAACCAGATGTTGAAACTAAAACCCCAGTTAGCTCTAAGGTGATTGTGGAAACAGATGGCCTAGAAGTTTCCAAGGATGCTTAGAGAGTTCAGACAACTACTGATGATCCCAAGTCAGTTGGTGAGGCATCAGGTGTACCTACTAGACGTTCAGCAGTGAGACCTACTAAAATCTCTGCCTCAGACAAAGGTAAGAGACCTATGACTATCGAAGAAGTTAAATGTGACTCTCAGGAAAGAAGGACCAGATTTCTGAAGACTAAAAGGATGTGAAGTTCCCACAAAAGGGTCATAATGAACTTATAGAGTTGCATGCCGGTAGAACTTAAGAATCTTTTGTTAAGAATAACATCATTGCATTAATTAAAAGTGCAAAAGAATCTAGAGCTGCATGAAAAATGGTCAACCCTATTAGAGAATCCGGCAAATCAAGACCAACAGCTTAAAGGCAAAGGTTGTTAAGAAAGTGCCATCAAAGTCATCTAGGCCAACTTTCGAAAGCACTCTTCAAAGGACAACCTCTCAGCAAGCTTTCATGTCCCCAACTACTAAACCCAAACCAATGGCCTCTCCTCAGAAGAAGAAAGAAAAGGATCAAGAAAGATGTCTCCAAGCAGCTCAACTTGAGTTGAAAGGATTCAACTTTGATGACTTCATGTAATGGAGTCTTGCTGAGATGAAATCAAAGCTGATAGCTATAACTCATGCTGAAATGGAGAAATTAGAAGAGTTGGCTAGAAGAAAAAGAGCTCAATCATAGAGAAAACAAATAAAGTGAGAGAGTCACAGAAAAAACTAGAGATAAATAACAGATGAAGATGTTCTTAAAGTACTATGGTTTCTCTAGCAAGCAAGTAAGACCATTGAGTATGTCTACTCTTGATCAGAGCATCAAAAAAATTAAAAAGAAGGTTGCAGCTAGAGAGCTACCAAGGTATGAAGTAGCAAGAGTGCAATAGGAAAGATAACAACCAAGGACCAAGAAAACCATTCAGTGTAAGACCCCGTTCCCGGGATGTTTACAGCTGGACCGTCATCGCATAAAATATTTAAAAACATACATTACTTTTGCAGCGGAATTTAAAACTTTCATTAATAATTAAAACATATTATTATGTTACATCATTCGTATGAATTTCAAAATACAACATCATATCAAAATGTGGATGCCAGACTCGAATCATTTGCAGTAGCTTATGCATCCATGCCTGCAACTCCTCGGTATCAACAAAATACCTGCCAACTATTATGCATACAAAAAGTCAACGACGCTGAGTGAGTTCTAGTTTTATATTAAAATACTTTACTTCCGTTTAAAACATTACATTTACCTTCGTACGTGATCACACATTATACATACATCTTGGTAATAATTATTATATTTCATCATCGTTCATCATTCACACTTTCTTTCATTAATATCTTCCACCTTTATCTAGATCCTGTCATATGCTATACCCCCACGTAAAGCAAAAGTCGATACTGTGCCGGGGTTTATAAGTAAACCCCCACGTCAAGCATAAGCAGACACAGTACCGGTGTACGCGACAAGGATATTCTCACAACTTGTATGTTGTACCCCCGCGTCAAGCAAAAGCCAATACTGTACCGGGGTTCATAAGTAAACCCCCGCGTCAAGCAAAAGCCGATACAGTATCAGGGTAAGCAACAAGGACCCCATCATTCATTTCTTCCATTCTCACCATTCGTTATCTTTCACTTTCATTACGTAATACTTTACTTACGTACATAGGTATAACATACCACGTAAAGTCACATCATATACATAACATGGAACAACATCATCATCATAACAGCACACAAAGCATACACATCACAAACAAGCATAAGCCACCATAAAACATCATTCCTTAACACTTAAGCTCTACAACCCAAAATTCAGAAAATCCTAAGTGTTCACCACGCATGACAAGACATACGGCGGATAACTTAAAATATTCCAAGTATGCACAACGGACAGCCAAAGTCCACAGCGGACAGCCATAGTCCACAGCGGATGGACAAGTTCACAGCGGATAGTCATAAAATCTTCTAAGTGTCCACATCGGACATGCAAGGACCACAGCGGACTGTTCAATATCCACAACAGACAATATAAAATCTCCTCAAGGGTCCATAGCGGATATGCAAAGTCTACGACGGACAGCCAAATGCCAAAGTGTCCACAGCGGACACATTGATAATGTCCAAGTGTCCACAGCGGACAATGGGTGTCCACAGCGGATATACGAGATCTACAGCGGACAGATAAAATGGCCAAGTGTCAACAGCGGACACTCTAATATCCATAGCGGATAACAAGTTCAGCTCCTGCAATGCAAATCATGTAATTCTAGCCCCATACATCACTTTTAAACATACCCTTAGCATAGATCTACCAGTTAACACCCTTAAACCTCACTAACAATTATACAACAACATAGAAATCGGTTAAAAACATACATCCTCGTAACAGTCATACATTTCATAAAAGATCATAGTTTGGTTTAGAAAATTTTCTGTCCAGTATGCATAACAGCCCCAAACACTTAGAAAGTCAGTAAAAGAGGGGATCTAGAACTCATCTCAACAGCTTTCGAGTAGAACACTTCAAACCCGAGAGCCCACTTGAAGTTCCAGCACCTAAAACCCACCAAAACAAGCACTAAACACCAGAATCTCGGTCCAGAAACTCGAACCCAGCATAAACCGAGAAGAATACCTTGAAATCTTACCTTTTGAAGATTTTCTTCCACTTTCTCTCACTAAAACCGGTTGAGAGCTTCTCTCTCTCTTCTTGCAGCCAAAATAAGATACATGGAAATGGGGGTGTGGGCAGCCATCCCCTACTTTTTGAGCCCACTAGTGGCAAGTTTGCCACTTGCACACTTTAACCCCCTTTACTTTTGAAAAATGTTATCTTTCCCCTTTTTATAAATTTCCGGGTGTTACAAGTCCACCCCCTTATATAGGTTTCATCCCCAAAACCTGTCACTCCTCAAAGAGGTCTGGGTAGTGCCATGTCATTTCCTCATCTGATTCCCTAAGTGGCCTCCATCCCTTCAATGCAAAGACCATAGCCGCCACTTTAGAGAAGTTTGGATAATTACCCGGTAGAACTCACCAAACCCAAGAAACTACGAATCTCAGATGGCGTCCTTGGAGACTTTCATTACATCACCGCTTCAACCTTTGTCAGGTCTACCATAATCCCTTCAGGATTAACCACATGACCCAAAAGCTGAACCTTGCATAGCTAGAATGCACACTTGGAGAGCTTGGCATACAACTTCTCCTTTAGAAGCGTATCCAACACTTCCCGGACGTGACCGACATGTTCCTCTTCGCTCTACGAATAAATCAGAACATCATCAATGAACACAGTCACTGACTTATCTAACTTAGGTCAGCACACCTGATTCATTAGATCCATAGAGCAGCTGGTGCGTTGGTTAAATCAAAGGAAATCAATAGGAACTCGTAGTGTTCATAGCGCGTATGAAATGCTATTTTAGGGATATCCTGCTCCTCCACCCCAAATGATGGTAACCAGATTAGAGATATATCCTCTAGAACCAACTGGCACCTTGGAGCTGATCAAACAAGTCACAGTCCTCGATAACGAATACCGATTCTTCACAGTCAGCTTGTCCAAGTCATGGTAGTCGATGCACATCCTCATGCTACCATCCTTCTTCTTCATAAACAAGACCAGAGCACCCCAGGGAGAGATACTAGGTCGGATGAACCCCCTTATCCAGTAACTCTTGCAGCCGAGTTATTAATTCCTTCATCTCGGAGGGAGCTAAACGATACGGCGCCTTACAACAGGTTGGGCATCTGGTATCAATTCGATCTGAAACTCAATCTCGCGGTCCGGTGGCACACCTGATAGATCCTCCGGGAATACGTCTGGAAAGTCACACATGACTGGTATGTTGGGCCATCGTGGTACTGACGCATCCACATCTTTCACGTAGGCTAGATAGGCACCACTTCCACGTCCCTACCATAACCATCAAAATTACTTTCGAGATCGTACTAGCTCTATCGCCGTAAATCGTCACCGAACTCCATCGAGCGTGGTCAATCAAATCATCTTCTTGCGACACCCAATGTTTGCCTCATTGGCTGCTAGCCAATCCATCCCTAGAACTATATCAATTTCGCCTAGGGGCACCATGAATAATTTAGCAGAGAATCTATGGCCTTTTGATTCCTTTACAGAATCCTCTAGGACATCATGTATCCTAGTGGACTTACCGATAGTAGTTTCTACATCGAAGAGCTCATCAATCTTTCTACTCCTAAGGGCAACTTATTATAGAAGGCAGCATAAATAAAACTCCTACTAGCACCAGAATCAAAAAGTAAAGAGGCATAAGTTCGGGTTACTAGAAGTGTGCCTGACACAACGTTGGGATCCACCCTAGCCTCCTCTCGGGTCATCATGCATGCTCTGACCTTCATCTTCTACTCTCCTTCTCAGCCCCTTTTTTTGTCTCGGAGCTCTCAGCCCTCCACTTCTTGCAGTTTCTGCTCATGTGCCCAGTCTTGCTACAGTTGTAACATTTCACCACAACATATCCCTTACCATGTGGCCCTCCCTTCCCCACTGGAAGCAGATGTTCGATCCCAACTTACATTCCCCCGCATGCTCCTTCCCGCACTTGTTACACCTCTTTATCCTAGTTCCTGTCGTCACTACTCTTCGGTCATCAACCCTTGCCTTTTTGTTCCTTGGAGTGAAACCACCACAACCAACTCTTTCCCCATTCCCATTTTTGTCACCATCACCTTTCATACTCATCTCCTCTATAGTCACTTCCTCCCTCTCGTCATACAGTCTCCCTGCCAGATCTACCACCGGCCTAAATGTGCCTGGCCGGGCAGAAATTAGATGTCTTTGGATATCCGCCGGCAACCCCTGAATGTATCTCTTTATTCTTCGTGACACGGGTGTCACCTGCTCTTGCACCAGCCTTGCCATCTCATTAAACTTAGTTGTGTAATGCTGGTGCGTTATAGTTCCCGCCTTACTGCTGGTGTGTCATAGTTCCTGCCTCCAACTGAGGGAACTCTCTCTCGATCTTGTCGAGTTCCATATGAGGACAAAACTCCTCGATCACCATCTTCTTCACTGCACCCTATCTTTTCTTCCCGATCGCCCTGCTACCTTCGACTTGGACAATGTTGTCCCACCAGCACAAGGCTAAATCCACAAACGAGTGAGTAGCAAACTTCACCTTCTAATCCTCCCTACACTCGCTGATATTTAACACAGCCTCTATCTCTCTCACCTATCGGTGAGCAGCAGCAGCACTCCCATTCTCATCAAATGTCGGGGGCTTGCATCTCTTGAATGCCCCATGGTTGCACCCGTTTTGAAGTTTCCTTGCTTCCTCCTCCTCATCATCACTGGAAACAACCATCTCAGTCTCTGGTTTCTCCCTTTCTCTTGAACCTCCTTCTCCGTCCTCTCGCCTATTGGCATTCTCCTTCTCCTGTTTCTCCTTCTCCTCATTTTCCCTCACAGCTTTAATAACCTCGATCACTACAGACGGCAGAATTGTCTGCATGACCTGATGAACTTCCTCCGCTATCGCCTCCTTCTTGAGGCCCTCAAATTAGCACTCTTATCCTCACCATCAAAGCGATGAGGCTCGGGCTCTTCAGGAGCCATTTCTGCAGTCTTAGCCCTGTTCTTTATGACACGCGGTACAACACCACATCCACCATGACCTCCACCTCGAGAAGCCTCCAAAGACCTACCGCCAGCCATCTAAACACTACAAGATTCAAACACCAACATGATCATTCAAGGTAATAGCTCAGTTGATGTCAAGTATAGTAAGTCCCTAATTACAATGGCCAGTTGTGATTAACCACTTACTTTACTCTTCATCCCCCAAGCATTGCCTATCCTGACTACATCAGTATCTAAATCTACAAAAAAGCACATAAACCACATAACACGTGCACATAATTCCCTTTTTATTATCCTTCATAAAATATTTACATAAAACCTTTACCTGCAGGCATGTAGCTACTAGGACTGGCATCCCTTTCCTTTTCGTCCCATTCTCATTTTAAGTTTAGGTTCTTTGAAAATATTTTACCCAATTCTCTTAAACTTTGGCTCTGATACCAACTTGTAAGGCCCCGTTCCCGGGACGCTTACAGCTGGACCGTCATCGTATAAAATATTTAAAAACATACATTACTTTTGCAGCGGAATTTAAAACTTTCATTAATAATTAAAACATATTATTATGTTACATCATTCGTATGAATTTCAGAATACAACATCATATCAAAATGTGGATGCCAAACTCGAATCATTCCCAGTAGCTTATGCATCCAAGCCTACAACTCCTCAGCATCAACAAAATACCAGCCAACTATTATGCATACAAAAAGTCAGCGACGCTAAGTGAGTTCTAGTTTTATATTAAAATACTTTACTTCCGTTTAAAACATTTCATTTACCTTCGTACGTGATCACACATTATACATACATCTTGGTAATAATTGTTATCTTTCATCATCGTTCATCATTCACAGTTTCTTTCATTAATATCTTCAACCTTTATCTAGATCCTGTCATATGCTATACCCCCACGTCAAGCAAAAGCCGATACTGTGCCGGGGTTTATAAGTAAACCCCCGCATCAAGCATAAGCCGACATTGTACCAGGGTACGCGACAAGGATCTTTTCACGACTTGTATGTTGTACCCCCATGTCAAACAAAAGCTGATACTGTATCGAGGTTCATAAGTAAACCCCCACGTCAAGCAAAAGCTGATATAGTACCGGGGTAAGCAACAAGGACCCCATCATTCATTTCTTCCATTCTCGCCATTTGTTATCTTTCACTTTCATTACGTAATACTTTACTTAGGTACATAGGTATAACATACCACATAAAGTCACATCATATACATAACATGGAACAACATCATCATTATAACAACACACAAAGCATACACATCACAAACAAGCATAAGCCACCATAAAACATCATTTCTTAACACCTAAGCTCTACAACCCAAAATTCAAAAAACCCTAAGTTTTCACCGCGCATGAAAAGGCATACGACAAACAACTTAAAATATTCCAAGTATCCACAGCGGACAGCCAAAGTCCACAGCGAACAGCCATAGTCCACAGCTAATGAACAAGTTCATAGTGGACATGCAAGGACCACAGCGGACAGTTCAATATCCACAGCGGACAACATAAAATCTTCTCAAGGGTCCACAGCGGACATGCAAAGTCTACGGCGGACAGCCAAATGCCAAAGTGTCCATAGCGGACACATTAATAATGTCCAAGTGCCACAGCGGACAGTGGGTGTCCACAGCGGACGACCTGGGCAACCTTCCCAAGTGTCCATAACGGATATACGAGATCCACATCGGACAGATAAAATGGCCAAGTGTAAACAGCGAAAACTCTAATGTCCATAGCGAACAACAAGTTTAGCTCCTGCAATGCAAATCATGTAATTCTAGCCCCATACATCACTTCTAAATGTACCCTTAGCATAGATCTACCAGTTAACACCCTTAAACCTCACTAACAATCATACAACAACATAGAAATCGGTTAAAAACATACATCCTCGTAACAGTCGTACATTTCATAAAAGATCATAGTTTGGTTTAGAAAACCTTCTGTCCAGTATGCATAACAGCCCCAAACACTTAGAAAGTCAGTAAAAGAGGGGATCTAGAACTCACCTCAATAACTTTAGAGTAGAACACTTCAAACCTGAGAGCCCACTTGAAGTTCCAGCACCTAAAACCCACGAAAACGAGCACTAAACACCAGAATCTCGGTCCAAAAACTCGAACCCAACAGAAACCAAGAAGAATACCTTGAAATCTTACCTTTTGAAATTTTTCTTCCACTTTCTCTCACTGAAACCAGTTGAGAGCTTCTCTCTCTCCTTGCATCCAAAATTAGATGCATGGAAATGGGGGTGTGGGCAGCCATCCCCTGCTTTTTGAGCCCACTAGTGGCTGTTTGCCACTTGCAAACTTTTACCCCCTTTACTTTTAAAAAATGTTATCTTTCCCCTTTTTATAAATTTCCGGTTGTTACATTCAGAGGTCTTTCTCATCTACTGACTGAGCCTCTAGTATCTCCTGATTATGACTCCACTACCACTAATGACAATCAGCAAATCTCATCAGTCCTTTCCAAGAAGAAGATTGTGCCAAAAAGAGTAGTAAAGGAAAGGATGATTGACTCAGAGGTGGAAGAGAAAATCCTCAAAGGAACCAAGGTTTTAGGTGTGGGTATTTATCCCAAATAAAGAAGTTTGCAGTCAAGAGGACAAATGGTGAGATCATATACTATGATCATATGAATGACATACTTCATCTGCCCCTTCATCTTAGAGTAAATTGCTAAGTACCTCAGTGTAACACTCTAGGAAAATCCCACATCGGCCATGGACAGAAGAGATTCCTGGTTAATAAGAAATATTTGGTCTCTAATATCACCAATGCGATTTGTGCGTATTAGCCATGGATGAGAGTAGAACTCTGCAGTTAAGCGTGTTCAGGTGGCAGCAATCCAAGGATGGGTGACCTCTCTAGGAAGTTTTCACTCGGGAAACCAAAATCAAATCCGTGAGCTACTCATGGGAAAAGAAGACAATATTGGTGGTGTGAGGGGCCGGATGTTACAAATGGTATCAGAGCTACACCTGTGTCGTTCGGGAGGGTGGGGCAAAGCTACCATCCCTAACCTCTTGATCTCAACCACCCCATACCCAGCCTTGACTTCTAATCTAATGAAGATTTGGGTTTCAGTGAGTATCATGACTCTCCCCTTTCTACCCACACTTAAGGGGAGATGAGTACTCCTGCTTCACCCATGTCTAGCCCACATCAGACACCCCAAACTAAGGTGGATCTTCTTGTGATTGTCCAGGAGACCCATGTGGAAGAGGTTCTCACTGTTGTCGGTGATTACATCTTTAAGACCTCAACCACGACAACCCATCCTCTTGACATTGTCATGGGGCAGGGGAAATCCAGCAGCCAAGAACCCCATGCTGGTGGTGAGGGAGCAGACCTCGATTCACCTCCTTCATCTCCTAATGATTCTTCAACTGAAGATTAGGGGAGTCTGAAACTCAGGGTGCACCAACTCGAAGACATCTGCACCCAACTGGTTTCACAGATAGCTCATCTTGAATCACAGGTGACTATCTTGCAAAGGAGGGTCCATGACCAGAAAATTGAGATCACCGATCTCAAGGGCCAGTTAGCTGAGAGACCCATAGGACAAACTCATCCAGGTCCACAAGAACCTGTGGATGTTATGGATCACTTCCCCAGCTCACCTATGCATGAGGGTGATGCTACCAAAAAGGGGGAGGAAGTTCTAACAGCCATAGAACCTGGGAGTTCTTCCTCAAGTATGGACATACAGGACTCACTATCTTATCTTGCAGTTGTCCATGCTCAGCAACCTCCTCTAGACAAAGATCTGGAACTGCTCATTCAACAACTGTTTGAGGAGGGGGTACCAAAAGCAATGTCTACCCCATCTGAGAAACCAATCTGGGGTTGAGGGTATGATAGTGATAGGAAAGCTCTTGTGATCTCCAGAGCTCAGGGTCAACAAGAAATTCTCAACATCTCCACCCTGAGTTTTTATGAGAGTACAAATCTGGTAGATCTGGCACTTGTCAACCCAAGTAATAATAGACAAGCTGTCAGACTAGCCAATCAAATTCAAGAATGGGTGCTGGCAGAATTCAAAAGGAGAACAACATCATATAGACAGAGGCTAGCAGTTGAAGCCTTTGGTCAACTGGATGTTGAGGTAGACCCCAAGATTAGCTTCAAAGGGAAAGCCTTGACTGAAGGCCCAGAGGCTGAGACTTTAAACCTTGAGACAAGATCTCCTCCATCACCCCATACCCTCAGTGAGGCACTAGCTGGTGATGGTGCTTCACAACCTCTCTCTAGCTAGAGCTTGACTACTGAATCAAGCAATCAAGGCCAAAGCTCTCCTCAGGCTGAGTCATCAAGATCTGCAATTGACAAAGGCAAAAGAAAGATGACTCCTGAAAAGATTGAAGAAGACAAGCGAGAGAGGAAGAGGAAGCTAAGGGGAGAGAGTTCAAGTGGTTCCCCAGGATTCATGCAAGCTGCAATTCTGGCTATCCTTGTACCAAACACTCAAGAAGATGAATTAAGGGCAGCCAGGCTCAACTATCTGGGGACCAAGAACTTCAACATAGTTGAACTCATCTCTCTCCCCTTAGAGGAGTTAAATGAACTGGCTGACATTGAATTATCAAAGGAGAGGAAGGAAGCAAAGGATGCAGCCTTGACCCTCAAACACAAGGAAGAAATGAGGAGAAAAAGGCTTTACAAGAACATTCCTATCCTTTCTTCAGTTCAAGAAAATCCTGAGTCAGAGACTGTGGCTGCTGAACAACCTCAGGTAGTTAATAAAGAAGAAAGATTAAAAATGATCAACTACCTGAGTGTCATAGGTCTCTATCAGGCACCTGCACTCCTTCCCTTGCCTTATGATTATATATTATTTGAATACAATAAGCAGTTGGAAGAGCAAGCCAAGAAAGAAAGGCAAGCTACAAAGAAGAGGCAAAGGGAAGAAGTTGCAAAATCAAGAGCCATCATCCAAAAAAGTCAGAAAAAGTCTGCAGATAGGCAGAGGATGATGAGCTTCTTGAAGCTGTATGGGTTCTCCGGAAGGAGGCTTGGTCCCATGTCTCTATCCACAATGGATGAGCGCATAAGGGTGATCAAGCAGAAGATAAAAAGGGGAGAGCTTGTGGACCTTCATTTATCATCAAGTCAAGCTCAACCTGAAGTTGAGGTAAAGGTGGAACCTATAGAGACAGCACCACCTGCACCTGAAGCTGCACAATAACCAACTTCATTTTCAAACCCACAGCAGGGTTCTCCTCCCTCTCCTTCTGAAACTGGAAGAGAGGAGATTCCAACTGAGAGGGAATCCACTAAAGAACTTGGTACTGAAGACCAACCCTCTCAGTTAAAATCATCAGGGAGGAGAAAAAAGATGGCCAAAAAAAGATCATCTTTAAAGAAGAAACGAAGAAAGGCATCCTCCTCCCAACCTCAGGGTGACTCAGAACATCCTGAGGAAGTGCATGAAGAGGACTCTCAACCAACTCCTATCATAGTAGAGCCTCTCTCTATTGGAAGACAAATTCTGTCCTAGACATTTGCTGAAGATCCAGACAGATGGTATGTCACTAGAGATCAGGGAGAACAACATGTCTACTTCACAAGTGACATGCTTGAACTCCCTCTACATGATCTTTATGACATGAGAAGGTACTTCATGAGTCTGAAGAATCCAGATCTGCTGATGAAGAAAGGAATTCTAAAGATCCTCATGTGGACTATCCCAGTCTGAAGAACCTCTTTGTTTTGGTTGCATCAGCCTAGGGGGAGTTTGTAGGAACCTCTAAAGTTAAGAGGCTGATGCAATCAAAGGATACCAAAACAACCAAGTCTTCCAACATGCACTTTGGAACAAAGGAGAACTAGCTTCAAAAGTTTTACACACTTAAGAAAAATGCTAAGTATAAAATCTTCCGAAGCCAAAGTTCAGAAGAAACTGCTGCGGAAGCTTTACACTTAACTTAGAAAATACTCTAAGTGTAAAGTCTTCCGAAGCCAAAGACTCAACTCTTCCACAGGTAAAAGATGAAGTCTTTCGAAGGTTTCAAGACAAAGTCTTCCGAAGCTGTTTAAAGACAAGACTGATTTCTTGTGAAGAGAGAGAAAACATACCTTTTCCATCAACTTTATCATAAAGCAACCTACTCTCCGCTGCATGCTCTGGTAGTTCACCTGCTATCACTAGTTGGTGAAACTTCCATACTTTATGATAAAGTAGATAAGGTCTTCGCCTGCAAGTTTTTGTTTTTGTTCCTTCTTGGCTTTTTGTAATAGGAAAGTTAGTTAGCTATGGTATGTCATAGTCACTAGTCAAAAAGCTATCTACCTTTTCACTTTAGGCTGATCTTGTTGTCTAGATTAGTCACTTCCAACTGTCTTTTTGCATATTGACGGTTGTTGGATGTAGTATAAGTAGTCTCCGGTTCTTGTATTCAAAAAAATACCGGTACAACACTTGTAATAGAACTAGAGAAGCAATATACAACTTTCTTGAAAACTTTATCTTGTGCTCTTGTTCTTGTTTTACTTGTGTTTATCTTGTATCTTCAGTAAAGGTTCATAGTTCCTTATTTGAATTGTTAAGTGATCTTAAGATCCTCCTAAGTGTGTTAACTAAGTGCAAGCTTAAGTACCCTTTAACGGTCCTGCAAGACTCCTTAGGGTGTAATTGGTAAATAGCATAAACACACACAACAAACATTATGTCAGGTCTGCTGGCAGGTAAGTACATTAATGATCCTATCATAGATCTATATAATCTTTGATCAACTGACTTCCATGTAGGATCAGGTACAATCTTATCTATTGTTGATGCTGGGTTTTGTATGAAGATGAATCAGCAAGGTTGAAATTCTTCAAAATTTGATTCATATACTTCTCCTGATTGATGAAAATGCCATCTGGTTTTTGATGAACTTCCAAACCAAGAAAAAATGTTAATTCTCCTATGAACTCATTTGAAACTCAGATTTCATCAAATATTCAAACTCCTCACATAGTCTCTTATTTGTTGAGCCAAAGATGATATCATCTACATATACTTGGAAAACTAAGATATCTTGATAATCATGCTTCAGGAAGAGAGTCTGATCAATTGTTCCCCTTTTGTAACCATGCTTGAGTAAGAAAGATGATAATGTTTCATACCACTTTCTAGGATCCTGATGAAGTCCATATAAAGCTTTGTCAAGCTCGTATGCCCTGTGTGGATAATCAAGATCTTCAAAGCCTGGGGGTGGGGTAACATAGACTTCTTTATCAATTTTACCATATAAGAAGGCATATTTTACATCCATTTGGTAAACTGTGAACTTCTTATGTGAAGCATAGGCTAGAAAGACTCTAATAGCTTCAATCCTTACAACTAGTGTAAAGACTTCATCATAGTCTATCCCTTCTTCTTGAGTATAGCTTTGTGCTATCAGCCTTGCTTTGTTTCTCACAATGATGCCTCTATCATCTAGTTTGTTTTTGAAAAGCCACCTTGTGCTAATTGGATATTGGCCTTCAGGAAGATCAACTAGATTCCAGACTTTTGGTTTTCTAAATTGCTGAAGTTCTTCTTGCATTGCTTCAATCCAGCTGTTATCTTTCAATGCTACTGTTATGTTGGCTGGAATAACTTGTGAAAGAAAACAGGAGAACAAACAGATATTGGCAGCTCCCCCTTGACTTCTTGTGGTTCTTATAGTAAGATCACAAACAATGTTTTCAATCTGATGATACTTATGAATTCTTGTTGTTGGCATTGAATCAACTGGAATGGATGATTCCAAGTTGGTAATATTGGTTGATGGAGATGGACCAAGCTGAGATGGAGATGGAGAATCAAAAAAGTGATTAAGATCATCATCATTTTGGCCTTCTGATGCTGAATGAACTCCATCTTCATGATTTTGTGTTTCCGCAGATGTAGTTATAACTTTTGCAGCAGTTACAGGAATAACTACGGATGTAGTAATTTATTGATCTGCAGATGTGAATGTTGTTGGAATATTTTCTGATGAGTTTGGAACTTCAGTTGAAGGCAATGAAGCATCTCCGGAAGAAGATGGATCATCTACGGATGTATAAGGAACTTCTACGGATGCATTGTTGACTTCTGCTAAAGTTGAAATTCCATGTCCATCAGTGTTTTCATTGCTTGTTTGAGTTGAAGGTCCTGGATCAGCAACATTTAAAGCATGTGTCTGGGGTAATCTTGGAGGATCAGCTGTCAATGGCACTTCACCCAAATTTGGAGGTACATAAAGATAACATGTATCCATAGGACCTGCAACATTCAAATAACCAGAGTTAAATGAGTTTATTAATGCATCTATATCAAAAAACCAAGATGATACTTTTATAGTTTTTGGAAATAAGGATTCATCAAAGGATACATTAGGAGTTTCTTCCATAATGTTTTCATGTGGAACATAGACTCTATATGATTTAGATGTTGATGAGTAACCAACAAAGAAACCATTATAGGATTTTTCAGCAAACTTTCCTAATTGATCTTTTGTGTTTAGTATGGACATATGACACCCAAAGGCTCTAAGATAACCTATGAAAGGTTTTCTTTTAAACAAAAGTTCATATGGTGTTTTATTATATTCTTTGACAATTAATGTTCTGTTTTGAACATTACATGATGTGTTCATAGTTTCTGCCCCGAATATGATTGGCAACTGTGAATCAGCAAGCATTGTTCTTGCTGCTTCAATTAGAGTTCTATTTCTTCTTTCAGCAACTCCATTCTGTTGTGGAGTTCTTGGTGCACTGAATTGTTTGGCTATGCCTTTGGCCTTGCAAAAGGAATCTAAAACATGATTAACAAATTTAGTTCTATTATCACTTCTTAGAATTTTGATTTTTAAATCAAGTTGATTCTTAATCTTAGTGATAAAGTCCATTAATGTTTCTGAGGTTTCACTTTTATGTTTTAAGAAAAAGACCCATGTGAATCTAGTGAAATCATCAACAATCACCAAACAGTATTGCCTTTTTCCAATGCTTATTACGTTGGTTGGACCAAACAGATCCATGTGCAACAGTTTGAGTGGTGTTGTGTTTGTGTTGATTGTTTTGGACTTGTGTGACATCCTATGTTGTTTTCCTTTATAACATGATGAACAGTGATTAGTAAAGTGAAATTATTTCTTTGGAAGGCCAATGATTAAGTCATTTTTGACCAACTTATTCAAGTTCTTCATGTTTGAATGAGCTATCCTTCTATGCCACATTTGAGCTTCATCTTCTGATGACTTAGAAATTAGGCAAGTTTCATTGCTTGTTAGAAAGGTGTTGTTCATGTCCAAAACATATGTGTTTCTTTTTCTTGGTGCTTTAAGAAGGATCCAGTCCTCTGGAATTTGAAAACCTGGCTTGAGAATGTAACAGTAAGTGTTATCAAATAAGGTGGTATAATTTTGATCACAAATTTGAGATACACTTAACAAATTGAATTGTAAATTTTCACAGAAGTTAACTTTCTCAAATTTGAGTACACCATTTGTTACCATTCCTTCACCAATAATTTTACCTCCTTTCTTATCCCCACCAAATGCCACATAAGAAGCATTTTTATGTTTGAAATCATGGAGGAGAGACAGTTTCCTGTCATATGTCTGGAATAGCCACTGTTAACATACCACTTATTGTTAGTCCTCCCTGGATGTTCCTGCAAAAATAATGAAATCAATTAGATTGTGGAGCCCAAGCCTTGATGGTCTTGGGCTTGCCATTGTTATCTAATATTGGTATTTTCTTATGAATGAGCCTAGATGTCTCTAGATTGTTTTTAGATTCAATTGATTCATTATGTTTTGTTTTGGGTGAGGATGATTCTTTTGATGATGAGGATGAAGCACTCTCATTTGATTCAAATTCACTTCCTCTATCACCTCTTCTTTCATTAAATTTTTCTATGAACTTGAGGCTGAGGCTTGCCCAGAAAAGGTTTTTGCATCCTTTGTCTTTAACTGGGGTACATGTTTACCTTTTTCAAAGTGATCAAAGAGGTCATCATTTTCTTGCAACACTACCTTTTTATGAGGGGTCTTACTTTGAGATAGTTGTATCTCCTTTTTCTTTGATTGATTATCAGTAGATGTTTTCTTTGTCTTTGAGATCTTCTGCTTTGGTTGCTGCTTCCTTTGCTTTTGGACTTTTGATTCATCATTCTCAGAAGATTGTGAATCTGATTCAGCAATCTCACCTTTTTGCTTCTTAGGAATCTTTGTTTTGTTCTTTTTGTTAAAGAAGCATTCTTCAGTAGAATGATTGTTCTTGTTGCATATGGCACAATACTTGTTGAAGTAACAATCAAAAGTCATATGATTGTTCATGTTGCATATGGAGCAATAGCTGCTGAAGTAGCATTCTTCTGTGCTGTGGTTGTGCATATCACACCATTTGCAATACATCTCTTCAGCTTCACTGTCAGAGTCAACTTCCATCTTTGTCTGTCTCTTTATCAGTGTCTTCTTTTGCTGCTTCAATTATTTTTCAAACTTAGCAGTTGAAAGATCTTCTTTTTGTTGTTTACCTTTCTAGTTAGCAGTTGAATCAGCAGGTGTTTTCTTCTTCCTTAGATCTTCTACGGATGACTGTTTTGGTTCTGATGATTTCTTCTTCCGTAGATTTTCTACGGAAGACTGTTTTGTCTTCTTTCGTAGATCTTCTACGGATGTTGACTTTGGAACATTTTTCTTTTGCTTTTCTATGGATGTATGAGGACCTATCTTCTTCTTCCGCAGGTGTTTTGCTGAAGTGTTTTTCTTTTCTTCCTCCGTAGTTCTTGTTGCTGGTTGTCTATTATGCTTTTTGTTGAGCTCCTGAATCCTTTCATTCAGCTGACCAAATCTTGTGTAGATGGTCTTTAACAAATTTCTTTGTTTTGGGGGATAAGGTAGCTTGATTTCATCAAGTACTTTGGTAATTATTGGTTCAAATGTTACATTTTTACCCTTACCCAAACCAGCACTTTCTTGTTCATTAGGCTCATCAACCTTATCCAAATCATCACAGTCATCAAAGTCAAATTATGATTCATTTTGTTTTGAAACTTTTGATTCAGATGAATCAATTTCACTAATTTCAGTATCTTCACCACTTACCTCTTTATTATTTTCATCTTTTGATTCACTTTTGGTACTAGATACAAAATGATTTGATAAACTGCTTGTCATTAAATCAGGTAGGGTGGTGTAGTTTTCATTAACTGGTGGTGTAACAGCATGAAAACACAACCCAGACCTGTTCTTTGATTCAATATGAGAGTTTAACAGTTTCTCATACTACTGTAACGATAGTTGAAATTTTTGAAGTTTCACTTCAGTAGATGCATGATCTGACATGGACTTTTTTAAGAAGGTGGTCAAATGCTCAACTTGTGCTTTCAGATTATAATTTTCAGACACAAGTTTGTCTAAATCCTTTTGTAATGAATTGATGATAAAGTTTATGTTCTCTTACATGAGATTCATTTAAAAGCATAGTTTCTTTGACTTTGTCAACTGATTGTTGAGCAGGAACCCTATATCTTTCAACCTCATCAACACATAAGGAAGAACATAACCTTTCTCCTACCTCTCTAGCCATTAGAGAAACTTTGTTTTCCATATTAGCCATCAAAGCCTGATTTTCTTCTAGTACTTCCTTCTCATACATGCTCCAGTCACAGGTATCATCCTGCAAAATAATCAAACCAGTTTCTTTAGAATTACTAGTGCCGGTTGAAGAACCTGTGGCTGGTGGGGATGAATTTGTTAGCTGAGGTTGCTTGAAGCTCCTCTGACTTGCTTGTCTTGCATCGGTTGGTGATTGCTGAATGTTGTTGCATTCCCTTGAGAAGTGACCATACAAATTACATTTGTAACACCTCACCTTTGTTTTATCAACACTAATTTTTGTTGTTCTTCCTCCCACTGACAATCCCTTGTTTCTCTTCATGTACATTTTGGCTCTATAAACAATCATGGCCATTTGCCATTGCAGATCCATCTCTTCTACTTCATCAGGATGAAGTTCTTCAAGGTCTTGCTGACAGAAGTAGGCTGGAGTCAAGGTACTTCCCAAGTAAGCTTGAAAGCTTGAGCTGAAGGCTGCAAAGGCTGCCTTCTGTTCTTCTGATTCTAGAACCACAGTGATTGGTTCTGTTTGATTGCTGGTTTTATTGGGTTTGGAGTCATCAGCCTTTCCTTTTGCTTTTCTGTTTTGATTGTTTTGAGAGTTCAATTTAGAGGGCTTGGCAGCATAGAAGCCAGTTTCCTCTTCATCATCACTCTCAACACAAGAGTTACCTTCATCATTATTAGAGATAAAGGCACTTCCAACACCCTTAGATTCTTTGAATTGGTATGGTGCTATAGGTGCTTTAACACTCTAGTTTCTGGTTTTCTCATCCAACTCCAAAGCTTCTACCTTTGCAACCAGAGTGTCTAACCCAATTGACTTCAGATCAAGAGTATTCTTGAACATAGACACAGTGTGGGTCCAGCTTTCTGGTAATGAATAAAGTATCTTTTTATTTAACTCCTTATTACTGTACTTCAGTCAAAGATATTCATCTCTGTAACAAGTTGCATAAACTTGTGGAGTTGTTGAGGGACGAATTCACCCTGAATGTGATGGAATGTTTCATATTGTGAACACAGGGTATCCTTCCTGATACTTCTAATCTCATCACTTCCCTCATACAAAGTGTGAAGAATTTTCCATAATGAGTTAGCAGTTTTGTACGCTTCACATCTGATCAATAGGTCTTCAGGTAAAGCCATAGTAAGCATACTATAGGCCTTAATGTTGACTTTGACTTTCTTGGCATCATCAGGTGATAGATTTTTTAGACTTATGGGCTGATTATTATCTTTGTAATCAGGTCATAAAGCCGGTGGAATATAAGGACCTTCAGTGGTAGACACCCACAAGTCAGAGTCTATATAATTAACATGATTCCTGAATCTGATTTTCCATGTTTTGAAATCAGATTTGTTCTCCAACTTCGGAGGTTGATAAGCGCCAACCACTGAATTGCTCATGTTAACTAACTATGCTAATTATCAAAAATTAACAAACCTGTTTAAAATAAACACCAATTAAACAAATCAAACTGATTGATCAATTGATCTAGATCAATAAGCACTTGGCTCTGATACCACTTGTGAATCTAAGGATCGACGCAGGAATTATCAATTTGATTTTAACAAGTAATGATCGCGGAACTATCAATACTTTCTATTTAATGGTTTGTATATAAAATTGAATTCGATAATCAAAATATAAAACAAATTGAAAACACAATGTAATAATGTA